>OU343220.1:76230917-76328264 GCA_910596185.1 Chrysanthemum makinoi
CTAACAACTCTTTTGTCTTGAACACCATCTTGTGCTCTTTTCTTTCTAGAAACATACCTTTCATGTCATTGTTAGTGTAAATGATCTACTAATCTAGACCGTAAATCTGTTTTGGGCTTCTTGAATAGTTCTTGTTAAGTTTGCTAAACCTTTGTGTTATTTGTGAGCTCGATCTCATTTGATTGCCTATATGTGATCTCTACATGCTCTCCTTGCTTTTCTTAACGTGTATACATGTATGCTTGCTGTAGAAACAATTTGTTTTGTAACATATAGGATTTCACAAACACATCATACCATAATCATATGGGGCATATACAAAGTTTAGAGAGAGAAATTTCTAGAGAGAGAAAGGGAAGAGAGTTGGGAACTATGTGAAACAAAGAAAAATGGTATTGAAGCTCCAACCCTCTACCTTGGGAGGTAGAGGGTATTTATAGTTTTCATACAAGACTCGCCTCCTACGGACTGTGGATCAGGCATACAATGGGTAAAGACCCGTCCGTCCTCCACGGTGTTACTTAACTAAATATTAACTAATATTAAATGACTACGACTACGAGCTTTCTAACGATTACATATAACTGAGGTGACCGACACTTTAATGACTGAATTTTCTAAATCCTAACAATCTCCCTAAGGAGGTCACCTCAAATTACAAGAATACAAACATATATTACATTAAGATTGTTCTCGGATTCTTGTTTAAGTTCATTGCTCAGAGTCCGTAGTCTTTGATTCTTCATGTTTTGCATGTTTGGATAATTCAAGTGGAGGTCTTTAAATGATCCACGTGATGATGAGTTTTGAGCCAGATTATCACTTGCATAAATCTCGACTCTTCCTTTATAGTGTTATTGTGACAAAGCGGACCTACATGCTCACATTCGGATCATGATTTCTTATCATCGTGAGTAGCGGAAGCTTTAGTTGATTCATGATATTTGCAGCGTAAAGCGAAGCATGGAGTGAAAATATCGAGTCGTGATGCACTTATCATGATGTCTTTAGAAATTGAATGTGTTGAGTGAGCATGCGGCTATGGATTGACCTTCCATTCTCGATCACTGCAAACGCTGGGTGTACTCGCATACAACAGCTTAGTAATAAAGCGCATAAAAAAGTTTCTTTGATCACTTTTTTGAATTGAGGTACACGGCCCACGCCTCGTTGATCGTACAAGTATTGCCTCGGATCGTATAATTCGAAGAACCTCCTTAACGTGGTTTCATGCTTCTAGCCGCTTTCAAACCGTAATGTCTCAAAGAAGACAACACGGAGTGAGTGAATCAAATTTGAGATTCACCGATTGATAAAAGGGATTTGAAAACAATCGCAACCGCTTCAAAATAAAGTGTTTTTTGCAATACAACGAAGGTTTTAAGGAAAATCAATTATCAATCATAAATACCTTTTATTTTTGAAATATTAATATACAGTCAATGTGCTAGAGAAAAGAGTTTTAAGCACAACGACCGGTTTTTCAAAGGTATCCGTCAATCCATAACCTGAACCAGGATTGATCCATAAATTTGAATCACTCCATTGTTTCTGTTCAGTTGTCACATGGTTGATCTATTGGATAGATCTCACATGCCACCTACCAAGAGCTTGTTTGATGTTGGCTCTAGAAGGCTTTCCATCTTCATTGTGAATATGTTATCATATCACTCAGATGTTCTGGCAATACCACAAGGATAATGCGTATGACTCTTAAAATATGTTCTCTCTTTCCACATTGTGTGAAATGAGAGTCTTCATTGAAAAGTGTCCTAATGAGATTTATTGATGATCTCGTGGCTCTAGACTCAATTGTGCACATTTGGTTCCTATACCGGAGACTAGGGACAGGGTATCCTTCTTCAATATCAACAATCTCTAAGAGAAAGTCGATAGATTATGTAGGTTCCCCGTGAGAATGAAACAATTCATATGCTACTGACCTTTTAACAGCCAGTAGCATATGAATTGAACCCGGTTTCTGCCCTAAGGTTGAAATAATGGAGGGCTATTTCTTTTCACCCTTTTCACATTCATTTCTTTTTCATTCTTCAACCCCTTCAAGCTAACGAGACTTCATTACTAGAACCTTGTTGGGTTTATTCCAGTTCTAGCTCTATCTCAATCCGTACTCTTCCCATTTCTTACTTTTCTCCTTTTTTTCATCATACCTAAGGACTCTACACTATCTAGTGGATTGTCCCTGGGTAGATCCCTCCGGCCAAGGGATCGTGGGAACGAATACCTAACCTAACCATCCTTATAACTCCATAAATAAAGTAAATTTGGTCAGTCTTTTGGTATTGTTCTTCTTCCGTTGGAACCAATTGAAAACCATTTGTAAATCAATCCAAGTACTTGTAATACATGGTCAATACATTTTGTACCTGAATTGTTTTTGATATTTGTAGAAAAAGCTCCACCTCAACATGTGCAACGTATGTTTGAAATCATTTTGGCACATGGAGGCAAGAGGAAGAATTCACTTCTTTGTTTAATATTTTCTAAAAATATCGACATCACCTTCCCGATCAAAATTAATGTTTAAAATACAGTTAAAGATATTTTTGGGAAAGGATGTGGTTTTCAAAAATAAATTTTGCTCCCCCTCAATATGTGCTTCAAGATTCGAAAGTGTTTTGCACATATTAGGGAAAACCTGCACTAAGAAACAAATCAATCACTATTTAATCCTCATTGGTTTGATGTAGATGCTCCCCCTTAACATGTGCATGGAAAATTTGAAATCGTTTGGCACATGTAGGGAGGAGAGCTTGTTAAACACTTATATAACCATTTATCGAATTATCAGTTTCAATCCAATTTAAATCACAAATTCTCCCCCGATCACACTTTTCAAATCCTTTGAGATTTGTGATCTTTATTGATTTAAACTAAATTTTGAAAAACTTTTGAGGAGAATAGTGACTTGCTTTTGAAAAACATTCTAACTGATAAGGATCAGATATGAGACTTTAAACTCCAATGATTAGACATTGATAACGCTACACGCATCGTTCGGGGTCAAAGGAACTTCCTTTTCTTCTAGCAAGTTTTATAACACCCTAGGCAGTGAACCTAATCGTTGTAGTGTAGTATTAGGGTAAGCTACGGGTATTGATATCGCTCTCTTAGGGGAATAGGAATGCTAGCGCAGAAGTTACTACGCTAAGGTGGGGTTAAGGAAGATTATTTTTTATCTTTTTATGTTTTTTAGGAAATGGAAAGGTACGAATCTCGGGTTTGGATTTGGGGGTTGGTATTTCTACCGATTACTTCTACTTATCTAATTATCTAATCTAGCTAGGGTGAGGATAGTCTATGCCTATTGTTGTGTGCTCGTATGATAGTTAAAGATGTGTTTACCTAGATGCTACTACTCCCTAGTTATCTCCTATTGATGGTTGAATTGTCACGCCCTTATTCTTAATGCGTTGTGTTTTCTAAGGTCGTAAGGTGTGCATTCCCTAACTCTTTGAAGTCACCTTTAAGTGTAGTAAACGAAATCCACTAAGTCATTCATAAACTAACTTTGAGGTTATCTTTGGGTTTAGTAAATGAAATCCACTAAGTCATTCATAAACTATCAAAGATTTATCAAGTATTAAACACAACGATAGCCTAGTCGCACTCCTAAGCCAATTACAATCAAGATAAGAGACAACCTAACAATAATTAACAACTAGGTTTCATATATCTAAGCAAACACACAAGTAATTTAGCCAGACATGGTGAACATGCAAGCATACACACAATTAATCAAACATAGGATAGACATAATGTTGGGAATTCTGTGAAGTATGAATTATGCTGAAATTACTGCTGAAGGATTCTCGAATGAAGTAGTGGAATCGCCGAAGATATAATTTCATCTGAAGTAGTGAAGCAAGTAGATGGTTTCAAGGAGATAGTATTCCGCGTATTCTATAGTATGTCTACTGATATAGTCAATCAATATTAGTTTGTTAGGATATGCATGAGTTATTTTAGGTAGTGATATACATTAATTTTATATTATTGTGTATTTAGGGTTCCTTGTGTATAAAAGGAACTGATAGCTTTTGTTTTATAAAAACTCTAACCCTGGAGAAAAACATTCCAGAGAAAACATCTTAAGTGAGAGAGAAAAAGATCCATATAGGATCATCATTTTGATTAGAAAAACTTTGTTTGTAACTTTGATTGTGTTAATTATTATCCGCTGTGCATCTATTCAATCATTGTTATAATACCCTAGTTGAGTCCGGATCTTGGATTCTACAATGGTAAAGCGGGAGGCTCGATCTAGGGTTTATTGAAGGTTTTATTGCCGACCAAGCAACTTCAAGCTATTTAGGTAATCACTATTTTTGTTCCGCTTTAATAAGTCAAACGAAAGCAAAAGTTAGAAGTTGCAAAATAATGTAATATCATTGATTGGTTCATACTAATTAATTAGGTTTGATTGGTGGGGCTAATAATTTTTATGTTTTCGTAAATACATTTGATTTGCTTGGCTTATGTGGGGCCTAATCGATCTATAATCAATAGCATGTACTGATATTACAATTGACTCGTTGGTCCCCACTTGGTTGAACGAGAGATTCATTTGATTAATATTGGCTGATCTCACGTGTGAATTTTCATGTACTACTATTATTATTGATTCCAACGAAGGTACATACATCATTGATTGGTCAGTCTTGGTTACTCGTGGGTCCCGTGTTTCATTTCTCACGGTTCACGGTGATATCTTATTTATTGTTATGGCATTGAATTGTTTTGAAGTCAAAAGTTGCGGCGTGTTTGTGATCCAAGGATTGAACAAGTTCTTGATTTCGTGATTGGTCGAAATATAGTGCATTAAGTGGGTTTTAATCTTGCTGAGTATACATGTGGTCTCGAATTTAATGTGATATGCTGATGTTTGTCTTGTTACTGCTGAGCACATATTGATTCTAAAGTTCACGTTGGTACAAAGATAATGAGTATTTCTCTTTGTGTTGCTGTTGTTGGTCAAGTGGTCCCATATTTGACTCTTTGTGATTCTTCTATTAGAATTAATTTGATTGGTCTATTTTAGTGTTGATCACGTGGGTTCCTTGCTTTATTTCCTTCTGATATATTTTTTCGAGGTGTACTGATTGTTGGTTATCACCGACATTCATTTTGGTTCCTGCTATTACATATCTTTACCGCTGTATCACATAAAATGGCAGAATTTGATAATAATAGGGATGAGGTTGTGTTTCCTTATTTGATGGATGATGAGTACGATGTTTGGGCTAAGAAGATGGAACACTAGATAAAAAATAATGATATGAATATCTGGAAGGTGATCCAAAATGGCAACAGTTTGAAAAGGACTGGACGTGATCGCGATGGAAATCTCTTTTTTCATCCTCCAACGACTACAGATGAACACATTGCTGTACAAAGAGAGTCAAAGGCCAGAACTACCTTGCTTAAATCTATTCCTGCTGATCATGTAGCAGATTTTCGTTATATGGATGATGCAAGTCGTATATGGAATGCACTCAAAGAAAGGTATGGTGGAAAGGCTGAAGTCAAGAAGATGAGCAAGGAGTCCGATGCTGCAGTTATGCCAAGAACTTGCCACCCACACTTTGCATTCATGGGCATCTCTCAGGTACATAATTGTGTGTTTGGTTGTAGTGATAAATATAATGAACTTAAAGAAGCATATGATATTTTGAAACCTAAATATAATGAATGCTATGTTGAAGTTGAAGCTTATAAACAGGCATTAAAACACTAGAAAGACAAAAAGGTGTGGTTTCGTAAGAATCAAATAGCTTATGATGAGAAAATAAGTGTGTTGGAAAGGGATCTTGAATGTGCTACGAATGAGTTGAAATATTCTGAGAAATTAAGAACTGATGTGGTGTCTGAAAACAGTGTGTTGAAAGAAAAATTAGATGCTGAAATTGCTAGGCATAACGAATGGTTACTGAATGGGAATAAGTTAGCAAGTCACATCTATGCTAGTCAAACTCCTAATACTTCAATAGGCTTAGGCTTTAAGAAATATGTAGGATTAGAAGCTAGAGATGACACACGTAAATCCACACCAGCAGGCTTAGCTAATTATGTAAAAGAAGGTGTATTACATGCTATCCCTGGTCCTATTAGGGGAGAATTTATGCCTGTTGATCTTTCCATTACAGTTGACTTTGATGGATCACACCATTTATATGGCAAAAAGCCAAGTGACTTGCCAGACCTTAGTAGCAAAACTAATGACTCTGTTTCTTGTTCTAAAAGTGACAAGTCATCGACCTAAAGACCATGACTATGCCTCATGTGATTCAAGTGAAAAGTCCTGATTCATCTAGGCAGCACACCCAAGACCACACCCATGTCCAAAGTAGTCGATGCCGAGCCCAAAACAAAGCCAGTTACTTATTCTATTAAACACAATTTTGCTGCTAGTTCTGTTTCTGATAAATTTAAATGTAATAAACAAAGTTGTGTTAAGAATAAGTCTTTTAAGAAGAAATCTTGTTTTGTGTGTGGTAGTAAACTCTATCTTATTAAAGATCTGGATTATCATGAGAATAGGATGGGTGTTTCCTCTGGCCATACGACTTCTAGACCCATATGGACTAATGTTGCTAGTATTCCTCCATTTGTTCCCAAAGTCGCACATGTGAAAGCGTGTAAACCAGTTTCTACCGGTAAACCAAAGGTGTATGCATGACTCATCTCACGAAGGCTTAATAGGCCTTTTCCAGCTTCCTCTCTGGTGGAGGATATCTTCATCGCTACATTACGGGTTGGTGGAACAGAAGGCTAGACTTATGCCCTATAGACCTACTAGTTCTTATTTTCTACCATATACACCTTATGTATCTCATATGAATATGGCACATGGTGTAGTACGAGTGGGAAATGTTGTTCATTTCTCAAAAGGTTATTCTTGGAAAACTCAAAGAAAAGTTTCATTCTGGGTACCCAAGAACAATAGTCCTTGTCAGGTGCATTGATTGAGGGGAGGCATAAGCCTAAGGGGAGGCTTATTGTTGTATATTTGTCTTCATACCATTTTTGCAGATGTTGGATCCTCATACGCCTAAGGGGAGGCTTTGTGTTTATGCTGACACTAAAACTGTCTTTGGTTTCTAATGATGCTGATGGTTTTTTTTCCATGTTTTGGTTATTTATTTATTTTTTTTTTTTTTTATTTTTTGTTTAAAAAAAAAAAAAAAAATCGTGTTATTTCTTTTAGTGATTAAAAAAAAAAAAAAAAAAAACTCTAACCTGCTCCTGTTCCACTCTTTCTTGCTTGCGTGTTTTGGTGTTGGTTAATTTCCACACAACTAATGGTTTTCATCTCACCATGTCTTTCTGACACAAGAGTTGACTAGCCCACAGGATTATGGCTTGTGGTAAAGGCTGCGGAAATCCATAAATGGTAATCAACTCACCATGATGATGACGACATTCCATCAAAGAGTTGGCTAGTCCAAAAACAAAAGGTTTTTGGTAAAGACATCTCAATTCCGTTTATAGCTCAGAATGGTTTGCTCAAAATCATAGGGTCCGTGATCTCACCCATGCTTAATTGCTGAGAGTTGTATGGTCATCAATTCACCATGGTTGCTGCCCTATTGGGTAACTAAAGGATTGGCTAGTCCTGAGAAAACAACTATAGGTAAAGACATATCAAATCCATTATATAGTTGCTGACTTGCTAATAAATCAGATGGTTATCAGTGTACCATAGTTTACATTTAACTTAAACATTTGGCTACCCAAAGTAGTGATGGCTATTGGTAAAGAGACATCAAATCCATTATTATTTTCAATGATTCACCTCTCACAGGAGTTAACACACCTGGATGTGATGAGAATAGTATGAAACTACAATGTTTTGATGTACATGTTGTCATTTGTTGCTGCAAAGATATGGAGTTTCAGAGTTTCTTCATCAAAGAGATGATTTTGTTTTGATTCTTTGCTCGATGATGTTCGAAAGTACAATCCTCTAGTGCTGCAAGGTTAAAGATCTATCAGAAACCGAACTTAACCAAGTCAAATTCCAGTTTCAGGGAGGATTGTTGGGAATTCTGTGAAGTATGAATTATGCCGATATTATCGATGAAGGATTCTCTGAAGTAGTGTGGAATCTGAAGATATAATTCTCGAAGTAGTGAAGCCGTAGATGGTTTCTCGGAGATAGTATTCCGCGTATTCTATAGTATGTCTACTGATATAGTCAATCAGTATTAGTTTGTTAGGATATGCATGAGCTATTTTAGGTAGTGATATGCATTAATTTTATATTATTGTGTATTTAGGGTTCCTTGTGTATAAAAGGAACTGATAGCTTTTGTTTTATAAAAACTCTAACCCTAGAGAAAAACATTCCAGAGAAAACATCTTAAGTGAGAGAGAAAAAGATCCATATAGGATCATCATTTTGATTAGAAAAACTTTGTTTGTAACTTTGATTGTGTTAATTATTATCCGATGTGCATCTATTCAATCATTGTTATTATACCCTAGTTGAGTCGAGATCTTGGATTCTACACATAATGATAAATTGAGTATATGGATTAAGATATAATCAACAAACCATTACAAGATGTTTTTGGAGTGATTGAAACCTTCAAAGTTGCTGGAAAACACCTATCTAAGCCCGGAATCGAGTTAGGTTTAGAGCCTACAAAAGTGAAGTTATAATGTCCTATTTATAGGCGTATTTTCTGTCGGCAAAGGGTGACGGCGTCACACTTATAGAGTGACGGCGTCACGACCATTTTTCACCAAAATGTAGATTTTCTCGCTCCGGCCGGCGCTGGGCTTTTGAATCACCTAAACCGAAGTTCGTATGCAAAATTTATGGCCAAAACAATATCAACTACTTCGCGCGCATGTTGTGACTTGATCACTGGTGACGGCGCACCTTATGCTTGCGTGACGCCGTCCCCTTAAGCTTATGACGCCGCCCTGGATCAAATCTAGGCCGCCCTGAGTGTGCGACGGCCTACTCTTTTAAAGCTTGACACCGTCACGTGAAAATAAGATATTTGGCCGGGTCCAAATCACAAAATGATCCGACGGCGCCGTCATAGCTAAGAAAGGACGCCGCCACCTTGTATTTCAAATTGAGTGTCTCGATTTCTTGACTTTGGCCATTTTCTTCAGATATCCGCCTTTCGTCCAAATAAGTGTCATTACAAAGAATTTGCCTTCAAGAGAAATAAAAAGTGAAAAGGAACGATATTAAGTAATAACGGATACAAAAGTGATCAAATAAGGGCTTAAATGACCCCTCAAAAAGGTACATTTTAAAACCTTATCAAATATCCCTACACTTGGTATTAGCTTGTCCTCAAGCAAATGTGCTTTTAGCCATTTAATTTATAAGTTAGGGGTCATGAAGCATTGGTTTAAAATAGTCCACAACATATATAAGCCCCGCAAAAGTAATAACAAGCACAGAAATTACATACTAGCACCTCACATGGGGTGTTTGGATACTCACATCTCTCTCGGGTGTATATGAAATATAACAAGTTGGAAATGGAAGATAAACACTCATTAACCGGTCCTAGTACATAGATTACCATAAGCTTGAGAATAGATCAAACCTCCATCGCTTTGGCGTAAGCACCTAGGAAAGACTATCAAAGAGGTCTTTAAAGGGTTGTAATGTTAGGCCTACGGTAGGGAAACAAAGGGTTTGGTGGGATAAGCTATTTAGTGGTGGCAAGTCAAAAATCTCTATGTTGCAAGTATACGAAGAATGGCGTTGCTAAGCCAAGAGTCGACACTCTAAACTCTAGATAACTGAAACAAACAAACATAAATTTAAAGATAGATGTAGGATGGTAGCCCGTATGCTTTTTTTTTTTTTTTTTTTTCAACACTCTATTTTTTTCTTTTTCTCTTTTTCTATTTTTTTTTCGATTTTTTTTATACACTTTTACTCTACCATCCTCTACGTTAACATCAAAATGATAGGGATTTATAGGCACATCCCTACACTTGAGTTTTTATTACTCTAACGCTAATTTGACCCGAATTGAAAAGATCAAAAACACTTGGCGCATGTTATTACGCAAATTAGGGAATTTAGCGTTCCCTTTCAATCATTTTATAAACTTTAACTTTTTCCCATGAGTCCCAATCGTCCCAAAACTGTGTACAAAGGATATGACTCGACTTAGCAACTCATGCAAGCAACTAGATAATTGAACTAAGGGTTTAGGGTGATAAGAATAATGCACTAAAAGTGAGTGCATATAGGGTAGGCTAAGGCGATTTGGGTATATATTTTGGGTTAGGTGTAAACAATGCTCTTCATTGATATTCCGGAAAAACCGAAACATCACGAGAACCGCGAAAAGGATAGGCTCTGAGGGGTTAACTAGGGGTATCGTATACTAAAGATGAGTACAACGCAAAGGGTGTGGGGGAATTACTCAACCGATGTGGAAGAAGTAATTATATTACGGGTATCAAACAAGTGTTATCCTAATGCCTCTTATCATTTAGTTATTCCTAACTACACAAGTGTAGTCTTACTAGCAATCTCGGAATGCATCACAAAACAAGTTCTAGAATCTAATATACTACCAGTTCACACTCTAAGCATTAAAGATGAATGCTTTAATTCCTACTAATCTAAGGGCGATCCTCACATTTTGGGTGGAATTTAGGTGGTAAAGGGTTTTTGTGCTAGTCATGCAACTTCCTATCCGTGAGACGCTTTTGTTAAGACTAATGGCCCACTCCTATATGTCATGAAAAATTAAAAATTTGGTGCCAAAATTACCCTAACCGATATTTTCTCATGGTTTATTACACAAATACACTTGGACAAAGCAAATAGTCAAGGATAAGCATAGTTTCAAAGTTCTCGTTTTATTTTCCCTCCCTACACTTAAACTGAACATTGTCCCCAATGTTCCCCGAAAGTATCAAAGTTATGATAATGGAAGGTAATGAAAAACGAAAGAAACTAGTACTCCCCTGATTAGGTCGGTAGGATCCGTGTAAAGTGGTGGTTACATTTCTTCAAGAAGAACGTATGCGTGAAAAGCTCCATACAATCTTATGTATCTTCTTCTTGATAAATAAAACTGCAAGACACTTGAAGAAAACAAACAACCCAACGCATCAAACCGAAAAAAGAAAAATCACAACAAGATGTAATTCCAGACTTAAATAAGATATAATGCTTGTGGAATGGATGTTTGCAGATTTTCTAGAAAATTAAGACCTAGAAAATTCCAAAAATTTATAAGTAGCACAGAAAACGAGAAAAAGTAATCACAGTTGTTTCTCGCTTCCTCTCTCGACGCCAAAGTTATGATCCCGACGCCACAGGTTATCCTGACAAAAACTCGGTTCGCAATTTTCTGAAAAATTCCTCGAAAATTTTTATCTTTAAAATCTAGAAAAATTTCCCTTAAAACATCCATTATGATTCGATACAAGCATTTGACTTGAACAAACACACATGTATATCTTTTAATTAATTAAAATTCTCATGTTTACGTTTCTTTTGAAAACGTGTGTAATCCTCCCTACACTTATCCCTTATGTAAAATACCTTTATATGTAATTAAGACGAGGTTAAAGACAAAATAAAGCATTTTTACAAATTTAAAAATGAGAATAAACAATAATTACAAAGATATACGACACACTAACAAGCAAACAATTAAGCATGGGTTGCCTCCCACGGCCGCTTTTCTTTATTTATGAGGTCTTGTAGCTAGACTCAAGTCGTGCCCCTACGTGACTTCATTGTCGCCCTTCTTTCTTCCACTAAGCCTTCATCATAAG
This sequence comes from Chrysanthemum makinoi, assembly GCA_910596185.1. Classification (NCBI taxonomy): domain Eukaryota; kingdom Viridiplantae; phylum Streptophyta; class Magnoliopsida; order Asterales; family Asteraceae; genus Chrysanthemum; species Chrysanthemum makinoi. The sequence continues at coordinate 76,242,717 of OU343220.1, forward strand.
GTTGTAGATGTTGTATGCTCACCGTGAATTCTCTTCCAACATCGTCTATTATGATAACGGTTTTATTTTTTAGATTAGTTTCTTTCACTGTATAAGGTCCAAACCATCTTGGCTTATTCCTTCCCCATAATGCTTTTATTCTTGATTTATACAAAAGCACCTTTTCTCCATTCAAAAATTCCTTAGGTTCTTTTGAGTTTGTGGTATTGTGGTATAGTTATTTCCTAACTTTTTTTCACGCTTTCTACAATGTCGATTTAACCCTTGAACCATGAATTCTCTAAGCCCTTTTTCCCAATCGTTCATTTTCTTCCTAACCACATTCTTAGGGACTTGTGGATTCTCATCCGTAATCTTCTCCATGATCTTAAGAGGATATCTCGAAACAATAGGTATCCTAACTTGTCCTTTTCCACTTTGGGTATCATAATCCCTTCAATCCGTATTTGATGGTTGCCTTGGCGGTGGTCGAAAGGTGTTCCCGTGATTAATGGCAGTTTTTATCTTCCTCAATGTCTACAATTACTTAAGTCTACGGATAGACAATATTGGTAACCTCAATTAAGACATCCTCCGCTATTCCTATGGGATAAACATATGAATGATTTGCTAAGGAAAGTCTAAGATTGGTCTTGGTCGGCTCCTCCTTAGTCAACTTATTATAGACTCCATAAACGCATTATGTTAACATCGGATCCCCCGGTCGGCCAAGGCATTTAGGTTCTCTAAGTCACCTATGCTACATGGAATTACGAAGTTCCTAGAGATCTCTTGCTTCTAGTTATTGGCTTTTTCTCGAATCCCACTACATAGGTCCAATAGGCATGGTGTCATACTCTTCGCCTCTAATTTCAACTAGGAGGGCTTTCCTAAGAACATCATTGCACCTAAAGTTTTTCACTTGGTTAACGATTTTTTTCTTATTGATCTCATGCTTAAGGTAATGCTTGATGAATTGGGTTCATCATCACCAGCCTCCTCATTCTTATCCTTAACATCCTTGCTGCTCTCAGGCTCCTTCTTCTCAACTGCTCCATCCTCATCGGAAGCAATGGAAATGGCGTTAACAGACAAAGTGGGGGTGACGTGCCCATCGTTCCTCACTAGCACCTTCTCGGGAATCTTCGTCTTAGGGTAGTCTTTCACTAAGTCCATGTTGGAATCACTCCTAAACCTTATTCAAGTGTTAGTTACTCATATGTAATAGTTAGCTTATTATGGCCTTTATGTTTGTTATTAGCCTTAGGCTTATGTAGAAGGCCCATAAGCCTAGGCCTAGCCCAATAAGGATAGGAAGGGAACTAGGAGTGTTGCCCTAGCTTCCCTCCTATAAATACCCCTTGTAAACCTTCATTTAAAGGTTGGTTGTTCAAGTTTTTTCACTCTCTTTCACTCTATTCTTAACCGGCCTATTGCTAATGTGTGTGTGGGTGTTTATCTTGTTCAACCGCCTCTCTTATCCTCTCTATCTCTTCTCTTGATGCTTGTGTTGTAAAACTAGTGACCTAACAGTGGTATCAATCGCCATCTAGTTGGGTGAAACGGTTTGTTTTTTGTCTACTCGTAAGGTTCACGTTTTTAACCTTTCTCACGCTTAAAAACTCATTTTTACACTTTTCAATCCAAGATTCTTGTACTTTAAAGGTTATTGGGTGTTAAAGTTTAAGTTTTTGGCAAAAAGTTTAAAACTTTATGTGTAGAATCGTTTTAAACTAGTTTTTGTACGAGGGTGTTTTCCTACTCGAATAATGCTTTTAGAAGCTTTGGATAATCAAGTTTCACACTTTTGTGTTATTTTGGTGATATTGAAGCTATTTCATCACAAAAATCTGGTTTAGAAACATCTTTGGGCAAAAGTCATTTTTAATGAGAACTACGCGTATCAAAACCCTAATTCTACGCTAGAATCTTTATCCTTGGTTTGATCTTCGCCAGGTTTACTCCGTTTTCTTGCTTGGATAAGCCTGAAAATACGCCGACTTTGGATATCTTTTGCACTGTGATAGTGTAAAAGATCATTTGGGATAAAACCCTAAACTTACGAATAAGCTTAAGCTTACGCCGTAGAAAATCCTACCTAAGATTCATCTTACGCAAAAACCTAGTCTTACGCATAAGGGAATCCTAACGCCTAACTTTCTACTCTAACTTACTGTTTACGCACGATAACTTTAGTCTTTTTTCCCTGCTTACGCCAAGCTAAACCTACGCGTAACTCTTGATTGTTACGCGTAACTTTGGTGTTTTTACGCTTAAGTGCTACTTGGTTATTGTGATTTCTACTCCTAAGGACACTTCATCAACAGCGTTTCATTCGACTACAAAGATCCACCAACACAAGTTTAAAAAAAAAAAATTTAATTTTTCAAGGAGACTAAACGTTCAATTTTTACGCGAGATTCAAATTTTGGTTTAACCGTGAAAATTTTGGTCAAAAATTCAAATTTTTTGGCCCAAATTCAAATTTTTCGGGTAAAATTTGACGTCAAAATTGTCATAACTCAAATTTTTCTTACAACCATAGAATTGAATTTTATAGTGAATTTCAAATTTTAAGAGTCAAAATTTTTCATAATTATTTTTGGAGGGAAACTGAGATTCACTATATCGACCTTCTGTGTGCTATATCGACTTTGCACCTTCTTCTCTTTGTTTCTTCTGCAGGGGAGTAACATGGATTCTGATCATAAAGATCCATTTGTGGCATTGGAAGAAGGATACATGGCTCGCTCGCATTGAAGCGCCGACATCATCAAATTCTCGATATCCCGCAGTCGTGCAAGGTAAAAGAGTTGATGTACATGAAAGGAATGCTCAAATGGACGTTGAGAATGTTGTGATTATGCTGAATCTTCTGCCGGTAATGCGGACAATGAGGTTGTAGCATTGGAAAAGAAGGATGACAACAGAGAGACTCGAGAAGATATCATACTTAACTACGACACCAAGCCTAACTGTGACGAAGAACAAATGGTTGAGGAAGATATCTTACCCACCTATGACACCGACACGAACGATGGTCGAGGTACAATCCATCCGTTGATCATATTCTCGATCGCAAATGCGACACAACATACTGAGCAACCTGAATTTAGTAATGAAGGAGAGGTTGACCGGTGTGTTGCACAATGTCCAGACAACTATCTCATGTCTGAGCCCTTACTTGTTAACAATTCAACCGAAACGTTAAATCAAACTCTTGAATCTGATATCATTCTTCTCAAAAAGACCATTGCCAAGTTTCATAAAGATTTTTCAAAACTAGAGGCACATTGCATCTCTCTTGAACTTAAATTACAAAACAAATCTTTTTCCTCGGAACACAATGGTCAGTATTCAAATGAACAAAGTAATCGGGTGGATTTATTAGTAAAAGAAAATGAGCATTTAAAGGCTCAAATTCAAGCAAAGGGGCTTGCACATGTTGCTTTACAAAACAAACCGAGAAGATTAACTGACAAGAGTGTGGATACTAAGTTTACAAAACCAACAATCTTGGGGAAATCGTCTCTTCAACCAATCAGAAATCAATCAGTAGTTAGACAACCAACTGCTTTTAAATCTGAACGTTCTAAATCTTCAAAACCACGGTTTGCCTCCCAAGTTGTTGAGAATAATCATTTGTCAAAACCAGCCACTCCACATTCCGGCCCAACAATAATGTTGTTTCTATTAAACATGTTTCTATTAAACCTGTCTATATACCTGCAGTACGCTGCTTCGCCAATCTAGGATTTTTTCGAACACTGTGTCTAAACCGAGCATTAAACGTAAAAATTCATATGATTATAATGACGCATACAAGAACTATGACCTAGAAAAGGCTAGGAAAAGGGCACTACTTCAAAAGGATGGAATCTTAGGTTCACGACCTAGTGTATCACCTTCGAGTGTATTATGAACACTACCGTAGTAGCAAACCAATACCTAAGTTAACTCAACAAACAGTTAGAAATAAACCCGTTGATCTAAATGTAAACCGCCGAAACCTAATAGGTGGATCAATATAGGACGCAGACTCTTCCCAAAAGAAGTTTCAACATCCCTTAGATCTAACCTTAGATGGATACCAACGGTTAGGATTTTCAAAACTGTTAGTCTTAGGTGGATTCCTACAGGCAAGATACTAAGTAGTTGCAACAAAACAAGTGGGATACCAACAACATCCATCCCTCGAGGCAGAAAGGAAATCATCAAATTAGCATGTTCAGGTGTCATGAAGATAATTGACACTACATCTTTATGCTTCTAACATCTGGAACCCAGTTATACTTGGGGATCCGTGTTTTTCTCTTCCTTGCCCCCCTTCTATTTTTCTATGCAGTACAAACAGCTATGGCTTCTACTGCAATACGTCAGGGACCCGCTTTCTCACCGTCTAAAATTTAATGATTCATCACCGCTCCACCATTGTACTTAATCGTCATGAATTGGAAACATTGCTTTCTCCTCTGGTTAAAGATTCTGCCAAAAGTCGTGCTTCATATGTATCAATGTTTCCACTGACAACCGATATACTCTAATTTCGATACACATGAATCTACAACAACAACCTAATCTTCTATAACAGAAGATCAAAGTGTTTCCTACAACAATGTCACGCTTGATGATCAACAATATCAACAGAGAAGTTTTATCACAGTTGACTCTCTCGAAATATTTTTGGTACTTCACACTTGTTCGATCAATTGGACATACATGGTTTCACTCTCTTATACATGGTTTCATTGCCTTCAATTCATCATCAACATACGGTGTATGATTCTCAATCTATGAAAACATCGAGGGGGAGAGAGTGTGTAGGTGGTCATTGCTTCCTTGTTCTTCTACATGCTTCTTGCGAAAACCAAATGCCTTTTTGAATTCCTTCAATTAGGGGGAAGAAATAAGACGATATGTGGCTCAAACGTCTCACTTTGGTATTATCGTCTCAATTTCACGGGTGATCTTGTGTGAAGTTACCCAAATACGTGAGAAGATCTTGTTGATTTCTAGCATGTTACCCTCGAACGGATCTTCCACAATTAGTCAGATTTTCTTTGTGTGGTTTATGTGCCATCTACAAATTCCGATATACCTGAAACCTTCAAAAGTTAGAGGAAATGTAGACTTCATCAAAGTTTCAAATCTGCTAAAGATAGTTGTCAGTTTTGGGGAACTGATTCTCAAACTTCTTCATAATGGCTTCGAGTATAACAGCTTACTAGAACCCGCTCACAACCGCTTAAACTTTCCCCAAACCCCATCATCAACTGAACAAAGCCCCCAGCTCACTCGTCAACAAATGGAAAGGTTATTTGCTTCACTGCTCGGATCGATATTGATGAACGCGTTCCAGTGTATCCGCTGCTTCCGCCGCTCAAACCCGATACATACTCTTTACCCGATACACCTGCTACAACAACTATCGTTGCAGATGCACCTACACCATTGACTACACCACAACAGTTGAACAAACCGCCCAACAATGATGAAGTCTGCCGATGATATTCTGAATTTAGTACCCCCACCTGCAGATTTTGATCCAAATGCGTTCTTCAACCCGCTTGCTAATGAGATCTGCCGCACTGATGTTCGCGGAATCTTCAACAAACCATTTGAATCCTCGAATCCGCACAATGTATACCAACATCAACCTCCACACATAGATGGACGAAAGACCATCCTCTGGAAAACATTATTGGCAACCCGAATCAACCACTCGTTACGAGACAACGTCTTCACACAGACGGTGAACATTGCATTTATGCACTCACCGTCTGCCAATCCAACCTAAAAACATCAAAGACGCAATGACAAAAGACGATTGAATCCATGCAAGAAGAACTCAACCAATTCAAACGTCTTGAAGTATGGAACTGGTTGAAAGACCAACAGGAGTCTACGTCATTGGTTTAAAATGGATTTGGAAAACAAATTGATGCAAGGAAATGTTATCGAAATAAGTCACCGTGGCTAAGGGTTATCGCCGTGAAGAGGGTATTGACTTTGAAGAATCTTTTGCTCCGGTTGCTCGTCTTGAGGTCGTTCGATATTTCTAGCGTCGCGGCTCATATGAATATGACGGTCTATCGATGGATGTCAAAACCGCTTCTCAATGGACAACTTAAAGAAACGGTTTATGTCACCAACCGTGATGGATTCGTTGATCCCGAAGTTCGAATCACGCCTACAAACCTGAACAAAGCTCAGATGGTCTCAAACAAGCTCCTCAAGCATGGTACGATAAGCTATCATCCTTCCTCATTGCTAATAATTTCACCAAAGGTTCGTTTGACCCAACTCTTTTTATACAATATCACGGGAACATATCTTAATTGTTCAAATTTACGTGGATGACATCATTTTTGGGTCTACACATAAAAGTTTTCAATCGCTTTTGCAAAACTAATGAAGAAAAATTTTGAAATGTCCATGATGGGTGAACTTACATTCTTTCTGGGACTGCAAGTTCATCAATCACCCCGTGGTATTTTCTTGAGTCAGCCCAAATATGCCCTTGAATTGTTAAACAAATTTGGAATGAAAACCCTCGGACACCTATGCCACACAAATGGCTCATACCAAGAAGCTAGACGCTGATTTACATGGGAAATTGGTGGACCCTACAAAATACCGTAGTATTATTGGGTCTCTCATGTATCTAACAGCAGCGGACTGATATTGTCTTTGCCGATATCTTTGCTCCCGCTATCACGGGCGACCAACCGAAACCCACCTCTCGAGGCTAAAAGAATCCTCCGACATAAAGGGAACCATTAACTTGGGGATCCGTATCCGGGATTCTGGTTTTGAACTAATCGCCGTGACACGACCACGCAGATGCTTAGACTCACGAAAAGCACTTCGGAGCTTTACAATTTCTTGGTGATAAACCGGTGTCATGGCAATCGAAAAGCAGATTGTACATCGCCTCATCAACCGGCAGGTAATATGTAGCCATGTCACCATGTTGTGCTCAAGTCATATGGATGAGAACACAACTCAAAGACTATGGTTACGTATTTGACGTAATCCCGATGTATCGATGCGACAATCGGAGTGCCATTGCGATCTCGTGCAACTCGGCCAGACTCGAAATCAAAGCACATCGATCTTCGATATCATTTCATCAAGGATCACGTGGAAAGTGGTACCGTTGAATTATATTTTGTGGGTACGTAATACCAATTGCATCTTCTCACCAAAGCTGTGCCTCCCGCTAGGTTTAATGAGTTGGTCCACCGGATTGGTATGAGGTGTTTGACTCAAGAGGAATTGATGACCTCCTAAAACAGTCTTAAAACCTCACAAACACCAAAACTATCTTTTGTAAATAATTTTTTTTTCAAAAACAAAATACAAAAATATAAAACCTGATAAAATCAAAAATATTCTTCTATCTATTTTCTTTCAACATTGCAAGTATTTTTCACAACACTATAATCTTTCAAAATTCAAGATTTTTTCGATCAAGTGTTGAGGGGAGAAAATAAACTTGCATGTTATCTTATCTCGGTTGTTTCTTTTAACAAATGGTGGTAAATTTTCGGGTACAATGACACTCCTCGGACTAAATTTATAACCTTTCATTATTTCTTAAGTCGAGGGGAGTGTCGTCAAAGTTTCTTTCCTAAAATCTTTGTTTGGTAACCAAAATGGAAGTTAAATGGCTCTGTTTGAAAAAGGAAAAGGTGGAGGGACTAAAACTGCAAAATGTTAAAGTTATTTTAAAAAAAAACACCTCCCACCTACTTTTCTTCTTCACATTTATTACTCATAACCTATATCATCCACGGTCCATAATCGTTTAACAAATCCGTGCTTTCGATCATCAATTTGTAAGTGTTAATACCTTCATTGCAACAATCTAAGCATGGTTTTTGAATTTTATTTCAAACTAACGGATAGATTTTCGCCTAGAAGGGATTATGTGTTCTACGCGTAAAGCATGAACACATGATCATACTTGTGTGTTTATGAGTGAAATGATAGTGCTAAAATGTTTTTATTACATCAATGAATACATTTTCATCGCTTAAACATACCCGCAAACACGTAATTGATTGATTAGGGTTTATGCGCTAAATTGGGTGTTTTCAAATAAGAACGTTGTTGGTAATAAAGATTGTTATATGAGGTTGTTTTCAAGTTGAATTGAGATATTTAAACCCTAAAATCACCCGAAACACTAAGGAATCATTAATTGAAAATTAGGGTTCTAGTTCATAGTAATTGGGTAATTTTGATTCATGGCTTATTTGATGTTAAAACTTGGATAAACATACTCAGATGCTTCTTAGACCTCCAGAAACGCTTTGGTGCAAATCCTATGGCTAAAATTTTATGTAAACTATGAACTATGAGGGTTTTAGCTTACGCGTAAGGTTTTCTACGCATAATTGTTTGATATGCCGTCATGCCATGATCTGATATAGAATGAGTGTTAGTGTTAATATTGATCTTATGATGATGTTATTTCGTGTTGCTACCGTAATTCTCGAATCAAGGTTATTGCAACTCTACGCATAAGGATTACCCTACGCGTAGTCATGTTATGCGTAAGATTATTCCTACGCATAACAGCTACGCGTAAGGTTCTACAATGGACTACGCGTATCCTCTGAAGGATATGCGTAAACAGTGACCTCTACGCATAAGGTCTACTCTTACGAGTAAGCCTTACGCGTAAGGTATATATACGCCTACGCGTAAGCTCCACGCATAAGGTGCCCTTTTCCTACGCTGAACATTTCTACGCTGTAAGTTAGATCCTACGCGAAGCTTTCGCTCACGCATATATAATATATCATTTACGCTTAACTTTTCCAATACTACGCTTAACCCTGGATTGACCTTCATGATGAATTGTTACGTGTACAAACTTGTAAATAAACTAATCATAACGTCACGAATCCAATAATGTCACTAATAAACTTAATCGTTTGATATGTTGTGAACAATAAGTGATAACATAAACTTTAAAACTTAAAGTTAACTAACTCACGAAACATTTCACGACGTCATTAGACTATTGGACAAACAAGTGACTTAGGACTCGTAACAATCATTATCACTGTACATTCAATAACTAGACAATAAAACCTTCTATTGACTAACATTATGTCTTTCGATATGTTGGTTCTTTTGGCTAATGTTATTTCGATCACGACATGGTCGAACAAATGAATGTGGATGCACCAAATGTTTTCTCCATTGCTGATATCTACCCTTATGGCTATCCAATGAAGATAGGAAGAATAACCTTGTTGACTTTGATACTCTTACCTGCTCTAATCTTCGTGCTTGATTGCTATTGATATTCTCAAGACTCATCCAGACGTAACATGCTCACCAACTCGCTTCTGTTCGAGATCTACATACAACAATTCGGAATACTATGGAAAAGGTCAAAGGAAGTACGCTGGATAGTGACTCAATGACAAACAAGTCACCATCACACCTCGCAGACTTTACGGGTCGTTCTTCTCATTCCTCACGTCGAGCCAACCAAACTCTATGCCACACCCTCAAGAGCTCACTCTCCAATTCTTAATCAATATCGGTTATGACGAGGCTAGTGAGTAATCACTAAGCATTCTCACGTAGAGCTTTAAAATATTCCTCAACCTTGGAGAACTCTCTACATCATCATCACCAAGTCTGCTTCTCGTCGTGATGCTATGAGCATCCCAAGCTCATGGAACTGCAAATATTTTGGGCATTGATCAACATGAAGCACATCAAAATTGAAGCTCTGATATGGGATGACATGATGTCATTCCTCAAAAAGCTTGGCTCAAAGATCCCTTACATCAGATACACTAAATTGTTGATTCAAAGAGCACTTGGACTTCATCCTGACATTCCCAAGAGGCTCAATGACCCCAACAATCATGACATGTTGATCGAACCCACTCTATCTGTAAGAATCAAGGATTCCTCAACAAAGAAACAAGGTGCCGTGGTTGCCGATTACCTTCTAACCGAAGATGTCAAAGCTCCACACGCAAAAGGTATCTAGCGCTAGAAAAGGCAAAGTTGGTCATCTCGACGAAAAGTCTTCTGTACACCTGTAAGGAGAACCGAAGAGGAAGTGGGAAGTACCAAGTAATGTGAGTCAAAGGAAGTTCCCAAAGAGGAACCCTCCTTCAAAGAGGATTGTTCCATCTAAGGAAGCCGCCCCATCCCATTCCCAAACCCAACCGCAAAGAAAGCTTGTGGACAAAAGCTCAAGGTACCAAACAGATGACGAGATTACCTACTCTAAATCTGCAACCGTAACACCTCCTCCAGCAGCTAAACCTCCAAGTCCAATAGCCGAACATGGAAAAGGAAAGACTCCTGTACTTGAATCTCATGATGAAAGCTCTGAAGAAGAAGAAGAGCAACTGGATCAATCCTACAGAAAGAAGTTTAAATTAGTTAGACAAATTCAAAAAGCTGAAGAATTTGCAAAAGATCAAATGGGTGGCCCGGAGGATCGAGTGGTGCTGCCCACTCTTCACCGTCCCGATGCGGTTAATCAACCCGATAAGGATCCGTGCCACCACTCTTGTGCAGCAACAAACGCTTGTGAAGGAGTCTACCGATCTTAACATTGAGGAACCGTAAAGAATAAGACCGAGGAAAGAAAAATGATGAAGAAGCTAAGGAACAGATGGAAGAAAAGTCTAAACTGACATGATGACGAAGAAGATTATGATGACTTTCTTCTCAACAGTCCAACTCGCTCCAAGGAGGATACTTCTGCACCTCCAAAGGACCCCGAATCTCCTCATGTCCCTCCTCATCAGATTCTTCATCTCACACCTCACCACCACCATCAAAGAAGTCAACCAAATCATCATCCAAATCCGTGAAGAAACCATCTAAATCTTGGATTTCACAAGCTCATGAACGGATTACCAAAGTGTCAAACAAGTCGAAAGAAAACGCTGCTCAACAAAAGCTAAATTTCTTTGTGATCACATACAAAGATATGTATGACGAGCATGAAAAGATAAAAGGAGAAAGGAAGTTTGTTCAGAAATTCATGAAAAATCACCGTCAAGAGGAACTGAACGAAATGATCGAAGGCTACACGAAAAGTACCTTCTGGAATACGTCCCTAAAGTCACAAAGGAGTTGTTCACCAAACAACTTTATCCAAATCTTATGCAGACCGCCAAGCAAACTATTCGATCGACGCCCTTAACCGTAACAATCAATCCAACCGATCCGGTAGTTTTCTCGATAAATGAATTGGTGGCCAAGCTTGTTACACAAATGTCTCCACATCCGGGACATTTACTTCTGATGAAGGAAAGCTGTTTCAAGCATTGCTGGACTACCAACTTCAAGAGGCTTGTAGATTCAAGTCGAAAAGTCAAACGCCCTAGAGACGATGAAGACAAGGATAAGGATAAAGATTCTGCACCTAAACGCCGAAGCACCGGTGAATCTTCTATGATGCAACCTCCTCCACAACGGGCTCCTGTTTAACAAACATCTCCTCCTCGCTTCTACCGATAAACCTCGGACGATTCCGAAGTTACCACCCCCGAATCAGAAAACCGATGATCACTTTGAGTATACGGGTGGTGACGATGAAGAGGTCCTTGAGCCCCTACAACAACCCACCTCTCCCAAACAAGTGAAGAAACCAGAATCATCATCAAGGCCTCTAAAAGAAGAAGAAGACGACTCAGCCGAGTCGATCATGGCTAGATGACGATAAAACCAAGACTTTGCATGGTTCTCTACACTTGTCAATCAAACTCCCTACCCTGATGAAGGTCAAGATTGCGTAGGAAGGTTCTACATTGGCGCATGCAAAAATCTTGCAAGAAAAGTTCCATGTGAAGAAAATGACGAAATCTGAATTGAGACGAATCAAGAATGAAGCGTTTCAACTTCTAAAAGACAGCTCCGAAAGTGCCATCGAGGTTGAATATCACCTTGAGAACATTGCTAGAGCCATGTCTAACAACATGGATTGGCTCAACCCGGAAGCAAACATTGACTTCACAAAAAGGGACAACCCTCCATATTACACCGATTGGACCAAACCCTTACCGACCATTGGACAAGCAGACGAACCACGGATTCCCTTCAGATATTTCTTCAACAAAGACCTGGAATTTCTTCTCCCTGGTGGCGATGGTTCAAGGAAATATGCTACATCCTTGACACTTCCATTCCCGGCAGCTATCTACTCCAACTGCATTGCCATTGAGGAACGTGCCAATCACTTGTTCTCCAACACGGTGGAAGCATATGACCGAGATGCATTGTATGGGATTCATCACTGGCCAGAACGCCGACGAATCTACTACAGATAGCTGTCAGGTTCGAAGTCTCAACATGCATTGTTTAGTACTAAAGACATCGTTGCCATCCAACATGTTGGTCTTTCATCCAAATGGGACTACACCTTTCTTAAGAAGATTGTGGTCAAAAGACAGGATGAAAGGGAGTATGCATTCTGTGAAGCTGACTTTGAGAATTTGTCTCTCAACGATATTGAAGACATGTACCTTGCCAAAGTACAGGGTCGCATGAGACAATTTTCAACCGAAATTCAACGAGAATTCATCAAGTCACTGCTCATCTTCATCAGACGCATAGTCATAAAAGAACGTGTTGAAGACCTCCAGATTGCCGTTGAATCTTATCAGACGCGTGTCAACTTCACTCCTCCAAAGCTTGATCTTCCCGATATCAACCAGCTATCTCAATACACACTCATCAGCAAACCTTTCGGCGTTGTTTACCGTAGTGAACTTCAAAGAAACTGCTTAATGGCGTGTAGCGAACTCCACAAGTTCGGGGATCATACTTTGAAACTGGTTAGGGATGGATTGGCATACAGGTTGAAGGATATACGCCAGAAAATTGGGTCTCCTAAGCGCTGGAATTCTCAGGAAAGGAGGGATGTGAGACGGATCATCACAATGATTGATGAACTGTTGTTTCGAAGGGATCAGTTCAGACGATTGGAGAGTTATGTCGGTGGTCGACCCAGGATTAACATAACCGGATTTCAACGCCCTGTGCACACTCCTGGGAACATCACTGCACTTCCTGGTACCCCTTGACTTGCTTTCTTCATATCATTTTGGATGTTTGATTGATTATGTCAATGGCTTGTGCACACATTACAGTGTACAACCCGTACTTGTAAATAAAGGACCCTGTGGTACGCTTCAGTGCCACAATCCTTAGAAAAGGAGCGAAAGCTTCTTACTTTTGAGTAAAACCTATCAAACCTTTCACTTTTCAAGGTTTTGCTCAAAAGAACAAGTACTTTCCCTTATGATTTTCAAAACCTCAACCGTTTATATCACTAGTTGAGGGGGAGTACTTGAATCAAAACTTTGTTCAAAATTGTTCTCAGTGGTCATTCTTCCCGCAACACTCGAAATGGTCATATTTATTCTCAAACGTTTCAAAAATAACACTTTAATATGCCATTTTTGAGGGGGAGAAAATATGTGATAAGAAATATGTTGTGTAAAATGCAAATGAATTTGTGTGATTCAGACTTAACCAACGAATTGACGATGCTTAACTGTTAGTAACTCGAAAAGACTTGTCCCGGACGGGTAATAATTTCAAGCTAGTTCGCTAGTGATGTAAACGTGTCTCGCAAAGGACTTGTCTGAGTAGAATGTACCATTCGAGAAACTCTTGATAAACATGAACTCTGACGGGTTTGACGACCTTTCGAGGATTGTCTACACCTTCAAGGTAGTTATTAGAGCTAGTTGTCACCTAAAAGCTGACAATGCAACTCTTTAACTATGCCACGTAACCGTGTCTCGCGGGGGATTGTCTATCTTGAGTGAATCAATTCAAAATGTGCGCGCTCTTTCCTCTCTGTGCATTTTAACCGTTAAAACACTTAAGCACATGTGGAGGGGGAGTATTTATGCAAAATCTTATCTCAACAGTGGTACTAAAATGTTTTTCATTCATAAACACTGTGAGAGATTTTTCATATCAGTGGTTTTATGGCAACATAGGTTAGTCATGGAGTTATAAGGTGACTAAGGTTAGGAATAACCGTCCTATGATCTGCCAGAGCCGGAGGGATCTACCCAAGGACACCACAAATAGTTAGTATTTAGAAGTCCTTAGGTATGATTGTAAAAAGGAGAAAATGAGAATCGGAGAAAGAAGGAGTTGAAGATTTAAAAAGAAATGCAAAGAAAAGGGTGAAAAGAAATAGCCCTCCAGATTATTCAACTTAGGCGACACGGGTTCAATTCATATGCTACTGGTTGTCACTTAGTGACCCGGTATTGAAGATTAAAAGTCGTCATGGACCCAGTGACGCATGCACTAAACCTTCTTATCCACTCAAGTTTCTCTCAACAGAAGCTTGTTTCATTCTCACAGGGAACCCTACGTAAACTATCGGCTTTCTCCTAGAGATTGCTGGTATTGAAGAAGGAGACCCTCTCCCTAGTCTCCGCTCAGGAAAACCAAAACGCACTATTGAGTCTAGAGCCACGAGATTCATCAAAAGATCTCTTAGGTACACTTGACATTTAATCACTTGATGATCAACAATAAGGTTATCAGTGGTTCATATCGAGTCCTTCACAGATCTTAGCAATCTGTCGAGAACATTTATGAGAGGTTCACATTTGTGATCCTCAATGATTGAATGGAAACTCCTGCCAGGGTCAACATACAACAGCCCTGACAGCAGGTCGCTTCGGCAACTCCCCGTGGATTGCGCTTAGTGGTCTCAAACGGTCTACAGTCATGAGGTGATGCTTCGATGTACCTCAGCGACTCATCTGAATCGTAGGTGTACTTCGGTACATCGTGTTATCTCACTTGTGGGACTCCGATTCAGGAACGGCCTTTGTAAGAATTAGAGTTGTGTTTTCACACTATGCTGTTAACACTCTCGAAGTTCAAACTTGTAAGTGCCGGAATCCGCTTATTACTAACCGTTTAAATGTTTTTCTTCTTATGGAAGCTCTGGAGCGGAATGATCATGCAGATTCTTTTCATACTCACGCCAACATCATCACTAATGGAAGTTCTATCCTAAAGCAACACAACAGTCAGAATGATTCTTCGTCAATACAGAGAATCTACAAAGTTTAAGACTTAAAGAACTCCATCAGTACTGAATTCCAACGTCAAAGAGCGTGTGAGCATGTTGAAGAACGACGTGGAGACACTGTAGCAGCGAAGCAGACCTGAGGCATACTTGATGCTGACAAGAACAACATACTATCACTTTCATCACAAAGAACCATGATCAAAGAACAAAGTTAAAGATGACGTCAAAGCATAACCGTTCAAAGTAAACTATCTCTCTACACTGGGGAGATTGTTTAAATCAAGACAATTCTTCTCACAAGAAAGAAGAATGTCAGAAGACGTCAAAGCTACTATTACATCAACGCCTTCACCGTTTTCATCACCAACACTTGAGTGTTTGTTACTCATATGTAATAACACTTGAGGGGGAGATTGTTGGAATCACTCCTAAACCTTATTCAAGTGTTAGTTACTCATATGTAATAGTTAGCTTATTATGGCCTTTATGTTTGTTATTAGCCTTAGGCTTATGTAGAAGGCCCATAAGCCTAGGCCTAGCCCAATAAGGATAGGAAGGGAACTAGGAGTGTTGCCCTAGCTTCCCTCCTATAAATACCCCTTGTAAACCTTCATTTGAAGGTTGGTTGTTCAAGTTTTTTCACTCTCTTTCACTCTATTCTTAACCGGCCTATTGCTAACGTGTGTGTGGGTGTTTATCTTGTTCAACCGCCTCTCTTATCCTCTCAATCTCTTCTCTTGATGCTTGTGTTGTAAAACTAGTGACCTAACAGTCCATCATCTCCGCCATTTTTTCCTGTATTTCATCCCTTTGTCCATTGAAGTCTTTTAAGAGGGTGTCGAGCTTGGTTGTCATCTCGCTTTGTCGTTGCTTGAAATCGGCTTCAAGTTGCGTCAATCGAGAGCTTCTTGAGATGACATGAATTTGGACACCATTCCCTCAAGACTAGTGGAAGTTCCTGTGTTTGGAGGGTTGTTGTAGGATTTTCCTAAGTTATTTGGCTCAAGCTTAGGAGTCTCGTAGGAGCTCATTAGGAATTTGGCTTGATCTTTAAGTTCGAGCGTCCTAGGATTGGAAGGTTGGGAGTCAATGGGAGGCAAAGAGACTGCCTTATCAGTTTTGGACAACTCACGGGGGTCATTCCAACATTCGTTTTCATAGAGGGCTAGGTCCTCTATTGTACCCCACGATTCTTCCACGGTGAGTTTACTAAGTTTACCACCGGCCGCTTGGTCGATGGATTTCTTAGTTGAGAAGTTGACGCGATCATAAAAGATTTGGACTAGAAGCCAAAGATCGATGCCGTGATGAGGGACTTTATGGAGTAAGTCCTTGAATCGAGTCCATGCTTCGTAGAGAGATTCACCTTGACGTTGTTGGAACATCAAGATGTCATTCCTAAGTTTGGTAGTTCTCTCCGGTGGGAAAAATTGGGCGAGGAAACGAGTGGTGAGATCATCCCAGCTTGAGATGGATCCGGCGGGAAGTCGGTCAAGCCAATTACTAGCTTGGTCCCGTAGAGAGAATTGGAAGAGACGCAGACGCGTGGTCTCCCGAGTAGTAGCATCAAGGTCGATGGAATCGACAATTTTAAGGAAATCCTTAAGATGCTGATTAGGATCTTCGGAACGAAGTCCATGGAATGCACATCCGTTTTGCACCAACCGGATGGTGTCGGATTGCAGGGCCGTAGTTTGGGCTTGGTCGGGAAGCTCAATGGTGTTCCTATAGCCTAGGTGGCTTGGTCTCGAGTATTCACCAAGAGTACGGGCTCTTGGCGGGTCATTTGGTGATAGGTTGATGAATGGTGGATGGTTATCACCTTCCATGATGAAAAGTGATGGGATTACGAACAAAGTTCACAAAGAAGGGGGATAGACTACGAGAAAGCTAAAAAATGAGAAAAAATTTACTTGATAGGAATCAAGCAAAGAAACCTAAACGAGGTGGACAACTAACTAGCTATTCTATTCCCCGACAGCGGCGCTAAAAACTTGATAACGCTACACGCGTCGTTCGGGGTCAAAGGAACTTCCTTTTCTTCGAGCAAGTTTTATAACACCCTAGGCAGTGAACCTAATCGTTGTAGTGTAGTATTAGGGTAAGCCACGGGTATTGATATCGTTCTCTAGGGGAATAGGAATGTTAGCGAGAAGTTACTACGCTAAGGTTGGGGTTGAGGAAGATTATTTTTTATCTTTTTTTATGTTTTTTTAGGAAATGGAAATGTACGAATCTCGGGGTTTGGATTTGGGGGTTGGTATTTCTACCGATTACTTCTACTTATCTAATTATCTAATCTAGCTAGGGTGAGGATAGTCTATGTCTATTGTTGTGTGCTCGTATGATAGTTAAAGATGTGTTTACCTAGTTGCTACTACTCCCTAGTTATCTCCTATTGATGGTTGAATTGTCACGTCCTTATTCTTAACGCATTGTGTTTTCTAAGGTCGTAAGGTGTGCATTCCCTAACTCTTTGGAGTCACCTTTAAGTGTAGTAAACGAAATCCACTAAGTCATTCATAAACTAACTTTGAGGTTATCTTTGGGTTTAGTAAACGAAATCCACTAAGTCATTCATAAACTATCAAAGATTTATCAAGTATTAAACACACCGATAGCCTAATCGCACTCCTAAGCCAATTACAATCAAGATAAGAGACAACCTAACAATAATTAACTACTAGGTTTCATATATCTAAGCAAACACACAAGTAATTTAGCCGGACATGGTGAACATGCAAGCATACACACAATCAATCAAACATAGGATAGACATAATGATAAATTGAATATATGGATTAAGATATAATCAACAAACCATTACAAGATGTTTTTGGAGTGATTGAAACCTTCAAAGTTGCTGGAAAAACACCTATCTAAGCCCTGGAATCGGAGTTAGGGTTTAGAGCCTACAAAAAGTGAAGTTATAATGTTCTATTTATAGGCAGATTTTCTGTCGGCAAAGAGTGACGGCGTCACACTTATAGAGTGACGGCGTCACGACCATTTTTTCACCAAAATGTAGATTTTCTCGTTCCGGTCGCGTGGGCTTTTGAATCACCTAAATCCGAGTTCGTATGCAAAAGTTATGGCCAAAACAATATCAACTACTTCGCGCGCATGTTGTGACTTGATCAGCTGGTGACGGCGTCACCTTATGCTTGTGACGCCGTCCCCTTCAGCTTATGACGCCGTCTGGATCAAATCTAGGCCGTCTGAGTTGCGACGGCCTACTCTTTTAAAGCTTGACACCGTCACTTGAAAATAAGGTATTTGGCTTCTGTCCCGTCACAAAATGCTCCGACGGCGTCGCAGTTAAGCAGTGACGCCGTCACCTTGTATTTCAGCAGCTTGAGTGTCTCGATTTCTTGACTTTGGCCATTTTCTTCGTATATCCGCGCCTTTTCGTCCAACTAAGTGTCATTACAGCAATTTGCCTTCAAGAGACCTAAAAAGTGAAAAGGAACGATATTAAGTAATAACGGATACAAAAGTGATCAAATAAGGGCTTAAATGACCCCTCAAAAAGGTACATTTTAAAACCTTATCAGACATGCATGAGTATCTTTTGAGAACGTGACATTAGCCTTGGTCTGAACCAGTTGAGAGATAGAGATTTTGACAAAATGATAAGTCCTGATGATTTTCAAAAAAAAATTGAGTCCGAGTTATTTTACAAAGCTATTTAGTTGTCATTATATGACAAATATTTTTCGGAAAAATCATTAGAAGGAAAAATATTTGGAAAGAAACATTTGTCTTTTTGACGACAAACAATTGTTTTTAGAATCAGAGTATTAGATTTGAAAAAGTAAGATTAAGCATGGCTCTGTTCTTTCTTTTAAAAACGGGTTACTGTCGGAAATGACAATAAACCACAATTTTTCTCCGTCTCATTTTTTTTAAAGCAATGTATGTACATTCGAAGAACATCTAAAAACCCGTGACATTCTTTGAATGTCAGCACAAAGTCCGTAGATGTTATCGAATTAAAAAAAACATTACAAAATGAATATTTTTGGAATTTTTCGAGATTTTCAAATTTTTATGGATTTTTGAAATTTTATAATTTTCTATTTTATTTTGTGGGTTTTGAAATTTTGTATTATTATTATTATTATTATTATTATTATTATTATTATTATTATTATTATTATTATTATTATTATTATTATTATTATTATTATTATTATTATTATTATTATTATTATTTATTATTTATTTTTTGAATAAATAAATACAAGAGATAGATGAAGAAAAACATTTACTCCTCGTCTTCCTCTTAAAGACGTTTTAGTGTTTCCTGTTGTAGACTCTTTAGACCAAGTCGTGGAAGGATAAACTCAAAATGTTCTCTAGAAAGAGCTTTGGTGAAGATGTCTGCTAACTGGTATTCAGTTCTCACAAAATAGAGTTCTACCACTCCTTTTTCCACTTGTTCCCGAATGAATTAATGTCGAATGTTGATGTGCTTTGCTCTTGAATGTTGAACGTTGTTGCAAGAGAGAGCAATGGCACTTTTTTTTTATCACAATACAGAGGGATTTTGTTGAATTCAAAGCCATAGTCAGATAATTAGGATCTCATCCATAGGATTTGAGCACAACAAGATGACATGCCTATGTATTCAGCCTCTATAGAGGATATAGAAGTACTCATTTGTTTCTTTGAAGACCAGCTCACAAGCTTATCACCTAAAAACTTAGCACCTCCAGACGTACTTCGACGTGTATCTTGACATCCTGCATGGTCAGCATATGCATAGGCTGTTAGTGACATACCGGTGTCCTTCGGGTACCAAAGTCCCATGTTGATGGTTCCTTGGAGATACCGAAAGACCCGTTTAACCGATTCAAGGTGCTTTTTGGTAGGCTTAGCCTGGTATCTAGCACACATGCATACAGCGAGCAGAATATCAGGTCTACTGGCCGTGAGGTACATCAGGGATCCAATCACACTTCTATATTTTGTTTGATCTACCATGATCCCTGAGTGGTCCTCATCCAGTTTGGTACGCTCCACCATGGGAGTGTCAACGGTGTCACAAGTGTCAAATCCAAATTTCTTTAAAATTTCATTTGCATATTTAGATTGATTGATAAAAATGCCTTCGGGACTTTTGTGAAATTTGTAATCCCAAGAAAAATGACATTTGTCCCATCATTGACATTTGAAATTTGGAGCCCATCTCCTTAGAAAAACGGTCACATTCATTGGGGTCAGTCGAGGCAAAAATAATATCATCAACATAGATTTGAACGTGAATTAAATGTTTGCCTGACTTTCTGGTGAACAATGTCGGATCAATTGCTCCTTTGCTGAATCCAGTAGATAGAAGCATAGTTTAAAAAGGCTTAGGCGCGCCCAGCTCAAGGCTCAAGCTCTAGGGATTTTTCGGATCGAGGCTCACGTGAATCATAAAAGCCATAGCGCTCATGGAAAAGAACTAAAACACACAATCAAGTGGGTAAGAGATGCTTTCGTCATAATTTTATTTTATCTTCAAGCATCACATCATAGGGTGGGATGTATGATTTGCGACTTCGTAGATGTATGTTGCAAGTGTAGGACACAAGCATATTTAGCATCAAGCCAACAAAAGAGTTGATCGGTTATATGTGTCATGTATTAAGTTTAATGTTATTTTGTGTTATTTACTACAGTATTTATTGCGCCAGTATTCATGAATCAGCCTTGGTATAGAGAAACCGTGAGCGCGACTCTGGATTCACAAAGCCTTCAGTTGGCTGACGTATACGACTTCTTTAAGATCTCCGTTAAGAAAAGCCGTCCTTACATCCATCTGATAGACTACCATGTTCTTACTTGCAGCATTAGCCAGGAAGATTCTGATTGCCTCAATACGTGCAACTGGAGCAAATGATTCTTCAAAGTCAATACCCTCCTCTTGACGGTATACTTTTGTAACCAATTGAGCCTTGTTCTTTAATACATCACCATGCTCATCAAGTTTTACTTTGAAGATTCACTTTAGAGCAATGATCATAGTACAGCCAGGAGCAGGTACTAATTCCCATACATCTAGTCGATCGAACTCATGAATTTCTTCTTGCATGGCATTGAACCAGCTGTCTTCAGTCATTTCAGTTTTAACGTCTTTTGGTTCGACTTTGGATAGTACAGAGTTGAAGAAGCACCATAAGACATCAGTTGCAAGTTGTTTACGAGTGGATACTGGACGAGAGAGGTTTCCAATGATGTTGTCCAATGGATGATCATGTGTCCATTTTCTAAGGTGTTCGTGTGGTTGTTGTTGAGGAACTGAAGTAGCAGTGTCGTTTTCCCCTGATGAAGATGGTTCTGATGATGGTTCAGGAGCAAATATGTGCTCAAAGGGAGCATCTTCGGGAGTAGCAAAGGGGTTATCTCCATCATAGGTGCCAAAAACAATTCCATGATGTATACTTGATGATTGAGGAATTGATGATGATACAGAGTGATCAGCAGCAGTCGCTTCTTGACTCAATGACATAGAAACTGAAGGGTTATCTACGTTGACAGGGATAGAAGCAGCCTCTGTTGATGGATTTGATAGATCATTAGCAATTTTCTCATAGTGTTCATCAAACATTGGATCAAACAATTTCTTCAAATCAACTTCTGAAGGTGGTACATATGGAGTTGCTGGTGAGGGATTTTGTACAAGAGTAGAACTGATGGGACTACTTGATGAGGGTTGTGATGCGGGTCCAGAACTGGATTGTCCTGGAGCCATTTGACCGGTCAGCTCATCGAACGTAACATGAATTATTTCCATGATATTTCGGGTTCTTTTGTTGTAGATTCGGTATCCTTTTCTGTTTGGTGCATATCCTACAAATACTCTAATGTCCACTTTAGCTTTCAGTTTACCTAAATCTTGACCCTCATTAGTTAGATAACACAACGCACCAAACACACGAAGGAATGATAGATCAGGTTTTTGATTGTGGACAAGTTCATATGAAGTTTTTCCATGAGATGTGTGAATTAGGGATCGATTTTGAGTGTAGCATGCAGTGGCAATGGCTTCAGCCCAGAGAAACATTGGAACCTTTGAGTAAATCAGCATTGTTCGTGCGGCTTCCACAAGAGTTCGATTTCCTCTTTCAACTACACCGTTCTGTTGAGGAGTTCGTGGAGCACTTCTTTGATGACTGATTCCAACACTTTCATAAAACTCACTAAGTTCTTTATTAACAAACTCAGTTCCATTTTCAGTTCAGATGATTCGAACAATCTTGTTAAGTCGAACCTGCAACTGTTTGATAAGTTTAATGATGACATTTAGAGTTTCATCCTTTGTCCTCAAGAACTTAACCCAGGTAAATCGAGAGTAATCATCAACCACGACTAACACATATTTCTTCCCGTTAATAGTCTGCACTCTCATGGGTCCACATAAATCCATGTGAATAGTATGAAGAACTTCCATAACTGAGTTTGTAGGTTTGGGTTTGTGGGTATACTTTTTGCTTTTTCCCAATTGGCATGCTGAGCAAAGATGATCCTTTTCATACTTTAGTCTAGGTAAGCCTCTTACTAAGTCCTTTCTGGAAAGATCATTTATGGTGCCGAAGTTCAAGTGATTTAGACGACAATGCCATAACCATGACTTTATCTTTGAAGCCTTTGACAACAAGCAAATTGGAGAAGACTTCATCATATCTTCGATAGAGATGGTGTATAGGTTTGAACCACGTGTTCCTCTTAAAAGTTCCAGACCATCAAGTTCTCTAACGAAATAAGTATGTTTTCGGAAGGCCACTTCTAGATCAGAATCACAGAATTTACCGACAGAAAATAAGTTATGACCAACACCTTCAACATAATATACCCTGGAGATTACACTATCACCAACAACATAATCTCCATAACCCATGATCGCACCGAAATGGTCTTTCCCAAATCTAACAGTCCCTATGAATTTACTCACGAAGTTCATGAGCCGCGACCGGTCTCCAGTCATATGCTTGGAACAGCCTGAGTCTAGGTGCCACAGAACGATTTTAACGATTTGCAGTTGAACACAGACAAGAATGGATAACTGGATAATTGGGATCCCCATGCAAGAATGGGTTCCATTTGGTTAGTAACAATGATTGGAACATCCACATCGGAAGTAGAAACAATGGAATCATCAGGGATTGATGCAGTGCTAGTGTATGCATTAGACCTATTCAAAGTATGTTCACTTCTTAAGGGAATAGTTCTACCAGTAGGCATCCATTTCCTAGTGGGCATTGATCTGGATAAATTAGGGCACAATATATTAAGACTAAATTTGTGGCCAGTAGGTATCCACTGATAACCTACATTACTAAATTTTCTTCCTGTAGGTTTCCAATGTTTTCTAACCTTCTTCCGCCATTGTTTTCTAGCCTTCTTAGCTTGATTTTTGACATTAACAATTTTAACTGGACATTTAACAGCATTAATCAAATCAGTCACACAACATTCATGAGTAGTAACAGAAGTCAAGCAATCATCATTACATGTTTTGCCAAAAGTAGCAGAATTCGAATTAATTACAGTACGCTTATAGCTAATACTAGAATCAACACGATTCGTTTTATTCAACTCAAACTTAATGTTCCTAGGGTGGTCTTCTACTTTCTTCCATTGCACATTCTTAGCTTGCGAGGTCCTATCTTGCTTTGTATTGCCTGGAGGCTTTGACCCGCTTGCTTTTGTGTCACTGATTACTCCTGTAGAGGGAATTATGGAAACATTAATTGGTTGGGCTACCTTTTGCATTCCTGAACTAGAAGTGCAGGGATCTGAACTACTTGAAGGCACTTTAGAGTTCACTTTCTTGACACTGGGCATAGAATGGGTTGCATACTTAGCACTAGGCATAGAACAAGGCATCACAGCTTTATCTTTCTCACATAAGGATTTAGAACATGTTGCTCTTAAACATTCTAACAGCTCCTGAGATCGTTTGGCCTGAATGCAAGCAAACCTAATTTCACTATCAAGAGGCTTATTTATGAAATCTTCTTCTACAATCTCACGGAGACATTCTAGACTATCCTTAAGATGAGCGAAATAGTTATGAAACACAAGTTCGTTATTTCTAAGATGAGGAGGAATGTATTTAACAGTCACAGTATATTTAGAGTCTACAGATGACTTTCATGCAACATTCTCGTTAAAGACAAGTGGCATTTTCCCTTTTACCTGACTCCTCAGATTCTTAATTTCCTTTTGTAAAGACGTTATTTTTTCGTTGTTCTTGTCACGAGTGACTTTCGTTGAATCATATAACTCTTTAAAGTGTCGTTTAACCTTTTCATTTTCTTCTAGAAAACTCTCATTTTCCTTTTGTAAAACATTAACCAAGTTTTGAAGATGAAAATTTTAAGAACCCTGAGAATCTAAAGGAGGAGGCATTTGGGAGCCAGTCACATTGTTTAGTTTGGGCTCTTAACTTTCTGATCGTGTTACAGTGAGTTTGAATCTGTTCGTCACGTTTGTTCATTTCAAAAACTGCATCAAACTCTGGAACATTTGAGGATGTCTTGATATTTGAGATTTTCACATTTTCTTTGAGATGTTGATATTTTAGTTGCAAATCAAAATGTTCAAATTCTAGCTTAGAAAGATGTTTTACCAAATTATCGTGATCATCCTGATCAATTTTCTCATTTAGTTTCGAGTTTTTGTTTTCAAGCTCAATAACACGATCATGAGAAACTTTCAAAGCAACAGATAATTCATGAAATTGAGAAGCAGTAATAGAATGCTTAGTAATAGTATAAAACACATCTTGAGTCACACAAATCAATACTAAGTTCTCATTTAAGATATGCAGATTCTTCCTTTCAATTTCATTATATTTGAGTTCTCGTTCATAATCATTGACCTCAACTATCATTGCATCAAATTCCTTTTCCATTTCTTTAATATCTGAGTCTGTCCCTTTTTGAAGACTCTCAAATTGACCTTTTAATTGTTTAAAGAAAGGCATGACCTCAGTTAAATAGCATTCTTTAGTTTGCTCAAAACCCCTCTCCCATTCAGTTATCCCAGTAGGTGTGATCCTTTTCTTACATGTCTTCTCAAAATCAACAAATAGTTGATAAACAACATATAGGCTGATTAAGGTCTTGCTCTTAGTGGGAATAGATCTAGGAACTAAATGCATTGGTGTATTCAGAGGATACACAGTTGCTGGAGGCATTTTCCTAAGGGGAGTGTTTGTTTTAACAAGTGCATTAGCTTTTTGCATATCTATGTCCTTTTTCCAAAAAACTTGTTCTGGGGTTAATAGAGTTTGAGGCTTAAACCTGTTCAGGGAAATCCAATTTTCTTTAGTGTAATCATGGGGTTTGAACGTTATGTTTTTCTTTTTACACTCAGGATCTTTTAGCTTCTTATTCATTTTCTCCCTAGTGACTTCATCTAATTGCTTATCTTCCTCAGTGCACTCAGCACAACTAGGTTTCTGCCTAGGCTTAAGGATTTCATTACCATCATATATTACCTTCTGAGCTTCTCTAGCCACTTTACTATATTCAGGATTGAGTTCCTTTACGAGGGGAATGCTATGCTTATCGCTGAAAACTCTATGCTTAGTGATCATGTGAGCAGTCTGAATGGTATTCCCTTGTATGTACAACTTATTTTCAAGCTTGTTTTTCAAAGTTTTTAGATTGGAAAAGTCATTCAAAAGTTTTGATTCGTTAGCATTAAATTCTTGTTTAAGAACTTTAACATTATCTTGGAGTTCTTGTTTTTGCTTAACAGTTTTAGAAAGCTTTTCTTGTAAGGAGTTTAACTCTTGTTTTAACACTTCTTCTCTAAAATTACTTTTTCTAATAATTGTACGCATTTGGTCATCCAATTCCTGCTCACGGGTAGTTAACTCAAACTTAGCACGTTGTTCATATATAGCAACTTGTTCTTTATAGGCATTCAGTTCAGAGATAACAGAATCATCAAGGGCACATGGAGTGTATTCATAAAAAATATAGTCATCATTGACTGCAGAAGATGCATCACTTGGTACAATTTCACTTTCACTTTGTATCACATATTGATCATATGGAACAACATTACTGTTACCCACATTATCAATATCTGATTCATTAGTTTCATGTGATTGTACTTTGGTATGCATCTCTTGCTCATCAACTTCATCGTATAGTTTTAATACCTCAGAGATGATTGATTCTTTTGAAGGACCAGCCTGCTGTGGTGATGAAACCTTTGGAGAGACCATTGGTGAAATGCTAGCCATGAAGATTGTTTGGGCAGTAGGTTCATCATCGACATCAGAGTCAAATGCATCACAGTCACCAACTTGAAAGGAATTTTGATGATTGTGACCTATTTCCTGAATTGGCTGCTCATCCACATCAGCATCATAAGTTTTGGCATTTCCATCCGCAAGAAACAACAACTCTTCTTCATCCAAAACCGCTCCACTGTCCTGAGCTTGCACCAGCATCATCTTGTCCCTGAAGTATTCTGCATTTTGAGGGCGTTTTGGAGATGTGCAGTTCCTTGCAATGTGTCCATCACCACCACAGTTGTAGCACTTGATTGGATTTCCTTGTCCTTGATTGGCATTCCTTCCACGAATCTGATTAGCCACATACCCTCCACCTGCTCCAGCATTACCATAACCTGCTCCAATCATCCCTTGTTCATACCGTCTTCCTTGCACATTCTGCACCACTACCTTACCATCTCTAACCGTAGCTTGATTGTGTGGATTGGACTCTGTTCTGAGGTTATTGTTGGTGTGTGGAGTGGCATTCAGATTTTGACTAACCATGAGAGACAGTTGATTGATGAAGTTTTCCATTAGTGTGTTTGAGTCTGGAGGCTTATATGCTGGATTAGGAATGAGCTTGTAATTACCATTACCCATGGGTATGACTTGAGAAGCTTTGGTGGTAATTCCTACATTGGTGTAAAAGGTTGTTGAATCATTTGACGAACTTGCTTCTCCCTGTTTAGATTTGAACTGTTCAAGAATCATTCGTTCAAACATAGCATGTCTCTCATTCTGAAGCAGGAATGCATACAATTGCTCATAGTTAGTGTTCCTCAAACCCTTAGTTAACTTGACTGAAGTGACAAATTTGTGCCATTCGGGATTCATGTTGTTCACAAACTTTGAGTTTAGCTGAATATTTGGCATAGTCATTTTAATATTCCTCATGTCATTCACAAGCTTGTGGAACCTCACGTAATATTATGTGACACTTTCCCCTGGTATCATCTTAAAGTGCTCAAAGTCATCATACAGTTGTGATTCTCTATCTTCTTTAGTTAGTTCAGAACCAGAGAGAAGCATCTTGATATTCTCCCAAACTGCTTTGGCTTCAGTGTTGTGATTGATTAACTTGTAGATTTCTTTTGGAATACCCTGAAGTATAATGTTTGAAGCCCTGATATCAGCATCATATCTCTTTTTATCCTTATCACTGAGCTCATCATACGTCTTTGGTCTGTCCAATCCTAAGATCACTGTACCATCCGCAGCAGTTTCAAGTATGTCTCTTGTAGTCTCAATCTGATAAGGTCCTTCATCAATTGATTTGAGAATGTTAACCCCATTTTCCTTCCCCAAACAGTACAACCTAATTCGTTGAGCCCATGAGTCATAATCAGTTTTGTCAAGCATAGGTGGACGAGTATCTGATCCAGCTGCTTGAACGTCCTCAGCTATAGTAGAAACGAAAGTAGGTACGTTGTTAGACATGATTCCAGATTCTACGGGATTTTACTATTCTTTGATTAAACCGGGAAATATATTCTTTCACGGGATTTTACAAAATCAAAAGAACAACCGTAAAACGTTGCACGAAGAAGTGACAAGTCTCAATAGACAAGTAGTAAACTTGACAAGTCGCACCCTAACCAACTCGCTTAAGGATCAACTCGCTTAGTAGGCAAGTCGCATAAATGGACAACTCGCTTAGCTACCAAGTCGCATAAACCAACTCGCTTAATAGACAAGTCGCTTAAAACCCAAGTCGCATAAAGATACAACTCGCTTAATAGACAAGTCGCTTTGAAACCCAAGTAAGATACAACTCGCTTAATAGACAAGTCGCTTTGAAACCCAAGTCGCTTAAAGAATCAACTCGCTTAATAGCCAAGTCACATAAACCAACTCGCTTCCAAGACAACACGCATAAGTGTCAACTCGCGGAGACAGACAACTCGCTTAATAGCCAAGTCGCATAAACCAACTCGCTTCCAATAACAGAGTAAATCGCTTCCAATAACAAAGTAACTCGCTTCCTAGAAACGCAATACCGTGGCTCAACTCGCTTTGTACAATATTAAAAAACAACCACTTTATCAATCAAAGACAACCCAACCACGATGATTCAAGCCTTCCAATTCAAAACCTAAGCACATATGATGATTCTAAACACAAAAGTACAATCAAAATTCAAACTTTAACACTAGAAATTGACCAAATGAATCAAACTCTTCTAAACACTTATAACCCCAAAAACCTTATGAAATCCACCAAAACAAAGAGCATGAAAGATGAGTGATCAAACCATGGCTCTTGATACCAATTGTAACATATAGGATTTCATAAACACATCATACCATAATCATATGGGGCGTATACAAGATTTAGAGAGAGAAAGTTCTAGAGAGAGAAAGGGAAGAGAGTTGGGAACTATGTGAAACAAAGAAAAAATGGTATTGAAGCTACAACTCTGGGAGGTAGAGGGTATTTATAGTTTTCATACAAGACTCGCCTCCTACGGGCTGTGGATCAGGCATACAATGGGTAAAGACCCGTCCGTCCTCCACGGTGTTACTTAACTAAATACTAACTAATATTAAATGACTACGACTACGAGCTTTCTGACGATTACATATAATTGAGGTGACCGACACTTTAATGACTGGATTTTCTAAATCATAACATGTTTCATAATTCGAAACATAGAGAAAAATTCTGCAACTATTTTGTTAAGAAAATTTGTCTCAGACGCCGGATCCCTTAGATGTAACTAGACGGATCCCTCAAGTGAAGGATCCGTGGGATCCGGGTGGACAGATGTTCCTTTTTAGCCTTCTTGCATCAATCCAACATTCTAGACCTTATTGGACTAGTTAAACATGCTACATTAGGATCACTTAAACTTTCCTTAGGCTCAGTCAATCTGTGACACACGGTAAATTTTCACTAAAATTTAACTGATAATTAGTAATTTATTATTACTAAGCATAAGTCATTAAGCATGCATAAGCATTGCGTGATCATTTGAGTAGATAACTCGCATACCGTAGATAATTGCACCACTTTTGCATTCATATCATTTTATGAATATTGCATTTTTGTCTTATGATTTAAATTGTAAGACGAGAGGTTATCTCGTTTTCCCAGTGACCGACACTGCACGCGTACCGACACTATGATAAGGGCTTGATAAAACAAATGACAAATGTCCGTGATATAGAATATTACAAAGATAAAAATATTTCAGACACGTAACAATAAAATACTACGTTATAAAAAGTTATCAAACAACGATACTTCGATCACAATTTAATATCGCGGGACACAAAGTATATAACACACTTACACTTAAATATGAACTTTTATAAGACTCAAATACAATTAAAATATAAGTGTAACACAAGTACATGTACACAAAATAAATCATAAGTATACATTACATATACACACACTTTTACTTACATTACCTTCTTTTACTTATATTACATTTAAAAGAAAATGTTTTATAAGACTTTGAGATATATTATCTCTTTGTCTTTCTCTTCCACACACGACAAACCAAAACACAAAAGCAGAGAAACAAAAGATATCAAATCTCCTTCTTCTCCCTCTAGACCTGCGCATCTCACCTAGGTCGAATCTCCCCAAAATGGTAAACCAACATACCTCTTTTTATTATTCTTAATCTTTCCTCACCAAAACCATGAAAGTTTTGCATCTCAAATCTCTCCTTGATGCCGCTACTACTCGTACGAATCCAAGGAGAATCAAGACAAAATCACTCAAGAGAATCATATCTTCACTTGTGTCTACCTTGAGCTAAAGTCCAAAACATTCTAAGGGTTGCAAGTTAGCCAAATTCGACTTCAAACCAAGACACAAGGAGAGAAAGGTAGCCAAGCTTCTTCCCAAAATACTTCTTTATCTCTAGTAGAGATGCAACGCCCCAAACTCAGTTTCAACATCAACTTTACCAAAAACTAGGGTTTGTGAAAGTTAAGGTTTTCTAAAATTGATTTGGGGGTTTTGCAATTGGAGGTATTTTGGAGCTAATTCAAGTCTTGTTTGGTTCGAAACCCACGAAGCCATTCTCGTCCCTCACCCATCATTTTCGAATTGAGGTTATAATCTTTCTTGATGTAATGTTTTTATGTTCTTTTTATGAGATTATGTTGGAAAAATTTTATCAATGGAATTGTTATATGTTGGTCATGTCGATTTTTATTTGTTCTTGGATTACAAGTCGAGTTATGAGTTTGGTTGTTTGAAATTTGAGTTTTCATTTGTTATGTTAATCTTGTTCTTGTCGAGTGGTATAAATCAAGAAGTTAGGAAAATTGAGTTTTTACAAAAGTTAACCAAAGAACTAGGATTTTTGGATACTATAAATCTTGATATGTGACCATGAAAGTTAAGTTGTCATTAGCAAATGGGTCGAGTTGGTTTTCTGTCGAGAAGCATGAAACAAGAAAACCGGATAAGTTGAGTTTTATAAGTTTACTAGTAACACTTAGTATTAAACCTGGAAAACTAGTAGTAGTTGTGACATCCTCGTCTAGTGCTCAAGATGAAATCGATGTTGAGTAGTACTCAACTATTATGGTTTTATCTTTGATCTAACATGTTAAGATATACATGTTGGCCTCGAGTAACGTCCGGATTATTATTGCCTAATCAAGTGGTCAAGATGTGTGTCGAGCACATCAATCACGACACTTTTGGTTTGAGCATGACTCCGAGTTAACGGCGTATTACTTGAAGTATTTAACCACTTTTCCTTTGGCGTCCAAGATAGATACACCAACATTAAAACCTTGATGTGTAATGTGTTAAAACTAAAAACTGCATATCTACTCCTTGTTTTCTGTACCACCTTTGGGCCGCAGCCCATGAATTACCATAAGGGTGAAATTGGCTAATCAAAGGCTAAAGCTTTTCTTGGTCCAAACCCCACTTCGGGCCTAGGCCCAATCCGGCTTCCCTATCACTTTAAACATCGGGCCACGTTCATGTCAGTTCAGTATTCGATTTATGGTATTAAACGAGTTTACAAAATAAAACGATGTAACATGAAACTAGAAATCAACCATAAAAACCCAACTTATTAGTCACTCATCCGAACCCTCCTACCTCATATACGTATATAAGATAACAAGTAAACAAGTGAAAAGTTATTTTATACGACAACGAGTGCCTTAGAATATGCTACACTTAATAATGTCTACAACAATGTTTAACTACAATAAGTAAACAAATATATGTCAAGAAAATCTCACGTAAAGGATTTTATATTAAGAACAAGCTGTGATCAATAAATAGATACCATTATATCATTTCATCTTGTATTAAATTTAAAAGTCTTCAAACTTAACTCAAGTATTTTCTAAATACAAATTAGAAAATAAACAAACTAATAATTGCTTTTGACAAAACCAATTGTGTCAACTTTGAATAAGTCTATACACGTTTGTATACTTACTAGTGGAATGTTGTAATTATTTTTCAAATCAAAACTTGAATCTCAAAATCATATTATAGTGTCTACATGCAAAGTATATATATTTCATATACTTACTAGTAAAATCATTTTTATAACTTTTACAAACTAAAGTTTAGTTTTAATACAATTAAACTATTTTGAGTAAGCAATACTTAAAACAATGAACTAAATCATTGCCCTCCTTATCTAGGTCGCGTGTCGGTGCACTCCACAACAATCACTAATCCCACATTTGGATTGCACTTTTGCTAAGGTGAGTTTTCATAGCCCCTCTTTTACTTGATAAACTGTTTTATACATTTTGGGGTGAGAAATATGCAAAACCTTTTTATGGACCTAAACTATTACATGATTACTATTACGTGGTTTAGCCTAAGCCCTTATGTCCCTAGAGAATGCCCTTTTTCATGAACCGTCAATTCCCCATTGGGAAACGTGAATGTTATAAATAGATCTATTGAGGGTGACTCCTCCGTTCGGTTGGCCATGCTTAGGCCAAGGCGAAACGTGTACCATGTAGAAACCGAGTGTCGAAGGACAAAACACTCGCTATGGGCCCCTATATTGTATGACATCTTTTAGCATACAGAAACTGTCGTAGTATCGGTTGCATGAACTTAGAGCTAACGTAATAGACATTCATCCATATATCAATATATTCATTGTAATGATTATATGACTTTGCTTATGGTCCAAACTTACTATTTTAACTTAAACCTATAAACTCACCAGCTTTTAGCTGACCTTTTTAGCATATTTTCTCAGGTGCTTAGTTGTGATTATGGATGCAAGGCAAGAGGCGGATAAATGGTCATAGTAATTTCTAAAGAAGTGTTTTTACACAAAAACGATGTTTTTACATTGGGACCACTAAAATTATGGGATGTGCCCATTTATCTATAAAAAAATGTTGTAAGATAATGTTTTAAAATATTTTATGAAATTAAACGGAGTATGTATTCCGTTCTTTATTACTTGTGTTATGATTCACCAATTTTCGTAACGCTCCCAAATGACACGTATGCTTCCGCTAAACCAAATTTGGGGGTGTTACAGATTGGCATCAGAGCCAGGGTTATAGAGAACTATGTACATATAAATCCTAAACTATAACTACTTTTTACAAAAACACCGTACTACGACCGCCGATTGCCGCTTGCCTTACTTGCCATTTTACTTAGAATTCATTTAAATTGGATTGCATATTTTATTTCCTATTTACTTATGCACTACTTCATATTCATCATGAGTATATTTTTCCACATACTTACACATATGCACCGTCTTGTCACAGACCATGCCTTCACCAGCCTTCCCTCACGATGTTCAAGAGGACATCCTACTTGCTTACTCACCTACCATCCATCATCTTGCACACTTGGCCACAGATCCGTACATTCAGGACACTCTAGCAGCTCAGCCAGTTATTGCACCTACTCCATATGTACCGACTCTTACTACCACTCCATCAGCTTTGTTGACACGCAGGCAAAAACCCCGCATGATTGTGAGAGTACCTGGATACAGAGAGCGGTATTTATTCATGCCTGCACTAGCCTCTCAGATGACCCGCGCTACTTACATGGGTCCTTCCACTGCTTCAGAGTCACTGACACAATCATCCACTGAGTCACCACCTCATCAGAGACTCAGGAGATCTACTGATTCCTACTCAGAGGAAGATCCGGAAGAGGATCCTGAGGAGGAACTACCGGAGCCTATGCCGATTGAGAGTGTTCCCGGACATGTTAGCATAGCAGCAGATATGAGTACACATGGTCTGGAGATTGTCCAGAGTATTCAGGAGTTAGGACAGAGCTCCAGGATGGCTCAGAGATTGAGCGATGACATGGACATTGATGCACCATTTGGGTTAGGACAGAGGGCTGCTTTCCTCCGTAGCCAGGAGGAAAGTAATGAGGTTGCTTGGAGAGATATTGGTTGTGTGGTCAGTTCTGTACCACATATTGCGAGCCCGAGCTACAGTCCGTCATCACCTTCATTCATACCATCTGCATCAGACATGGAGCGCCTTGCTCGCGCCACTAGACAGCTTGAGACCATTGAGGAAGCTGCACCGGTTGAGGCACAGTCAGTGCCAGATCTATCAGGATCTCCAGATGGTGATCTGACCCTCACTGAGAGGATATTTATACAGTTGGACTCTCATGAGACTCTGCTAGGAGTCCATACTGATCAGCTAGAGAGAGTCGATCCAGCACGCTTGCAGGCTTGCGAGCAGCGTGTTGAGGGTTTAGACCGAGTCACTGATGTGTTGTTTGAGAGCATGGAGCTCAAGAGACACGAGAGGATTCGACTGGGTTTCAGGTTTGAGGCTCAGGTTGTGGACGTCAGAGAGTTGGACAGCAGAGCACGAGCCTTGGGCAGAGGTCAAGCCCAGATGCACGGACGACTAGAGGAGCTAGAGCGCGTCCAATGGATTGCGAGAGATACTGCCAGAGAAGGATGGCAGAGGACCATGTGTTTAGAGTCCATGTTAGCATCTCAGATGAGGCGCATCGCTAGTTTGGAGGATACGCAGCGAGAGTTAGTTGCTACCATTGAGCGACTACGTACCGAGCGTGGACATATTTAGATATGATTTCGCGATGTATCACACTAAACTGGATTATAACAGTTAGTGTTAGTTATTACTCTTGTACTTCAGTTGTATTTCCGTTGTATTTCCATTGTATTTTCGTCATATTTCAGTTGTATTCCATCTAGTATCTCATCATGTACTTTAGGAAGCTCGTAACCGAAGTTCTATCTATGTCAAACTTATTTTCCTATCCAATTGTCTTTCTTTCATAGATTGCTCATATGATCTATCTGCGATATTTACACAATTACTTGGCACTTACCTTGTTTAAAAGGCTCTATATCTAATTACCTTTCTTACTGCAGAAATGCCACCAAAACGAAGATCAAACCACACCAACCATGGTGGAGCTCCCAATACTCCTATTCCAGCGAGAGTTACTCGCAACCAAGCTGCAAACACTGCTATTCCAAACAGAGTCACACGCGACCAGACTGCTGAAGCCACTACTCCTGTTAGGGCTACTCCAATCCAACCTACCATGAATCAAGCCATGATAGATCAACTAGTCAATGAGCGAGTGAACGCCGCTTTGGCTGCGGCAAACCACTCGTCTACTAATGCTGGAACTTCGAGACCACCCACCCACAGCCGCACTTGTACCTACCAGGATTTTCGTAAGACCATGACTGGAGGCTTTAGTGGAACCGAAGGAGCTGTCGGTCTGACTAGATGGATCGAGAAGCTCGAGACTGTGTTCCGAATCTGCAATTGTGAAGAAGAGTCTAAGGTTAAGTACGCATCATTCACTTTCACAGATGCTGCCTTGACCTGGTGGAACAATTTTCTGAAATCTGCTAGCATCGATGTCGCCTATGCCATGCCATGGGAGAACTTCAAGGAGATGGTACTTCGAAAGTACTGCCCTCGTAATGAGATCAAGAAACTCGAGCATGAGTTTTGGAACCTCAAAGTTCAAGGCACCAATATGGCTGCTTATAATCAGCGATTTCAAGAACTAGCCTTGTTGTGCCCTGAAATGGTTCCCACTGAGACCCGATTGTTAGAGAGATATATCGGAGGACTGCCCCAACCTATCAAGGGCAATGTCACCACTTCTAAGGCGTTGATCTTCACGAAACCATCGAAGTAGCCAACAAACTCATGGACCAAGTGATTGAGGATTCCATGGACAAAGTGGTTGAAAATAAGAGGTAATGGGACGACCACTCTCGAAGCTACAACAACAATGGATACCGTGGCAACAACAATGGAAACAGCAGCAACAATCAGAACAAAAGGCAAAATGTTGCTAGAGCATATGCAGCTGGGATTGAAGAAAGGAAACCGTACGCAGGGACTTCGCCACTGTGTAACCGATGCACACTGCATCACAAAGGACAGTGTACTGTCAAGTGCCGTAACTGTCAGAAAATCGGACACTTGACCAGAAACTGCAGGTCCAAGTCATTGGCGACGGTTCAAACAAAGACCAACTCAGGACCCAAAGTTGCTATAACTTGCTTTGGTTGTGGTGAGAAAGGGCATTATAAGAATGAATGCCGAAAGACCAGGAACCAAGGCAATGGAGGAAATCAAGGAAACCGAGGAAATCCAGGAAGCCATGGAAATGGCAGGGTTCAGGGAAATGTTGGACAACCAAGTAATCAGGGAAATGGCGAAGGAGCTCGTGGAAGAGTTTATGCTGTAACCAAAGTGGAAGCTCAGGAAGACCCGAATGTTGTGACGGGTACGTTCCTTATAAATAACTGTTATGCATCCATATTGTTTCATACGGGAGCCGATAGGAGTTTTGTTTCTAATGCATTTAGTCCACTACTCGATATTGCCCCAACTGCATTAGGCAATGCATACAATGTGGAACTAGCTAACGAAAACGTAGAAAGGGTAGATACCATCATAAGAGGTTGCACCTTGAATCTGTCGAACCACCCATTCAATATCGATTTGATACCAGTAGCATTGGGTAGTTTCGACGTCATCATCGGGATGGATTGGTTATCAAAATACCATGCTGCCATCATTTGTGACGAGAAGCTTGTCCAAGTACCCTATGGAGATGAAGTCTTAACAATAGAAGGAGACAGAAGTGACAGAAGAAACGCCTCAAGACTACATGTCATTTCCTGTACCAAGGTGTTGAGGTGTATCGAGGAAGGATGCCACATCTTCCTAGCACAAGTCACCGGAAAGGACGAAAAAGAAAAAGAAGAAAAACGTCTGGAAGATGTACCAATAGTGAGAGAATTTCCTGAAGACTTGCCAGGACTTCCGCCAACCCGACAGGTTGAATTTCAAATCGATTTAGTGCCTGGTGCCGCACCAGTGGCAAGAGCACCCTATCGATTAGCTCCAACGGAACTCCAGGAGTTATCAAACCAGTTGTCGGAACTTGCGGAGAAAGGGTTCATTAGACCGAGCTCATCACCATGGGGAGCACCAGTCCTATTCGTCAAGAAGAAAGACGGAACTTTCAGGATGTGCATCGACTATCGCGAGTTGAATAAACTAACCATTAAGAACCGTTACCCACTCCCGAGGATCGATGACTTATTCGATCAACTTCAAGGTTCAAGTGTTTATTCAAAAATCGACTTAAGGTCCGGATACCATCAACTAAGAGTTCGGGAAGAAGACATTCCCAAAACTGCCTTCAGAACTCGTTATGGACATTACGAGTTCCAAGTCATGCCTTTTGGGTTAACCAACGCACCAGCTGTGTTCATGGACCTCATGAACCGAGTGTGTAAACCCTACCTAGATAAATTTGTGATCGTATTCATTGACGATATCCTAATTTATTCCAAGAGTGTGAAAGAACACGAGGAGCATCTTAGATTGATCTTGGAATTGTTGAAGAAGGAAGAACTGTATGCAAAATTCTCGAAGTGTGAGTTTTGGATATCGACTGTGCAATTCCTAGGTCATGTAATCGACAGTCAGGGTATTCATGTAGATCCCGCTAAGATCGAGTCAATAAAGGATTGGGCGACACCCACAACTCCTACTGAAATACGCCAATTCTTAGGACTCGCTGGATACTACAGAAGATTCATTGAAGGTTTCTCAAAGATTGCCAAATCTTTAACCAAGCTAACCCTAGAAAAACACCAAGTTTGACTGGGGAGAGACAGAAGAAGAAGCTTTTCAACTCCTAAAAGAAAAGTTGTGTAGTGCACCTATTCTGGCCTTACCCGAAGGTAGTGAAGACTTTGTTGTTTATTGTGACGCTTCACATAAGGGGCTAGGAGCGGTGTTAATGCAAAGAGAGAAAGTGATAGCATACGCATCTCGCCAGTTGAAGACTCATGAGAAAAACTACACGACGCACGATCTGGAGTTAGGATTAGTTGTGTTCGCACTCAGAATTTGGAGACATTACTTATATGGCACAAAGTGTTTCGTATACACCGATCACAAGAGCCTACAACACATTTTAGATAAAAAAGAACTAAACATGAGACAACGCCGATGGTTGGAGTTACTCAGTGATTACGACTGCGAGATTCGTTACCATTCGGGTAAAGCGAATGTAGTTGCTGATGCTCTCAGTAGGAAGGAGCGACCAAAACCTCTTAGAGTCAGATCCTTGGGTATGACAATTAGTTCACCTCTTCCATCCAAGATTCTTGAGGCTCAATTGGAAGCACTCAAGAAATAAAATCGTCCGAATGAGAACCTTTACGGAATGCCAGAAAGCGAAAATGGATTCGTGAAAAGGTCGGATGGAATTTTGTGTTTCAAAGAGCGAAGTTGGATACCACTCTACGGAGGAATTCGCGATATCATTATGCACGAATCCCACAAGTCTAAATACTCCATCCACCCAGGATCCGACAAAATATATCTCGATCTGAAGAAATTGTACTGGTGGCCAAACATGAAAGCCGACATTGCAACATATGTCAGCCGATGTTTAACCTGTTCAAAAGTCAAAGCCGAACATCAGAGACCCTCAGGTCTACTAGTACAACCCGAAATTCCCGAATGGAAATGAGAACGTATAACAATGGACTTTATCACTAAGCTACCTAAAACTTCTAAAGGTTACGACACTATTTGGGTAATAGTTGACCGTCTCACCAAGTCAGCACATTTTCTACCGATGAAAGAAAGTGACGGAATGGACAAACTTGCACAACTATACCTGAAGGAAATCATCGCACGTCATGGTGTACCAATCTCCATCATCTCGGACAGAGATAGCCGTTTCACCTCAAATTTCTGGAAATCGCTTCAAGATGCTTTAGGATCTAACCTCGATATGAGCACCGCTTACCATCCTCAAACTGATGGACAAAGCGAGAGAACCATTCAAACACTGGAGGATATGCTAAGAGCATGTGTGATAGACTTTGGAAATGGCTGGGATAAGCACTTGCCAGTAGTCGAGTTTTCTTACAATAACAGCTATCACACAAGCATCAAAGCTGCGCCATATGAAGCACTCTATGGTCGGAAGTGTAGATCACCTGTGTGTTGGGCCGAAGTTGGAGAAAGTCAACTTACTGGTCCGGAGTTAATTCAAGAAACTACCGAGAAGATTGTACAAATCAAAAACCGACTGCAAGCAGCTCGTGACCGTCAAAAGAGCTACGCGGATAAAAGGAGGAAACCACTTGAGTTTCAAGTGGGAGATAAAGTTATGCTCAAAGTTGCGCCATGGAAGGGCGTAATCCGTTTCGGAAAACGTGGAAAGTTAAATCCTCGTTACATTGGACCTTTCAAAATTCTCGCAAGAATTGGACCGGTAGCATACCGACTCGAATTACCACAAGAACTCAACTCTGTGCACAACGTGTTTCACGTATGCAACTTGAAGAAATGCCTTTCTGACGAAACTCTTGCTATTCCCTTGGAAGAAATCCAAGTTGACGAAAGATTGAATTTTGTCGAGGAACCCATTGAAATCATGGATAGAGAAATCAAACGGCTTAAGCAAAGCCGCATCCCGATCGTCAAGGTCCGTTGGAACTCTCAAAGAGGTCCAGAATACACGTGGGAAAGTGAAGACCAGTTCAAGCGTAAATACCCACACCTTTTCTCTACTTCAGCAAGTAATCCTAACTGAAAACCGAGGACGGTTTTCTCTTCTAAGGCGGGGAGGATGTGACACACGGTAAATTTTCACTAAAATTTAACTGATAATTAGTAATTTATTATTACTAAGCATAAGTCATTAAGCATGCATAAGCTTTGCCTGATCATTTGAGTAGATAACTCGCATACCGTAGATAATTGCACCACTTTTGCATTCATATCATTTTATGAATATTGCATTTTTGTCTTATGATTTAAATTGTAAGACGAGAGGTTATCTCGTTTTCCCAGTGACCGACACTGCATGCGTACCGACACTATGATAAGGGCTTGATAAAACAAATGACAAATGTCAGTGATATGGAATATTACAAAGATAAAAATATTTCAGACACGTAACAATAAAATACTATGTTATAAAAAGTTATCAAACAACGATACTTCGATCACAATTTAATATCGCGAGACACAAAGTATATAACACACTTACACTTAAATATGAACTTTTATAAGACTCAAATACAATTAAAATATAAGTGTAACACAAGTACATGTACACAAAATAAATCATAAGTATACATTACATATACACACACTTTTACTTACATTACCTTCTTTTACTTATATTACATTTAAAAGAAAATGTTTTATAAGACTTTGAGATATATTATCTCTTTGTCTTTCTCTTCCACACACGACAAACCAAAACACAAAAGCAGAGAAACAAAAGATATCAAATCTCCTTCTTCTCCCTCTAGACATGCGCATCTCACCTAGGTCGAATCTCCCCAAAATGGTAAACCAACATACCTCTATTTATTATTCTTCATCTTTCCTCACCAAAACCATGAAAGTTTTTCTTCTCAAATCTTTCCTTGATGCGCCTGCTACTACTCGTACGAATCCAAGGAGAATCAAGACAAAATCACTCAAGAGACTCATATCTTCACTTGTGTCTACCTTGAGCTAAAGTCCAAAACATTCTAAGGGTTGGAAGTTAGCCAAATTCGGCTTCAAACCAAGACACAAGGAGAGAAAGGTAGCCAAGCTTCTTCCCAAAATACTTCTTTATCTCTAGTAGAGATGCAACGCCCCAAACTAAGTTTCAACATCAACTTTACCAAAAACTAGGGTTTGTGAAAGTTAGGGTTTTCTAAAATTGATTTGGGGGTTTTGCAATTGGAGGTATTTTGGAGCTAATTCAAGTCTTGTTTGGTTCGAAACCCACGAAGCCATTCTCGTCCCTCACCCATCATTTTCGAATTGAGGTTATAATCTTTCTTGATGTAATGTTTTTATGTTCTTTTTATGAGATTATGTTGGAAAAATTTTATCAATGGAATTGTTATATGTTGGTCATGTCAATTTTTATTTGTTCTTGGATTACAAGTCGAGTTATGAGTTTGGTTGTTTGAAATTTGAGTTTTCATTTGTTATGTTAATCTTGTTCTTGTCGAGTGGTATAAATCAAGAAGTTAGGAAAATTGAGTTTTTACAAAAGTTAACCAAAGAACTAGGATTTTTGGATACTATAAATCTTGATATGTGACCATGAAAGTTAAGTTGTCATTAGCAAATGGGTCGAGTTGGTTTTCTGTCGAGAAGCATGAAACAAGAAAACTGGATAAGTTGAGTTTTATAAGTTTACTAGTAACACTTAGTATTAAACCTGGAAAACTAGTAGTAGTTGTGACATCCTCGTCTAGTGCTCAAACTTGCATATAAAACTTTGTATCTTGTAGCAACTTGAATTCATAATCGTCGGTTATAAAATGTCATCTTGGTCTAGTGTCGAGTTGTAAATCGACTCGACTGTGAGCT
The DNA here is from genome assembly GCA_910596185.1 of Chrysanthemum makinoi. Lineage (NCBI taxonomy): Eukaryota > Viridiplantae > Streptophyta > Magnoliopsida > Asterales > Asteraceae > Chrysanthemum > Chrysanthemum makinoi. The sequence continues at coordinate 76,283,914 of OU343220.1, forward strand.
ATGGTACTCACACAAGATGATGTGTATGCTATGGGTTGTCCGTCTACGAACCACTCGTTAAAGAAAACCTCCCCTCTGATTCTTGTTAGCAATCATTCGAGACTAGAATATGTGTGAAAATGAAATGAGTTAAGTGTAGTTGTCACAAAATAAAATCATGACTTATTAGCTTACATATTGATGGTGAGATGAAATCGATGTTGAGTAGTACTCAACTATTATGGTTTTCTCGTTTCCTTTGATCTAACATGTTAAGATATACATGTTGGCCTCGAGTAACGTCCGGATTATTATTGCCTAATCAAGTGGTCAAGATGTGTGTCAAGCACATCAATCACGACACTTTTGGTTTGAGCATGACTCCGAGTTAACGGCGTATTACTTGAAGTATTTAACCACTTTTCCTTTGGCGTCCAAGATAGATACACCAACATTAAAACCTTGATGTGTAATGTGTTAAAACTAAAAACTGCATATCTACTCCTTGTTTTCTGTACCACCTTTGGGCCGCAGCCCATGAATTACCATAAGGGTGAAATTGGCTAATCAAAGGCTAAAGCTTTTCTTGGTCCAAACCCCACTTCGGGCCTAGGCCCAATCCGGCTTCCCTATCACTTTAAACATCGGGCCACAGCCCATGTCAGTTTCAGGGTATTCGATTTATGGTATTAAACGAGTTTACAAAATAAAACGATGTAACATGAAACTAGAAATCAACCATAAAAACCCAACTTATTAGTCACTCATCCGAACCCTCCTACCTCATATAATGATATAAGATAACAAGTAAACAAGTGCAAAGTTATTTTATGCGACAACGAGTGCCTTAGAACATGCTACACTTAATAATGTCTACAACAATGTTTAACGACAATAAGTAAACAAATATATGTCAAGAAAATCTCACGTAAAGGATTTTATATTAAGAACAAGCTGTGATCAATAAATAGATACCATTATATCATTTCATCTTGTATTAAATTTAAAAGTCTTCAAACTTAACTCAAGTATTTTCTAAATACAAATTAGAAAATAAACAAACTAAAAATTTCTTTTGACAAAACCAATTGTGTCAACTTTGAATAAGTATATACATGTTTGTATACTTACTAGTGGAATGTTGTAATTATTTTTCAAATCAAAACTTGAATCTCAAAATCATATTATAGTGTCTACATGAGAAGTATATATATTTCATATACTTACTAGTAAAATCATTTTTATAACTTTTACAAACTAAAGTTTAGTTTTAATACAATTAAACTATTTTGAGTAAGCAATACTTAAAACAATGAACTAAATCATTGCCCTCCTTATCTAGGTCGCGTGTCGGTGCCGCTCCACAACAATCACTAATCCCACATTTGGATTGCACTTTTGCTAAGGTGAGTTTTCGTAGCCCCTCTTTTACTTGATAAACTGTTTTATACATTTTGGGGTGAGAAATATGCAAAACCTTTTTATGGACCTAAACTATTACATGATTACTATTACGTGGTTTAGCCTAAGCCCTTATGTCCCTAGAGAATACCCTTTTTCATGAACCGTCAATTCTCCATTGGGAAACGCGAATGTTATAAATAGATCTATTGAGGGTGACTCCTCCGTTCGGTTGGCCATGCTTAGGCCAAGGCGAAACGTATACCATGTCGGAACCGAGTGTCGAGGGACAAAACACTCGCTATGGGCCCCTATATTGTATGACATCTTTTAGCATACAGAAACTGTCGTAGTATCGGTTTCATGAACTTAGAGCTAACGTAATAGACATTCATCCATATATCATTATATTCGTTGTAATGATTATATGACTTTGCTTATGGTCCAAACTTACTATTTTAACTTAAACCTATGAACTCACCAGCTTTTAGCTGACCTTTTTAGCATATTTTCTCAAGTGCTTAGTTGTGATTATGGATGCAAGGCAAGAGGCGGATAAATGGTCGTAGTAATTTCTAAAGAAGTGTTTTTACACAAAAACGATGTTTTTACATTGGGACCACTAAAATTATGGGATGTGCCCATTTATCTAAAAAAAATGTTGTAAGATAATGTTTTAAAATATTTTATAAAATTAAACGGAGTATGTATTCCGTTCTTTATTACTTGTGTTATGATTCACCAATTTTCGTAACGCTCCCAAATGACACGTATGCTTCCGCTAAACCAAATTTGGGGGTGTTACACAATCTCACATTCACTCATGGATGACTTAGGATCACATTCAAAGTATTTTTGATTTATCATTACTTCAAAACTCAACATCTTTCCGCTCCAATGTTTACACATTGTTCCTATCATCTCAAAACACCTAGTTTGATATTTCTCTCAATTTTAGCAAATTGATTTTAGTCATCCTTACCTCAAAATAGGCCAAAAACTAGTTTTTAATTTCTTATGATTTTTAAGGAATTTTCCAAATCTCTCTTAAGTCATCATCTGATCTCTAGGATCATTTAACACCACTTAACACTCTCAAATTTCTTAGTGTCATCTTTAATCATCCACTGGTGCTCATAAAGCCCCATTTCCTTCCATAAAAGGAAATCATTAGCTACCATCAATCATTTTCTCTTGATCATTTAAGTCCATCTTCATGTAAGACACTTAATAGACTGAGTAACTTAGGATATGTAGGTGCTAGACCTTGCTAGAACCCAATCACCTCTTTTTCACCTCATCTGTTAGCCGGATCCCTAGACTTAAGCTAGCCGGATCCCTCTAGTGAGGGAACCGGTGGAACCGTGGAACAGTAGGTACATTATCTCTTTAGATAATCATTTAAACTTTCCTTTTTCCACACAAGCACTTGTTCAACACTTAGGATTATCATTTTCTTATATGTTTATAAATGAGTTGCATTTATATGATTCTTTACATGTTGTTTCCTTTCGTTTCATGATTTTATGTGAACAATTTATCCATTTTTATAAATGTTTTCCTTTTGTACTAACTCTTTTGGATTATTGTAGGATGACAATGGTCAATTTCATCATCAAGTCTAGTCGTGCTCATTCGAACATTTTTTTTATATTCCTAATCTTGCATCATCCTAACCACAACTTCCATACCTCTAAGTCATAATGATGATTTCTATCATTATCACCGTGTCCAAGGTCTAGTTCATGAACTACGTGATGAAGTATGTCTCATGTTCTACCACATCCTACTTGTGTCAACCACAACCTCAAACCACAAGCTTATTGTGTCAAACACATCCTACAAGTGTCTCACTACCACTACAATTCATGGTCGCTCAACCATCCTCCACAAACATCTATGTTGTCAAAAGCCAAGTGAAATTCGTAATGAAATGCGTCTCATCCCTAAGCACATTTTTTTGTCTTACCTTGAACAAACCTTACAACCTCTAAACCAACCATGATGATGCAAGTAGTAGGATTATTCTCTTTTTGACACTAATCCTTTCTTTGTAGGTCCATATATATACACTTTGATGTGTATGGGATTCTCGTCTATTTATGGACGAAATTTTACACTAATTTTTTTCTTTGTAGGCTCACTCTTATACATGGGTTTGTATATGGAGCACTTGTCTTCGGACGAGGTTTACTTATTTTTTCTTGTAGGTTCTTCTTGACGCCCTCGAGCTAGGGGGAGCTTCCGTCGAGCATTTACAAAGTGCATCATATGACTTACTCGTCCAAGGATGAATATAATTTTGCACTAACTTTTTGTTTTGTAGATTTTCAAAACACACTAGGAGAACTTGACGCTCTCAATAAAGGGGATTTTTTCGTCAAAGCAAAAACATTGCAAATTTTGCAATAATTTCGTCTTAGCCTTCCTAAAATACTTGATGCCCTTAACAAGGGGGAGCAACCGTCAAGGGGGAGCATGCACACATTCATTCTTCAAAATTCCTTTATGTTTCAACAAAAGGGAGATTTCTTTCTCATCATTTATTATTTTTTTTACACTAACTTTGATGTAGGTTAAGCCTCAAAAATTTGATCCATTAATCCGTTGGCAACAATGGTTATAATTCAAAGGATCTTTTTATTTTATTTTTTTGTGATTCTCTAGGTTCCTCTTAAGGCGAGATCACCACCTCTTGAAAACGTGCAAGCTCAAGGTCATGCGTTGCTAAGCTTCGTCATTAGTGTTTCGTGTTGAATGTATTGGTGTGGTGTGCCAATTGGAGTAATAAGGTGTTGTTATTTCAACTTCACTAGGGATGATGCAAACTCGCCATTCTTGGGAGAAATTAAGTTTAAAGGACACACCCTTTTTGTTTCGACAAAAGGGGAAGAATAGTGTAAACGGAGAAGGTAACGTATAGGAAGTACGTACACAAGTAACTTTGACATTTTACCTATCTATTACGTTTACATATATTTTGTCATCATCAAAAAGGGGGAGATTGTTAGTGCAAATATTAGGATATTTAATCTATACATTCTCATTTGTTTTGTTGATGACAAACATGTAACTTGTAATACATAACGTAAAATGTATAAGTTACTTGTAATTATATTTTGTCTCAACATACTCTCAACACATCTCGACGACTCAAGTCCTTGTATGCTACAACACAGGTTCGTACATGTTTGTTATGTTGCGTTATGATCAAACCCCTAACAAACCATTAAACATGTTTAGTTAAATAGTTTATAAAACACTTAAGTAATTTTGATTACTTACATTTTATAAAATACATAAACATAAGTAAATGTGTTGGGTAAAACCCATGACCCATGACCCAAGACCCATACCTAATGTCTAGATACATTGTACCTTGGTGGGCACTCAAAACCATGACCCATAGCCCATGGTTTTAACCCATAAACTATTGGTAAAGAGGAGCGTTCACGGATCCCTCAAATGACCCACGGGTCCCTTGGAATTACAAGGGCCGGATCCCTCCAGGAGGGATCCTTGGGGCAGAACATGGTTTTGGCCTTTTTGCCTATAAATAGCAAGCCACTTCTTACTATTTCTTCATACCTTCACACATAGTTTCTCTCCATCATCTCTAGCATATTTAGATCATTAGGAAACATGTAATCCACCCTCATCACATATGATCATAATGCTTCTAACTTTCATTTGTTGTAAGCATACTCCCGAAGTGATCCTCCAAAGCAAGCATAGAGATCTTGCACCATTACCTACTGAAGTGATCATCCATCACAAGCATACAAGCACATGAAGATCTTCTACAACAAGCTTGGGAAACTTGTCATCTTCATTCATAGAAGACTAACTACAACATGCTTTGTCTTCTTGATGTTTAGTTTAGTATTTCATATCCATTAGACACATTGTCTTGGATATTGTCTAGTATCATATTCTTAACTAGATTAGATGGTTTATGTGTTTGTGCCATAAAACACACGGTTTGTTATGTTGGGCCACAAAACATAACGGGTGTCATAGATGTGTCATAGACATAAGAGAAAGATGTCTAAAGGGTCAAAATGAAGACACTAATGAAAGGTGTCAAATGTCCATATTGTAGTGAAGGGTGCTTAGAAGTCAAGGCTAAAGGCATTAGTGAAAGGTGCCTAAGGTGTACATTCGATATGGTGTGATTCGATGTACAAGATAGATTAGTATTGGGTCAAAGGATATTGATATCCTTGATGGTGTTATAATAAGGAGTTTGTCTCAATTGGGGTTAGGTGTTGTGTAGTGTTGGGTAGTAGTTCCTCCATTGTAATGGAACTCGGTACTTAGCCTAGTACCGGATAAAGGGTAGGAAACGTTGTGGTAGGTGCGGTTCAACCTTGTGAAAGAACCCGGTGGTTAGCCTAGTACTGGAAAAAAAGTAGGCAACGTTGTGAAGGCTTCTCCGCCATAAGGATTTGGTGTCGTGTAGTGTTTACGAACTCTCGAGTAGGTGACTCGGGGAGTGGAGTAGGGCAAGGAAGGTGTCCTTGTAGCCGAACCACTATAAATCCTCGTGTTGGTTTGTCTATTCTTTTACTTATCGCTTTACGTTTATTCTTGCATTACATTGTTTATTTTCTATGTGGTTGATGTCTATGTTTGTGATACATACTTGGTCTTTCATATAGTCATAAACTATATTTAACACTTTACATATGATGACACGCTTGATCAAGAAAAAACAATCGGACTAATAATGGTGAAACTTGATTTATAATGAATCATTAATCTTGCGGAATCATATGTGATATTAAGGGGTTGGCCTTACATGCCGTAATGCGTTAAATGCATCCTCGCGTCGAGATTAGCAAATGAAATGGTTTATACTATATTTGATACAAAAGTTTTAAGTTTGAAACTGAAACGTATTCACCCCCCCCCTCTACGTTTTCACACCTATCATCAAATATCAGCTGGCTTAAGAGCACCTATATGCTCAAACTTCTGCACCAAGTTCACACTCAGCTCTAAGTACCTAATTTGTGTTCAACTAGTCAAAGGTACCACGTTACTAAAATGAGTAGGATTTTAATAATACTGTATATTCAGGTATCCAACTAATCATGCATATTTGAAATAATGTAACAAATGGGATTGAGACGCTAAATAGACGTACATGACTCACATGAGCTGTTAAAGTTAAACAAAAAAGGGACTTTTTTTAATGTTTAGAAAACAGTTCGGATATATTTTGGAAACCTTAATTCGTTTGAGGATAGACATAGTCTAGGAACCCAAGCCGATTAAGATTTAGGTTTTCCCGGGAATTATAAGACCAAAGGACTGCTGAGACAGTTAGCTTAATTCTCCCCGCAAACAGGAGAAAAAAAGTTTTTAGATTTGCCCGAGAATTAGAAAAAGAAAGAACTACAAGAGGCAATTGGTTGATTCGCCCCACAAACAAGAAAGAAAAAGGTTTTTTTACTCTAAAGAATGGATGGTTGTTGAAATATCAAAGAAAGATGAAGGAGGGATGTCAATGATATTCCAATGCCCAATTCTGAATTCTACAAATTACACCATTTGGGTCGTAAAAATTAAAGCACTGTTTAATGTTTATGGAATATGGGAAGCACTCGAACCAGAAGGAGAAGTGGATACAAAGAAAAACACAGTGGCTATTGCTTATCTATTTCAAGCCTTGCCCGAACAACTCACATTACAAGTTGCTCATCATATGAACGCTGCTGATATATAGACGGACTTGAAGGATCGATTCGTGGGTATATACAAAGTCAAGGAGGCTAGACTACAAACATTAGAAACAGAATTTGAAACCTTGAAAATGAAAGACTCTGAATCACTTGATGAATTCACCGGAAAGATTAGTCAACTCGTGTCACAAGCAAGAAATCTTGGATCCACAATTGAAAACAAAAGATTGGTTCGAAAACTTCTAGGATCTGTCCCAACAAAGTTTATCCAGATTGTTGCTGCAATTGAACAATTTGCTGATCTTAATACCATGACTTTTCAAGAAGCTACTGGAAGATTAAAAGCCTATGAGGAACGCATTAAGAGGCCAAGAAAAGAAGAAGATGTACATGATAGACTTCTATACACCAAGATAATCGAAAAGGAAGAAGAAAAACAGCATAGTTGTGAACGTTGTGGTTATAGGAAGTCGAATCAGTATAACAAAGGAAGAAGTCGCGAAAGAAATTGGAATAAAGATGGTAATCAACTAGAAAAGGATAAGAGTCACATAAAATGCTTCAAGTGAAACAAATTTGGACATTATAAACATGAATGCACAAAGAAAGAGGAAGAAGCTAACTTTGCTTAGTACGAAGATGATGAACCGGTAATTTCTGCACCATTGCTATAAAAGAATTTTGAAGAATTGAAGACTTTGGCATCACGACATTAAGGGCGAATCTGTTGACCTGGTTAATGTCTTTGAACACCAAAGAAGATTATGTAAATATTAGTATATGTATGTGTTATGTATTTTTATGTAAATTCTGTAAACCCAAGATAGTTAGTATTGGGTTGGATCATAAGAAGAATCGGTATAAACAGTTATTTAGTATAGGTCGTGTCTTTTACTTTTAGGGAATCGACATGTCTCTTTGTTCAATAGGTATGAAGGTACTGATTCTATATGTATAAATAGGTTTAGTTTCTGTAAACAAATTAATTCAATATATGTTCATTATGTGTTATAAATTCAGAAAGTTTTCTGCACTTTTCTTTTGATTCTGTCGCATAACTATTGTTCCAAACAGAAGATAAAAACTAGGTTTAGTCGAAGGCCATTCAAACAACACAATGAGCTGAATTAAGTAATAACGCCTTTTTATCCTGCAATGTTACACTTTTATCAAGAGAACTAGCTTTAGAAAAATGAGATGTATATTTAACTAAACCTTATAAAGATTGCCGAATTTTTATACTAACATCTTAACACAACCAGCTGCTCGCATAACATTATCCACTCCTTTTTAACGGCACAATCTAAGAAAACATGGACACTCCTCCTCTGCCATACAAACACGTTGAATTTCCAATGCATAACAAAAATCATATTATTAGGTAATTAGTTTTAACCAAGGTTTTTAAGATCGAGATTTTACCTAAGATCATTTTCGTCTTTGCAAGATCATGATCGTGAGATTGGATTGGGATTTGAAGATCATACTATAGTGTCAATTTGTTAATAAGCATTGTAAAATTATACAAATCTATATATTATTATATATCATATATCATGAAAATGTATGTCAAAATATGATTATAAAATGTTTAATACAATTATCTTCTTTATTTTCATATTCTTAAAAACTTTATATATAAATTTGTAGTTTTTTAGCTTGTGATTAGAGAAAAGTAAGATCGGATTGATCGATATCTTAAGATCCTATGGTCAAAATAAGGATCCTATGAAGATCCTATCTCGCAAATATCTTACGTAATATCGGAATCGTCTTTATCTTATAGTATCGTAAAATCGTAAGATCTTAGTATCAAGATCGGGATATTAACGATCATGGTTTTAACAAATCATGATGCACTGCTTATGCTACAACATATCGCAATACGACGATGATTAGATAATAAGTGTTTAAATGGTTTTTGCTTCATCCAAACATTATCTATAACTTTGGAGATAAAATCATCTTGGTTGAATAAGCAAATCTGAAAATAAATTAGATAATCATAATCAGTTTGCCTAGTTGTCGGCCTCCATCCAACTTGATGTAGGGCTTGTTGGAATTATATAGCATGACTAATCATAAATATAAAAAATAAACATCAAGTACACATGCGAAAGTGTATAGACTACATTAAGTAATTATGAACTCAACTCTTGGTTTCAATAACAAGTTAACGTCTTACTTTATTATAAGTCTTAAAAGACTTTATGTTTATGTCTTTTCAATGAATCATAAACATGTTTAACTAAAGTAATTATGAACTCAACTCTTGGTTTCAATAGTAATTTCAAGTTAATTTATTTACTTCACAATAATGTAAGACTACATTATTTTTCATTTATGTCATTCCAAAATACATAAATAAACAAATTAAAGTAGTATTAGATTACTTCATTTATTTAAGACTTATAAATACTTGTCTAATAATACATAAATATTTAATTTGAAGTAGTCTTATATATCATTTTGACACATGTTATAAATACTTGTCTAATTTAGAAACTGCAAATATGTCCATGCAAGGTCTGACTTCACATGGAGATTTACTTTGTTGTTTCAATCTCGCCAAGTTCTCACATGACGTAAATTGCAACACCAAGTGTTTCTTGAATTAGATATGTACAAGTCATATTAGAACGTTAGTCTCTTATCTTGCAGTCAAGAGAATCCGTTAAATCATATACTTATATGTTGTATCATGCACACAATATAGATTTCTCCCACTTGTGCATGGAACAACGTCATGTAGCAGATAAACAACACGACATATGTTTGTTTATACGACTAATATGATTGTGTCATTGATATTAGCATAACTAGTAGATGTAGAACCACTTCATTGTCTAATAAGGAAACGTACATGACTATCCTTGAAAACATAAGTGTCTACAAGTGGAAAGTAATTATCTTAAGACATTCTAGAGATAATCTGGGTTACTACCAAGATGACAAAGCTTGTAACTCCCATTGAATTAGAGATCATTACATTAATTCATTATTCATTAATAAGAACATAATACTCCCACTGGATTTGACAACATTGTAAGTGTTTCATTAACCAGTGAAAGAAAATAGTGTTTTATTTACTTCCCTACACTTTTGAGAAAGTCCATACATAACAATTACTTATGTACTAAAAGAGTGTATTCTACTATGTAGATGATGAACTATCCATCAATGCTATTAACTTGAAAATTTTGGCATGCAATTTCTTTCTTAATAGTTCTACTATTCCAACAATTGTAAGTAGTACTTTTTAAATAGTCAAAACAGAACAACTAGATAAAATTTGCTAGTTTGGCTTTTACCAATTATATAGTAATTAGTCTAGCTTCTAATTTAATAACTCAGAAAATATGCAATTTTCTTAACTATCAAAATTTGCTTACGAGTTATGTATTTAGAATTTAGACAATTCTAATTGTCCTATCATACCTTTCTTCATTCATGAAAAGGAATATGATTGAATCTCACTCTTTCTTATGAAAAGAGGACTAGGTTTATTCTTTTAACAAAGTTGACTCTACCAAAAACCCTTACAGGTGTAGATCAATTTTCCAATACAGGAATAACCTACATTTACGGTTTAATGTTGCATTAATACATTTAAAGAATTAACAAAATTCAATTTTAGTATTTTCGATAATTAAACTTTTCAAGAAAATAAAATACCCAAGGTAATATTCATATAACCATAGAATTTTCTAGAAAACTAGGATCCAAATTATCATAGGTTCATTACATCAGTTGATCTGCTAGTAACGAAAGCATATAATAAGGTAATCTGTCGAACAATAATTGGCAAACAATTTCCAATTCCTAGATCATTATGGGATTTATATTTTCCAACGCTATTGCAAATATAAACATGTTTCATCCCATCTTATGCATTGAGTCCAGTTCTCACTTCCTACTCAACTTAAGTGTCTGACTTTACATAAAGATTTACCTCTCCATCACAATCTAGCCAAGTACTATCATGACGTAAATTGCAACTTCAAGTGTTCCTTTTAATTAGATGGCACATCACTTAATTTAAAAGGGTATTAGTTTTGATTTTATGTGGTCAAATCAAATATGTACAAAGATGTCATGCATTCATCTTGTAGCATAATTTTAATAAAAAACTTTTAATTACCAATTCATAAAGATCAAATTATCAAAGTTTTAATTGAGGTATTGGGTTCACCAATCAAGGAATTTAGCGTTAATTATCGCCCATTATACCGTACTTTTGCATAAGTGTAAACACTTAGTGTTTCGGGTAATTACCACTAAAGTGGCGCATGGAATTAAAACTAAATCGCCCTTAAGATGAGTTTGTACATTTATGGCTTACTTAGTAGCTCCAATTTGACTTACAAGCAAGCGGAGAGTTTGGTCAGCGCTGAAACAATAACATCCCTCTTTAGGGTCACAATATTAATGCGCTCCCCTCCTAATACTTCCCACACAATCCGTCAAATTGGGTGAGCCGTTCACACCATTTGTACCAAAATCATCAATCAATTAAACTATTGAAAACTTAACTCTTCAAAACAAATCAAATTTCACCATTGTTTAGTCCGTATTATTTTTCTATTCAAAATCACCATTTGCTTAAAACTGTCGCACATAATAAACAAACAAGTAAACAAATAAAAAATAAATAACTAAAAAAAATGCACATAATAAAAACAATTTAATACGTGTAAACAAGTAGCCACATGCAACTTATTCAATAAAACCCTATTAATAATCAATGTCTAGGTTAAATAATGTATATATTAATTAGGGCTTTCACTCTCTCAATTGAAAGTGAGCCACATACATCGATGAATCGATTGCGTAAACCCATAATTAATAATATACCACATTGCACATAATTGATTCATTAATATATATAATTGGAGTCTTCCCTAATTCAAGATTTATCGTAAATAAACATGTGATAAATATATCTTAACAATTAAACAATATACAAGCAACTATCCATGACAAACATGCATGTATTATCATGGATATATCATAACAATTATACAAATAGTCACAAGATCGCATATTAAAATTTCATGTCACATAACGTATTATTCATGAATTAATCACGTAACACATATATTAATTCTAGGCTTCGATAAGGTTAACATAACAATTAAAACCCTAAAAAAAATTAATGAATTGATGAGTGTCTAAATACTCATCATTTTTGTACCATTTAAACTGCAAAAACATCTGAAAACACTCAGAAATGCATCAAAATGATAAAAATATCACAAATAAGTGTTTTATGTGTTTCAAATGCAAAAATACCAAAATCAGGTGAAACACGTATCAAGTTTGCATAATTGGCGCTTTAGTCCCCCAAGTTTCAAAAGTTGTCAAACTGGTCCCCTGTAAATCTAAATAAAGAAAAAAGTCATAAAAGGTCCTTGGGATTCACAAGTTGTAAGAAATTGTCCTTTGAAGTTTAAAAATCACAATTTACAACTTTGGTCCCTTTTACGTTCTATGTTTCCGCATAACCGCCGATACTTTGAATATTGAGGACAATATTCATTTCTAGTGTGGGGGGAATTCTCACGAATTTTATCATGTAATTATACCACCCAATTCCCCAATTTTTGGCCAAAATGTTTTTTGGAGTAAGTGTTTTGCACTTACTCACTTACGTTATCACCGCCATGTCTAACAAACAAAAGGATTGGCTAATCCTAGAGCAAACGGCTCTTGGTAAAGATATCTCAAATCTGCTACGGCTTGCAATTTTCCCAAAATTGTATGGTGTTCAAATTTCACCATATCTTTAATTTGTAAAAAGTTGGCTAGCCCGCAAGTTTATGGCTTGTGGTAAAGGCAGTTGAAAAGCCATAATTGGTAATCGACTCACCAAAGATAATATTGATAATTTATCTAAGAGTTATTAGTCCGTAGCAAACGCTTCTCGTAAAGACAAATCAAAACCGTTGAAAGCCGGTGATTTGCTCAAAATCATTTGGTTATCATTGTACCAAGGTTCTTACTTGAACTGAAACAACGGCTACTCCGAAGTAATGGCTTTTGGTAAAGAGATGAAATCCATTAAGTTTTCTTAAAAGATTGCTAGGGACTAGCAATATCTTAGTGTGGGGATTGATGAGTGTCTAAATACTCATCATTTTTGTACCATTTAAATCGCAAAAACATCTCGAAAACACTCGTAAATGCATCAAAATAATAATAATATCACAAATAAGTGTTTTATGTGTTTCAAATGCAAAAATACCAAAATCGTGAAAAACGATCAAGTTTGCATAATTGGCGCTTTTAGTCCCCAAGTTTCAAAAAGTTGTCAAAACTGGTCCTTGGTAAATCTAAATAAAGAAAAAAGTCATAAAAGGTCCTTGGGATTCACAAGTTGTAAGAAATTATCCTTTGAAGTTTAAAAATCACAATTTACAACTTTGGTCCCTCAACTTTACAAAAGTGTCAAAATCAGTCCCTGGGTATTTAAAAATGGAAAATTATCAAATATTACCCTTGTACTATTCTTATATGGCATAATTGGTCCTTGTGTTAACTTTGGAAAAATGGCAGGTTCGGTCCTTGAGAATTCAGAATATTACAAATATGGTCCTTGTGATTAATCTACAAACCAAATGGACCCTTTGTTTTATTAAACCCAAAACCAAGCCCACTACTCCTACTTGAACCCCCTGCCAAATAAAACCCCGTGAACCCCCCTACTTGAACCCCCGTTATTAATATCTCCCTCACACTCTCATCCCCTCCACCTCACTGAACCTCCATAGCCACCTGTTTCTTCACCACCTCATCCACCAGCTCATCACCAACTTTACCTTTCATGTCCCCTCCTTCCCCACTAATAACCAAGAAGCATTTATTGCTTCATCAAACCTACAAGCAATCTACAACTGTCAATATGACTTTTCCCGCCAAAAGTGGAAATCAAAGGTCAGGATGAATTAGACCACATCAAAGGCTGAAAACAAGTGGGAAAGTCAAAGAAGTCTTCCAGGAATCCTAATTTTGTCTACAAAGAAAGAAGAAGCAGAGTAGTTGATGTATTAGTGTAAGTAGTGTAGTTTAGTATCGACATAGTGCAATTTTTCATTCTCATTTTCGCTTTTATGTTTGTTATTTCCATTTTCTCATTAGTTTATAATGTTTTCTTAAGTTTTTCATGTAATCTCAAATTTCATTTGTAATAGAATTTCAGCTTTTAAAATAAATTCCCAAGTTTCCTTTCAATCTTGCATTTCAGTTTTACATGTTAAATAAAGGTGTTTTTAAAGTTGGAATAAGCTCATTTAGCTTCACATAAGTCTTGTTGAGCTTATTTGGTATTAAACTGTTTCATTACATTCATCACATATAAAAAGATTACCTGGTCAACGAAAGTCAACTGTGATCATTCTTTGGTTCAGAAATGGAAATGGGGTGATTTGATGTTAACTTGGGTTTGATTCAGTGTTTTGGTGTTGGATTTGATTGATTTGTTTCTGTTATAATGCCCAAAAATAAGCTGGGCCAACTGTGAGTACAAGTTCTTTTTTTTTATCTATTATAGCTTATAAGTCTTGTTAGTATAACTTATTTAGCATTATATCTAGTAGCTGTTAGCTGATTCTCAGTTTTTTTTTACTTGTTTTTCAATTTGTTTCATTGCTATCATTAGTCTCTAATTTTCTACATTAGTTCTGTTTTGCATCTGTAGGATCATATCTGCACTAGTATTTAAATATTGTCACTATCATTTCATCTAGGTGTAAGTTGAGTTTAGTGAATCTGCTTTGAGGATAGATTAGACTTGGAAGTGTTTTTGATTGGAACAATTGCATATCAGTCATCTAAGAGTGTTTGGAATTGAGATCTGATCTGTGTTAGAAGTTGAGTTAGTGTAAGGTTATTGCTGAGATAGTCTCACCTAGGTTCAATAAGGTCATTTAGGACTTGGTTTTGCACTCATTTCTGTTCTTAAGTCAAAACCCTTTTTAATCTGCTTCAAGTTTCTTATCAGTTGGATTTTAGGAAGCTAATTCTTGCATTTAGGCTTGGAACAACTTAGGGTAGCTTTATTTAGCTTCATTTCTTCATAAAACATCAATATCAATCTGGTTCTGAGAATCAAAAGCTCATAATAGTCAA
Organism: Chrysanthemum makinoi; assembly: GCA_910596185.1. NCBI lineage: Eukaryota > Viridiplantae > Streptophyta > Magnoliopsida > Asterales > Asteraceae > Chrysanthemum > Chrysanthemum makinoi. The sequence continues at coordinate 76,299,108 of OU343220.1, forward strand.
ACTTCCAAATCTGTCATAAAAGTCAAAAGTTGGAAAATCCGTTTTTCACCAAACTTTGTGGATTTTTCATGGATTCATTTCTGATCCAAATTAAGTGAAATTCTGGGACAATTAACTTCAGTTGGTCAAGAGTTGGAAAATGATTTTTGTGAAAATTTAGAAGACCTCTATAAGCTCTAAATAAGCTGTCCAAACAGCTGTTTCACTCAAAGATATGCCGAGTTTTTCAAAGATACACCGAGTTTATCTAAGCTTATTGTAGAGCTTGTAGAAAGTTCATTTTAGCTTCTCTCAGGCTCAAATTTGGTACAACTGATCTTTGGTTGGTGGTCTTGAGGTCCACAGAACTGGTTTTCACTATAGCTTATTAGATAAGCTGGCACAAGTGCTTAAAGTAGCTAGTTAGGGCCGTTTGGCATGTTGAGACTTGAAATCTGGTCTCGAGCTTTTTTTCGGTAGCTTGTGCTTTTTAGGTCCCAATCAGTTGCATTAGCTCATTTTAGGTTAGATTTAGGCTGTAGTAGCTTATGGTAGCTTTTGGATAGCTTATTGCTTATTTCAAGTGCTTATTTAAACTGCTTATTTGCCCAATTCAGCTTATTAGTGGGCTTATCTAACTTTTTATATTTTTCCTAGTATTCTGCTATCATATAGTATTTATAGAAAAAGTTTCATATTTTTTAGAGTTCATTTAGTATTTATTAGAATTTTTATTAGTTTTAAATAATTAATAAATAGTAATTAATTAATAATAAATAGATAAAAAGTGTAATAAATATATTTTCAGTTTTAAAATAAGTTTTATAATATTTTAGATTTTTATAAGTTACAATTTCATTTTTCTAGGTTAATTTTATATTTTCTTGTATTTTAGTGCATTTTAAATAAATTAACAAATAGTTTTTAATTAATAATAATTAGATAAATAGTTTTAAAAATAATTTTCTTTTTCCAATAATTTTATAGTATAATTAGGATTGTAAAAATGTATTTTTCATATCCGTAAGTATTTTCCTTCTTTATTTTTACGTTTTATTTTGTACGTTACGTAGTTTTTAATTTAAACGTAAGTTTTAGATTATAAACGTTAAACGATTTTAAAAATAGTGATAGCGTTTATTTAATATAATCTAGCTTTTAATTTTCTTTAATTTGCATTTAAGCCCCTATAAATTTACAAACTTTCTCTTTAGGTATAATTATTCCAAATCTACAAACCTTTTTCCATTCAATATCACCCGATCATAGATTCGTTGTACTACAGTGTTCACACCTCGTTGGGACTTAACGACCCGGGGAAACACTATACTCTCCAGATCTTAATTGTATTGTTTCTGAGCTGTTTGAAGTTTATTACGGTTGACCATTCACAAGTGGTTGACTTGTGTAATAAACTTGACGGTTCAGCACCAATCAAATTTTGCCGGGAGGTGTGTGCGTACATACTTAATTTGAAGCATCGATGTTGTTGAATATACACCCATTGTATATTTACCATCTTTGTCCATATTTCCTTATTTTCATATAAAACCAAAATTATCGTGAAGTTAATTCGTTTGACTAATCGATTACCAAAAATATTTTCATTCTTTGTTTTTATAACGTGTTTTCCAAAAATCCCAAAAATATTCATCTTTACCCTCTTACCCTTTTGATTCTTCATTTCTTACCCTCTGGAACCCTTTGATTCTTTCTATGTCTCATCCTCACCCTCTTGGTTGTCAATGGTGTGGTGGTCCTTATAATGGTGGCAATTGCCCCAGCTGTAGCATGGTGGAATCAGTGAAACGGGTCCGCTCTATAACCAGATCCCTATTCCTACCATAACACAACCGATTTATTCCATCACCTACCACACTATGAGACTCAGCAGTTTTATTGTTGTGAGTACTGTGGTGGTTCACACTACAGTTCTGATTGTCAATCAGGAAACACGCTTGTCTATGAGCAGTGTTCCTAACAACAATTATGACTACAACACATATGACTCACGCCACATCAGCTTTTACTGTTGTGAGTATTGTGGAGGTCCTCACTCTAGCTCGGATTGTCAAACAGGAACCTATTTCCTTGTAACAATTACGACTCTTCGTATCATGACCAACCTCTACAAGACCAAATGAATCAGTGCACCACCTCACCAGCCACTTCCTCAAAATCTTCTCCTTGATCTTTTGGATTTAGTGAAAGATTTAAAGGAATGTAAACATTCCCAAGATAATCCAAATCAAAAATCCATGGAAGAATTGTTAGTCAAGAGCGGTCGCTAAATTAAATTCCCGAATTGCCTTTGAAAAATCTATTAGGGAATCAATTGCAAAAGAAAAAGCAACCAAATCTAGCTCTCAATTTCGCTTTCATTCCCGATGACGATGATGATGAAGTTACCCTTGATATTCGTCCAATTTTGTACAGTGTTCATCAAGTTCATCAGTTGAAATTCCTTCCATGGAAAATCAGGGAGACAAGACTATGATGGAATTACTAGCGGAAGAACAAATGGAAAGTATAAAACATATGTATGCTAGTCCTTCTCAACTCCCTCAGTCCGTTGTTATCACACCCGATATTCCCACTCACTCTCCAACATGGGGATGAGCATCTTGACACTGTTCCTGAAAAGGAATCGGACTAATTCATAAAGTCTAGTGTTGAGAACCTTGTCCCAATCCCGAGAGAGTCACAGGGAACTTCTGAGCATATGTGTGATATCCCTTTTCCTCTTGACTGTTCAAAAGATCATTTTGAAACTTTCTCCGATTTTAGCGACGATTGTACTTCTTATGGAAACATCGAGTATGTTGAGGCATCACTCCCACAGTCTGATCCTCTTCTTGAGGAGTTCACCAATGAACTCACTCACATCAGCTTCACTTTCATCGAAAAGTAACAATGATCTCTTTGATTTCGAAGCCGATCTTGGAGAAATTGAAAGTCTCCTATATAATGATCATTCACTCATTTCTTGTCCCATTTCCGACTCTTCCATTCCTTCTCTCACTCCCGATGAGGAAGATGACAACTTTTGGAAGGAATTCGATGCTTTTCTTAGTGATGAGTCAATTCCAACAGGGATTGACAATACTTGCTTTGATTCGGAGGGAGACATCCTTTTTCCGAAAATCTGATTGAAGAACCGCTTCCCTCTCCTCCCGAAATTTTGTTGCCAATCACCATACAAGTTTCAAGTCTAAGCTTAAAAATCTAACAAATGGTGATTTGCACCTCACTGATGAAGAATGGGATTGCATTGTGATGCACATCTTTATTCCATTTTTCACAGATGGTGTGGTTTCTCGCTCCCTTTCTCCTTCGGGAATGAGGACACTATTTTTGATCCCGACATTTTCATTTATCATTTGTGAGCCGGTTCTATGTATATCTCATCGGTATGGAACTTTCACGTACTTCAATGTTTATACAAACATCTTGAATGAAAGTCCGATGGAGATTGTCTCTTCCACTTACTTCCCATGAACAAATTATTCGGGTCGAGTCAAGCTAGCGACTCGGTAATCAAAAACAAGAGTTAAACATGGGTTTTCACCCGTGTGTACCACCCTAGTGTGGGGAGTTGCCCATTGTATATAAGTTTTCATCAAAAAAATCACAAAATAATGGCCGTAGTATTTCCCTTTACGCTTTATGTTTCAAGCATAACCGCTGATACTTTGAATATTGAGGACAATATTCATTTCTAGTGTGGGGGGGAATTCTCACAAATTTTATCATGTAATTATACCACCCAATTCCCCAATTTTTGGCCAAAATTTTTTTTTTGGAGTAAGTGTTTTGCACTTACTCAAATTACGGTTATCAAATCCGCCATGTCTAACAAACAAAAGGATTGGCTAATCCTAGAGCAAACGGCTCTTGGTAAAGATATCTCAAATCTTACGCTTGCAATTTTCCCAAAATTGTATGGTGTTCAAATTCACCATATCTTTAATTTGTAAAAAGTTGGCTAGCCCGCAAGTTTATGGCTTGTGGTAAAGGCAGTTGAAAAGCCATAATTGGTAATCGACTCACCAAAGATAATATTGATAATTTATCTAAGAGTTGGCTAGTCCGTATAAACGGCTTCGTAAAGACAAATCAAAACCGTTGAAAGCCGGTGATTTGCTCAAAATCATTTGGTTATCATTGTACCAAGGTTCTTACTTGAATCAAACAACCTGGCTACTCCGTAAGTAATGGCTTTTGGTAAAGAGATGAAATCCATTAATTTTTTAAAAGATTGCTAGGGACTAGCAATATCTTAGTGGGGGATTGATGAGTTGTCTAAATACTCATCATTTTGTACCATTTAAATCGCAAAAACATCCGAAAACACTCAGAAATGCATCAAAATGATAAAAATATCACAAATAAGTGTTTTATGTGTTTCAAATGCAAAATACCAAAATCGTGAAAACGTATCAAGTTTGCCTAATTGGCGCTTTAGTCCCCCAAGTTTCAAAAGTTGTCAAAACTGGTCCCTGGTAAATCTAAATAAAGAAAAAAGTCATAAAAGGTCCTTGGGATTCACAAGTTGTAAGAAATTGTCCTTTGAAGTTTAAAAATCACAATTTACAACTTTGGTCCCTTAACTTTACAAAAGTGTCAAAATCAGTCCCTAGGTATTTAAAAATGGAAAATTATCAAATATTACCCTTTTACTATTCTTATATGGCATAATTGGTCCTTGTGTTAACTTTGGAAAAATGGCAGGCTCGGTCCTTGAGAATTCAGAATATTACAAATATGGTTCTTGTGATTAATCTACAAACCAAATGGACCCTTTGTTTTATTAAACCCAAAACCAAGCCCACTACTCCTACTTGAACCCCCTGCCAAATAAAACCCCGTGAACCCCCTACTTGAACCCCCGTTATTAATATCTCCCTCACACTCTCATCCCCTCCACCTCACTGAACCTCCATAGCCACCTGTTTCTTCACCACCTCATCCACCAGCTCATCACCAACTTTACCTTTCATGTCCCCTCCTTCCCCACTAATAACCAAGAAACATTTATTGCTTCATCAAACCTACAAGCAATCTACAACTGTCAATATGACTTTTCCCGCCAAAAGTGGAAATCAAAGGTCAGGATGAATTAGACCACATCAAAGGCTGAAAACAAGTGGAAAAGTCAAAGAAGTCTTCCAGGAATCCTAATTTTGTCTACAAAGAAAGAAGAAGCAGAGTAGTTGATGTATTAGTGTAAGTAGTGTAGTTTAGTATCGACATAGTGCAATTTTCCATTCTCATTTTCAGTTTTATGTTTGTTATTTCTAGCTTTCTCATTAGTTTATAATGTTTTCTTAAGTTTTTCATGTAATCTCACCATTTGTAATAGAATTTCAGCTTTTAAAATAAATTCCCAAGTTTCCTTTCAATCTTGCATTTCAGTTTTACATGTTAAATAAAGGTGTTTTTAAAGTTGGAATAAGCTCATTTAGCTTCACATAAGCTGTTGTGAGCTTATTTGGTATTAAACTGTTTCATTACATTCATCACATATAAAAAGATTACCTGGTCAACGAAAGTCAACTGTGATCATTCTTTGGTTCAGAAATGGAAATGGGGTGATTTGATGTTAACTTGGGTTTGATTCAGTGTTTTGGTGTTGGATTTGATTGATTTGTTTCTGTTATAATGCCCAAAAATAAGCTGGGCCAACTGTGAGTACAAGTTCTTTTTTTTTTATCTATTATAGCTTATAAGTCTTGTTAGTATAACTTATTTAGCATTATATCTAGTAGCTGTTAGCTGATTCTCAGTTTTTTTTTACTTGTTTTTCAATTTGTTTCATTGCTATCATTAGTCTCTAATTTTCTACATTAGTTCTGTTTTGCATCTGTAGGATCATATCTGCACTAGTATTTAAATATTGTCACTATCATTTCATCTAGGTGTAAGTTGAGTTTAGTGAATCGCTGAGGATAGATTAGACTTGGAAGTGTTTTTGATTGGAACAATTGCATATCAGTCATCTAAGAGTGTTTGGAATTGAGATCTGATCTGTGTTAGAAGTTGAGTTAGTGTAAGGTTATTGCTGAGATAGTCTCACCTAGGTTCAATAAGGTCATTTAGGACTTGGTTTTGCACTCATTTCTCGCTCTTAAGTCAAAACCCTTTTTAATCTGCTTCAAGTTTCTTATCAGTTGGATTTTAGGAAGCTAATTCTTGCATTTAGGCTTGGAACAACTTAGGGTAGCTTTATTTAGCTTCATTTCTTCATAAAACATCAATATCAATCTGGTTCTGAGAATCAAAAGCTCATAATAGTCAAACTTCCAAATCTGTCATAAAAGTCAAAAGTTGGAAAATCCGTTTTTCACCAAACTTTGTGGATTTTTCATGGATTCATTTCTGATCCAAATTAAGTGAAATTCTGGGACAATTAACTTCAGTTGGTCAAGAGTTGGAAAATGATTTTTGTGAAAATTTAGAAGACCTCTATAAGCTCTAAATAAGCTGTCCAAACAGCCTCGTTCACTCAAAGATATGCTAAGTTTTTCAAAGATACACCGAGTTTATCTAAGCTTATTGTAGAGCTTGTAGAAAGTTCATTTTAGCTTCTCTCAGGCTCAAATTTGGTACAACTGATATTTGGTTGGTGGTCTTGAGGTCCACAGAACTGGTTTTCACTATAGCTTTTAGATAAGCTGGCACAAGTGCTTAAAGTAGCTAGTTATGGCCGTTTGGCATGTTGAGACTTGAAATCTGGTCTCGAGCTTTTTTTCGGTAGCTTGTGCTTTTTAGGTCCCAATCAGTTGAATTAGCTCATTTTAGGTTAGATTTAGGCTGTAGTAGCTTATGGTAGCTTTTGGATAGCTTATTGCTTATTTCAAGTGCTTATTTAAACTGCTTATTTGCCCAATTCAGCTTATTAGTGGGCTTATCTAACTTTTTATATTTTTCCTAGTATTCTGCTATCATATAGTATTTATAGAAAAAGTTTCATATTTTTTAGAGTTCATTTAGTATTTATTAGAATTTTTATTAGTTTTAAATAATTAATAAATAGTAATTAATTAATAATAAATAGATAAAAAGTGTAATAAATATATTTTCAGTTTTAAAATAAGTTTTATAATATTTTAGATTTTTATAAGTTACAATTTCATTTTTCTAGGTTAATTTTATATTTTCTTGTATTTTAGTGCATTTTAAATAAATTAACAAATAGTTTTTAATTAATAATAATTAGATAAATAGTTTTAAAAATAATTTTCTTTTTCCAATAATTTTCTAGTATAATTAGGATTGTAAAAATGTATTTTTCATATCCGTAGGTATTTTCCTTCTTTATTTTTACGTTTTATTTTGTACGTTACGTAGTTTTTAATTTAAACGTAAGTTTTAGATTATAAACGTTAAACGATTTTAAAAATAGTGATAGCGTTTATTTAAGATAATCTAGCTTTTAATTTTCTTTAATTTGCATTTAAGCCCCTATAAATTTACAAACTTTCTCTTTAGGTATAATTATTCAAAATCTACAAACCTTTTTCCATTCAATATCACCCGATCACAGATTCGTTGTACTACAGTGTTCACACCTCGTTGGGACTTAACGATCCGGGGAAACACTATACTCTCCATATCTTAATTGTATTGTTTCTGAGCTGTTTGAAGTTTATTACGGTTGACCATTCACAAGTGGTTGACTTGTGTAATAAACTTGACGGTTCAGCACCAATCATGAATCGACAACAAAAAAAATTGGGGTACGCCCCATATTAAAAAAAAATCGACCCATACAAAACAAATATAAACCAAAACCCTAGAATAATCATATCAAACAACATACAATATTCGTTTTTTACGCGTTTAGTAATTAATTACTCATTAAAACCAATGATTCGTGATGCCACTGTTGGAATTATATAACATGACTAATCATAAATATAAACAATAAACATCAAGTACACATGCGGAAGCGTATATGAAAGATTAACGAATAATTAATTAACATAAACAAGAATATGCATACCTTTCTTGATTCTAGCCGAACAAGAATCAAATCCACAAAACTAGTAATTGGATGAACCCTAATTAGGGTTTATAGGATTATGTGAATTACCCCTTACCGTTTTGTAATTCAATCCAAGAATACTAACAATAATGTGTTAGTACCACTTTCTGTACACACGCATTATACGAATTAAAGGAATGCTGGTTTTAATTAAACAAAATAACTTTGATTTGGAAAAGCTATGGATCGACACCCACAAGGTGTTTGTCGACCGAATTAAGCAAAACACACACAAACAAGTTTTAGGTTTTAGCTTAATGAGTACAAGAGATAGATTACAAACACCCTTGGTTTTGTATTTATACCCAAACTAACTTGGTGAACAACTTTGAGTTGTAGATGGGTTGGGTTTGGGTCCTTGGTCCGATCGGTCCGCATCCCACAAGGGATTCTAACCTTCCCAATATTTACAACTTAGTTCTTTTCCAATTACATTTAACAACCGTTAGTCCATTACAACTAATTACTTAACGTCCGTTATGTTATTTCGTTTAATTAATAAATAAATATAACATTTATATTTAATTATTAACTTTAATTCTCATACGCAAAGTGTGCAATCTCGTGGTCTCGAGTTCGATCCTAACACAAGTCTATTAATTTAATGTCCATTAAACCAACAGGGCTTATGGGGTCATTTAGGGATGAAAGCGGACGAGAAAAACAGAAATCCAAGGATACCCGCCCGTGATGGAGTAAAACTGGTGAAATTTCACCTGCTGGTTAGGGTATGGGTAAAAGAATAAACCCACTGGCAGGCACGGGTATGGCATAATAATCGCGGGTGGTGATCACAGCGGCTGCTTTTGGCTGTGTGACCAACTTCTGATGAGCCCGAAAAAGCTCCGATCTTGGGTAAACTCGTCACCATTATAATTGGAACTAATCGCTGCACAAAAAAGCATGTCCCATAAAAATATTGGTCCAATATACAAGAAAATGTTCAAGGCACTTATTGTTTATAGGAGGTACTTTCAAATTCTCAATAGAAACTTTCTAAAAAATTCTCTATACTGGAAATGAAATAAAATGGGCTTACAATGTTAACACTATACCAAAATGCAGCTCTTTCATATAACAAAACAATCTACAAAATTCAAATTTAAATTCAAAACCAAGAAGAAAAGAAAGACTACGGGCCGAGACACAATTGGTCTTAGAACTCATAGAACTTTGACGGGTTTTCTACGACCCTAACAGACTTGGAACTTCATAAACGAACCAACGTTAAATAGGACGGGCTTCACAAGACCGAAGCAGGGTTCGGACACGTACTGGATGAAGCATTAACCATGATCAGGATCGCAAGATTAATAACCCAGTGCTTACCACAACCGAAAGATTAATAACTTTATTCAACAATAACACTTGAACCTTATTTTATATAAACCATGATACTAAACAGTGCAATATTTCATCTAGTTCTATACATATGGTATGTTATGATGGCAACCACTTAATTACAATTGGGCTTCTTACTCTGTGCTCACCATCATTCCATATCAGGCCTCTAAATTCTGGTGTTACTTGCCTAGATTTTGTTGTAAATGTAACATTGTACGATAGCTTCTCGTATTTCTTGACAAAAGTTAAGTTTCTAGGTTCAACTTTCACATTAACCCCCTTGAACCGCGAAACCACAACATGGTACTTCGAGTTTGGAGGTCCAACATTGGTGACTGTCCGCTTGATTGTCACGAAAAGAACTCTTTTGTCTTTCGGGAACAGAACGGATAATGCGGGGTTGTTCAAATGACTAGACAACGAATATTTGCATGTGCGGTTTGAAAATTTAGCAAAAACTGAGAGCTCGGTACGGGTCAGACCCTGGGAGCACAGAAAATCAAAGTAATCTTGTGGTTCAATGTCATATACTAGACCAGGGTCAAGTGCTTTAGGCGGGTTTATATGACCTGCACCATGGTCATATGCACTTGTTGGTCTACCAGTTGAGGAATCGATCAATGGTTCAAAAGTGTTATCGTGAGTATAAGCCGTTGTCATCAAAGCTGATTTTATCGCAGCCACACTCCAGTCAGGATGCCTAGCCATAAGCCATGCAGCCGCCCCACTAACATGTAGGCACGACATTGAAGTTCCAGAGAGTATATTATACTTAACTCTTCTTTCATCAATTTCAAGGCCCGACGGGGCCATTACCCCAGTCCAAGCAGCAAGTATGTTATCTCCCGGAGCCACCACATCTCGCTTCAAAATAGTTGGAGAGATAGCATTAGGCCCTCTAGATGAAAACGCTGCCACGACCGGAGACGGTCTCACACCTAATTTTATTGGGAAAAATGCAAGATTTGCAGTCGGGTTTCGATTTTTCATAGCATATTGCTTAATTGCAATTCCTTCTTTTTCCCCTACAGCCACAGTTGGAATAAGGTGGCTGTCAGCCACTAAATCATCACCGCTATCCGCAGTATTAGACATAATCATACCGATCCCACCCGCATCTTTCACCAGAGGATTGATCCCCCGGTCACATATCACAATTTTCCCTCTTACCACATTTTCGTCTAACGATCCTTCCATACACAATGAACTTGAATCAGGTTTCGTTATATTACTGCCCATAAAAACAAGAGAATAGTTTTTATCTGGTGACAACTGTTTCGGATCTTTATAGACCGAAACACCGTTTAGTATCTTTCGCGTTCCTAATTTCACTGTAGCTGGAAAATCTCTATCGATAGTGCTTGCTCCGACTGTTATCATCCATGGAGAAACATTCGTAATACTACCCGGTTCGGGCCCATCATTTCCTGCAGCACACGAAACAAGCACCCCTTTTTCCATTGCACCAAACGTGGCTATCGATAAAATATCACGATTATATGACGATGATCCACCACATAACGAGATCGACAACACATTAAAACCGCCCGATCAACAGCGGATAGAATATCAGAACTAAAACATCCCCCAGTCCAGCAAACTTTGTAAACGGCAATTCTTGCACCGGGTGATAATCCTTGAGCTGTACCAAATGCATGTCCGAAAAGATTAGCCCCGCGCACTGGTGACCCTGCCACCGTTGCAGCCGTGTGGGTCCCGTGCCCATCTTGATCTCGTGGAGATTTGTACTCTACTTCTTCATCAATACCTCCATTCGCAGCTTCGTAACCTCGATAAAAGGATCTCGCTCCAACGAGCTTTTTATTACAGTGTCCATTTTCGAAACCAGAACCAATTTCACAAGCTCCTTTCCAATGAGCTGGGACGGACTTGAACCCCGTGTCGTTAAAGCTCTCCCTCTCTGGCCAAATTAATGGATATTTAAATAATAGTATGTCCGGATTCGAACTCGAGACTTCGGGATTGCACACATTACGTATGAGAATTGATGTACATAATTAATATAAATAAAACGTTATTATTATTAATTATTAATCACTAAATAAAACATAACGATAGTTAAAATGATTAACGAGGTTTGGTTAACGGTCGTTAAATATTAACTACAAGGACTAAGAATGAAATTAGATGTCGGGAAAGTTCTAGAATCCCTTGGGATTGAATAGGCCGATCGGTGGAGGGTTTCCAAACCCAATCCCACTCAAACTTGTACTCCAAGATATGTTAACTATAAATACAAATCAATGTATTCATTATTGACTAATCTTGGATCACTTTGATAACCTAATTTCTCTCTCTCCTCTCCTCCCTCTTTCTCTTGGCCGATCGTTAAACCCCCTCCACAAAGGGATCGATTTTTCCAAGTGAAAGAAACTAGTGTTTGGTTTATTTGTGATTCAAGGAACTAGCTTTTCCACATCAAATCGCTATTAGTACGCGTGTACAAGAACGAAGAGCAAGCACACTTGAGCTTGTATTCCTTGGTGGTCGCATTTTTGGGTGGACGATTTTGTGAAACCCTAGTTTAGGGTTTTGGGTTTTGTTACTTGATCACATCATCGCTTGATTACTTGAATTGCTAAAAGGTACGCACTTTCTTGTTTGGTTAATTAATTACATATATTATTCCTATTGTCTTCCGCTGCTTGCTTTGATGATGTTAATTGTTTTATGTATAATTGTTATGAGTATAAAATTCCAACAAAGGGCATCACGAGCCGTTAATATGATGTAATTAATTACCAAAACACATAAAAATTGAATCTTTATGATTATTTGCATGCTTTTGATGGTTTCTAGGGTTTTGAATTCAAACCCTAATTTTTAATATATGGGTCGATTACCCTAATATTTATATAATTAGGTTTTAATTTTGTAAAACTTGTAGAAACCCTAGGATTGCATGCTTATTTTATGTGGTTAATTAATGAATAATTGTTATGTGCCATGTAATATGCTTATCTTGGGTGATAATTGTTATGCGGAATCCATGGTGGAACATGCATGTTTTGCCATGGAGTATTGTTTATTGTATGATTGATTAATTGTTAAGTGATACACACATGTTTTATTTATTTAATAATTATCGAATTGGGGAAGACCTCAATTATAACTAATAAAATTTGTTATGTGCTAATTGGTATACTATTAACTTCGGCTTACGTAATCGACTTGTCGATGTATGTGGCTCATCTACCTTGCGAGATGAAAGTCCTAGTTAATGTATGCATTATTTACTTAGAATTGTTATTAGATTTTATTGAAATAATTATGCATGTGGCTAATTGTTTTTACATATGTTAAATTGTTTAGTTATATGTTTATATTATTTGAGTGTGTTTAATTTTTATTAAAGTGCTTTTTGTTTATATAAATTGTTGGACATGTTAGTAAGCAAAAAGGGTTTTTTGGAATAGAAAATTAAATAGACTAAATAATGGCAAACCGATTTGTTATCTAAGTATTATTCTTGAACTTTTAATCGATTGATGCGACTGTACTAAATGGTTAGAACGGCTCACCCACTAGAACAAACTATAAAGGGGTATTTAAGAAGTGAGCACGTCTCACCGAAGGATGTCTAAGGTTATGCTATGCGCTTACCCGTCCTCCTCGCCTCCGTGAGTTCGATTGGAGCTACCTAGTATAACCATTCAATGTACTAAGCATCTTAGTGCAAAGTTGTAAGTTTCTCAACGCATCGATTAAAACTTTGTAGAATTCAATCTTAGCAATTAAAAATCTAATGTAAGTTTTTTCAAAAATATTATGTTATAAAGTTGTATGCATGCTTCTTTATACATAAGTTTTGATTACACGCCAAAAATTGTACCCTTTAAATTTAAGTTTATGCCATCTAATGATATGAAACACTTGAAGTTGTAATTTAGTTATGTGAGACCTTGATCTAGATTACAATAACGAGGTGAATTATTTAGTTGTGTGAGACCTCAGCTTTTATGATTTGCAAAGCTTTCTAAATTAGATAACTTAATTAAGTTGTTAGTGAGACCTAAGGCTTAAGGCATGAGATGGGATGAAACATGCTTACGTTTTGCATTAATTGTTTTGGCAAAATTGTAAATCCCATAACTTTTGGAATTGAAAACTTGTTTGTCAATTATCGCTTTTCAACGATTACCTATTCTATACTTTCACCACTAGCAGATCAACTGATGTGGTGAAACTATGATAATGAGGATCCAAAATTCAAGGAAAATTCTATGGTTAATATGAATATTGACCAAAGGGTATTTTATTTTCTTGAATGTTTACTTATCGAAAGTACTAACTTTTGAACTTTTATTTCTGAAGAAATGGCTCAAGCTGAATCTATCGCACTAGCCTCGCTGCTCAAATCTATGTTTGATCGAGAGAAATTGACCGTAGCCAATTTCAATGATTGGTATCGACAACTAAGAATTGTCTTGAGGGTTGCCAAAAGACTCAATTATTTGACTACGCCTTTGTCCTCCCGAACTCGCACTGATGCTACCGCTGCCAGCACGAGCCGCATGGCAACTGAAAGTATGACAAGTATAATGAGGTCGCCTGCATTATGCTCAGGAGTATGAACTCAAGCTTGCAAAAGCAGTTTGAGAATTACTTCCCTAATCTCATGCTTGAAGAATTGCAAAGGTTGTTTGAAAAGCCTGTGATCAGTAGAGTCATGATTTGATAGATGCTCTTCATAGTTGCAAGCAAGGAGACGGAAACCCGTAGTTTCACGCCTCGAAATGATGAGTTACATGGACCGCTTGGGCGCTTGAACTATGTCTACCATAATGACATACAAATTGGCCTTATCAACAGATCCCTTAATAAGGAGTTTGATGGTTTCGTGCGCAATTATAATATGCATTGCACGGGAAGACAAATGAGGTACATGCAATGCTCATTGATTACTTAAAAAGGTTTGCCCAAGAAGGCTTCTACACCGCGGTTTTGACCATCCGTATGGGTAGAATTTCTAAGCCTAATAAGCCGCTAGCTTAACAAGAAAGGGAAAGGTAAGGGTAAAGCCGATAAAGGAAAACAAGTTATGACTTATCAAAGAAGAACCCAAGAAGTACCCTCCCAAGAAGCGTGAAAACCCGAAGAAGGATATGGCTTGTCATCACTGCACCGAGGTTGGACACCGGAAGAGGAATTGTCCATTGTACCTTGATGAGTTGCGCAATAAGAGGTATAAAAATATCGGCCGTGGGCCAAGACTTCAGTACTCTTTTGATGATAGAATTATTTGCTTTTCCTCATAAAATAAATTCCTGGTATATGATAATGATGTGGTATTCACATTTGTAATACATTGCAGGGACATAGAGGAGCAAGGAAGCTTGCCTATGGACAGAATACCGCACGCGGTAATGGAGCACATGCACCGCTGAAGCTATAGGCACGCTTGATTTAGTTTTACCTTCGGTTTAGTAATCGCCATTAAACGATTGTCATTACGCGACCTTCCATTGTTAGGGGTGTCGCTTCGCTTTCCTTGTTAAAAGATATTGGTTTCGCTTCATACATTTACCGATTATGGAATTTTGATTTCTTTAAATGATGTTTTTTACTTTAATGTTATTCCAGGAAATGGTGTGTTTGAAATTGATTTGCATGATAATGTTGTTGATAAAAATAATTTGCCTTTTTAGCATCAATAATATAAGAATCAAAGGTGATTTGGATTCTTCATTTCTTTGGCATTGTAGACTTTCTCATATAGGCAAGAAACGCATGCAACATGCGAACACGATGGGCTTTTGCAAGACATCAATGATGAATCATTTGATAAATGCTAATCTTGTATATCCGAAGATGACCAAGAATACTTTTACAAATAGTTTAGAAAGGGCTTCTGATCTTCTTGGTGTGATACATACCGACGTATGTGGACCACTAAGACATGTGTCAAGAAAGGGTGCTAGCTACTTTAACCTTTACCGATGATTTCAGTCGTTATGGTTATGTTTATTTACTTAAACATAAACATGAAGTTTTGAAACATTTAAGGTTTTCAAGAGTGAAGTAGAACTGCAACTAGGAAAGAAGATTAAAGCTCTTCGATCCGATAGAGGTGGTGAATATTTAAGCCAAGAGTTTAAAGATTATCTAGTTGAGTGTGGTATTGTCCAAGAACTCACATCTCCATATACTCCACAACAAAATGGTGTATCCGGAGAGAAGGAATCGTACATTTCTAGACATGGTGCGATCTATGTTTAATCTTACAACTCTTCCCTTATCCTTTTGGGATTATGCTTTAGAAACCGCTGTTCGCATATTGAATATGGTTCCAACTAAGAAGGTTGATAAGACTCCTTATGAAGTGTGGTATGGGAAACCTCCCAACTTGTCTTACTTAAAGGTCTGGGGTTGTGAGGCGCTTGTTAAACGTGACTCACTGATAAGCCGCAACCTAGATCTCATATGTATCTTCGAGGATACCCAAAGGATACTATGGGTTACTACTTTTACTTTCCACCTGAAAACAAAGTAATTGTTGCTAGGTATGGAGAATTCCTTGAAAGGAATCTCATATCTCATGAATTCAAGGAGAGTTTATGATCCGAAGATGATATAGAAGATACAACACCTTCGAAACACTAGCCAACCTCAAGTAGAACCTCGAAAGTCCATGCTCCACCCGAGATTGAAGTGGTTCCCATTCGTAGATCCGCAAGGACTACGCTGCACCGAGCGCCTATGTCTCAACGTAGAAGCCGAGGAATATATGTTAGGGATCTTGGTGAACCTCGCTAACTATAAAGCCGCCATGATGAGTCCCTAAAAGGAGAAATGGCGAGTTGCAATGAATGGGGAAATGCAATCCATGAAAGATAACGAAGTCTGAATAGAGGTTGACTTACCTCCAAATGCTAAGGTAGTTGGAAGTAAGTGGCTCTTTAAGATAAAGACTGACATGGATGGCAATGCACACACCTATAAAGCTCGCCTTGTAGCTCAAGGTTATACTCAAACCTATGGGGTAGACTACGAGGAGACATTTTCCTCAGTGAGCGCATATTAGAGCTATTAGATTCTTATAGCCATAGCTGCATACATGACTATGAGATATGGCAAATGGATGTCAAAACCGCTTCTTAAACGGCCGCTAGATGAGGACATCTATATGGCGCAACCGGAAGGGTTTGTGAATCCAAAGTTTCCGAAAGGTATGCAAACTTCAAATATCAATTTATGGATTGAAGCAAGCATCAAGGCAATGGAACAAGAAGTTTGATGAAGAAATCAAGAAATTTGGTTTCACTCAAAATCTTGATGAGCCATGTGTGTATCACAAAGCTAGTGGGAGTAATGTTATTTTCCTTGTCTTATATGTCGATGACATATTGATCATGGGAAAAGACATTCCAAGTATGCAAGATGTAAAGTCTTATCTTGGAGAGTGCTTTTCTATGAAGGACTTAGGGGAAGCAAAGATTTATTCGGGGAATCAAGATCTACCGAGATAGATCAAGGCGGTTAATTGGACTAAGCCAAAGTGCTTACATTGATAAAATATCAAGAGATTTAGTATGCCAAAATTCCAAGAAGGGATATTTGCCGATGCAAGTTGAACATGGCTTAAGTAATAAACTATGCGCCACAACACTGCCGAGGTGGAATACATGAAGAAAGTTCCTTATGCTTCACCGTAGGATCTATCATGTATGCCGTGAAGATGTTCAAGGCCCGATGTGGCGCTTGCACGTAACATTACCATGATCAACGTAACCCGTGTGTGAAACACCGCAAGTCCGTTAAGAACATTCTTATGTATCTAAGGGCTACTAAAGAAATGTTTCTAGTGTATGGAGGAAATCCAGATGCGTAACTTGATGTTACAGTGTTTTGGCGCGCCTTTCCAAACCGATAAAGATGATAATAAGTCTCAAACCGGTTATGTCTTTGTCATTAATGGAGGAGCAGCTTGACCGGAAGAGCAAGAAACAAACAACGGTTATGTATTTCTATTACGTAAGCTGAGTACATAGCCGCTTCGCCAGCGCGATGGAAGTCGTTTTGGATTAGGAAATTCATTTCGACTCGAGTAATGCCCTCAATCGAATTACCTTTAAATGTGTATTGTGACAACTCGCGCAATAACATTTGCCAATGAGCCCGAGTCATGAAGGGCGCAAGACATTTTCCTCGTCGATATCACTATGTTCGAGAACAAGTCGACATAGGTGAAATCAATCTACTCAAAGTTCATACAGATGATAATCTAGTCGATCCCTTTACTTAAACCTTTGCCAAAAGAAAACTTATCACCATGCCGATGGGATAGGTCTTCGCTTAGCTAGTAGTTTCATGCGATCTCGTGATTAGTATTTGGAGAAAGGATGTTATGAACAAATATTACTTTAATGAAATAAAATAGTTGTTATGTTTATTTTTCATTTTTTAATATTATATCCTATATTTGCATGTTTAATCCGTGAATAACTTATGTTATTCTAAATAGTCCATTGTCAATCAATGATATGGGAATATCATTGAATTAAGACAAATCTGAGTTTTGGTAGAATATACTTTTAAAGTATATTGATGCGGGGGACATACCAGATTCACATGATATTCAATGAATTGAATATATGACTCATCCCAACTTTACATGATGATACTTTTGGATTTTATCATTAAGTATATCATGAAGTGTTTATCCTCCTTGAGATACCGATAACCGATATGAATGTAGTGCATTTGTGTAAGATAGTCTAACGCTATCCGTGAATCGGTAGTTATAAGGGCTATTTTCAGAAGTGTTGCAAAATTCATGAGTTATGTTTGTAGTCAAGAGAATTTGTTCTTTTGAATTTGTTTCAAAGCATAATACTATATTTGGGCCCTCGTAGGGTTGACAAGATGTTTGTATGGCCATACCCAAGATCTATCCGAATACGCTCGATGATTTGGTAATCTTGTTCAATCATATACAACGAGAAATAGAATATTAACTTATGAAATGACTTGATCCATATTCATAGTTAATGTAGTATTAGTAACAAAAGGATAAGTAAAAATGATGAATCATTAAATGGTTTTTTCCAGAGACCATGCTTGATTCGATCCGGGGGCGCTTGGGTGTGAAAGCTAGACTCACCAATGTCATTACTATATTTAGTAATATCCAAGTGGGAGCTGAAAGGTTTTAATGGATATTTAAATAATAGTATGTCCAGATTCGAACTCGAGACTTCGGGATTGCACACATTACGTATGAGAATTGATGTACATAATTAATATAAATAAAACGATATTATTATTAATTATTAATCACTAAATAAAACATAACGATAGTTAAATGATTAACGAGGTTTGGTTAACGGTCGTTAAATATTAACTATAAGGACTAAGAATGAAATTAGATGTCCGAAAGTTCTAGAATCACCTTGGGATTGAATAGGCCGATCGGTGGAGGGTTTCCAAACCCAATCCCACTCAAACTTGTACTCCAAGATATGTTAACTATAAATACAAATCAATGTATTCATTATTGACTAACCTTGGATCACTTTGATAACCTAATTTCTCCTCTCCTCCTCTCTTCTCTTGGCCGATCGTTAAACCCCCTCCACAAAGGGATCGATTTTTCCAAGTGAAAGAAACTAGTGTTTGGTTTATTTGTGATTCAAGGAACTAGCTTTTCCACATCAAATCGCTATTAGTACGCGGTGTACAAGAACTAAGAGCAAGCACACTTGAGCTTGTATTCCTTGGTGGTCGCATTTTTGGGTGGACGATTTTGTGAAACCCTAGTTTAGGGTTTTGGGTTTTGTTACTTGATCACATCATCGCTTGATTACTTGAATTGCTAAAAGGTACGCACTTTCTTGTTTGGTTAATTAATTACATATATTATTCCTATTGTCTTCCGCTGCTTGCTTTGATGATGTTAATTGTTTTATGTATAATTGTTATGAGTATAAAATTCCAACAACATCATGTCCTGTTAATTCGTCAAATTGTGTGTTCATGTGATTGTTTAGCTGCAGTCCAAGAAACGTAGGGCTTCTAGTAGTTTGTAGTTCATACTTCGTGTCGGGTAGGACACTCACGACGCCGTTTTGACCCGCTAATTGTTCTGCTTCTTCATCAGTTAAACGAGCTGCAATTCCATGAAATGCAGACTCATACATGTAAATGACACTTTGACCATCTTGCTCATCATCGATATCCTGCGTTGAAAGTGATACTGATTGTACAAGTGACGAGTACCATTCGACATGATCTATGAACATTCTGGGCATGGCTAACTTATCCATATGAACGATAAACGTTTTCTGGTGACCTTGAAGGTCGCCAGAGACCATAATATGGTTTGATACGTACAGAAGTACAGCTAGCCACCATTTCAGTTTGATATCAACCATATTTTTTAAAACTGTAATGAAATGAAGTATGTTCGGATTTAAATAAAAGTCTTAAAACTTAAAAGATGGATCTATAGATATAGGGATTTGCACATTCCCTTGCTTCACGTATCCTTTTGATGCAAATTAACAATAAGTAGGGGACACTTACCTCTTTTCCTACGTTGGTTCAAACTTTCATGACCAAACTCAACAATAGATTATACTTTCATTAACTTTAGAATATGTAGTCTTGTATAGTAAGTAAATTTTTTTAACCATATTTCAAACCAGCATAACATGAGAGTATTAAGGATGGGTTTTTGGGTACACATAAACGTATAAGATGGATTTGGATTCACACTACGTACATCTTTCTTTTTAAGCTGGTAACATTTTGACCAGGTAGCTTATGGATTCACACTACATCTTTCTTTTTAGTGTTTTCGCCTATGGGTCAACCCTTCTTGACCCATTTGACATTAATCCGCCCATTCTGTTGCTTCTAATAAACTTACATATACAGTAACTTATCAGCAACTTGTATTATTGCTCCTGCAGCATCCCCATTGCCAGCCTAATATCAGCTATGGACCATAAAGACAATGAGAGAAAATGCCATTAAGGCGGGAAAGGTGGTTAATTCTCATTAGATTCAAATGTGAGTACAAGAGTCCTATTTATAGACTTTACAAGTCAAACTAGAAAAGTCAAACAAGCTCTAATCTACCAAATACAAAACTGCTACACTAAGCTAAGCTATTACAACATAACTATGAATCAAATACTGCATCTACATATTTACATTGATCCACAAAGTACTTTGGCACTGTGATGGAGCTTGAATCTTGCCGCAGTTGTTGACTTGTTATGCCTGGCAATATTGTGAACTTGATGAGTTGTAAGCTTAGTCTTGGTGTGTTCTCCTTTAGACCATTATATAAAAGCATCCATGTACAAATATAGATTTCGTTTTGTATCAGAAACTGGATGATAAATAAGCGTCATGAATGTCTAGTCGTTGTGCAGCCTATATTGTAGCACTCGGCATCATCAACTTGCCTAATCGGGAACACCACTAGTGATCCCTATAAAAATAATCATTATTAGATTTAAAAAGGTAATGACACCCTGCAACTAAAGCAAAAAAGGAAAAAATTACCTCACCCTGAGATTGAAATGAGTAGAATGTTGAATAATATGGAGTATCGTACAATTCTCAGTGGGTTAAATTCATGGTTCTAAAAGGCTCCTAAAAGCGTGAGGCTTGGGCATGCCGTTACGTCATGCCGCCACGCCGCCTTATGTCACATCTTTTTGTAAACTCGATATATATGAAATATGATATAAATATATAAATGTTTTCATATTTTGTGTTGCCTTATGTCACGCTTTATAAACGCAAAAGCTTTGCCTTGACCGCAAAGACGTGAGACTTGATCATGCCGCCACGCCACGCCTCACATTATTTATAACTTTGGTTAAATTGTTACAAGTATATGGGATGGTGTTCAATTCTTAATGGGTTAAATGGATGCGGGCGTGTTTGATTTCTGCTCGTGCGTCGGTTTTGGTCAATGGTAGTCCAACCAATGAATTATCCCTTCAACGTGGACTTCGACAAGGGGATCCTTTATCTCATTTTCTATTCATTCTCGCCATGGAGGGGTTGCATGTTGCTATTGAAGATGCGGTAGCTCATGGTATTTTCAAGGATCTTCGAGTAGGAGATGGAGACGCTCGCATTTCGCATCTTTTTTATGCCGATGATGCAATGTTTATGGGATAATGGCATGATACAAATATTACTAATCTCATAATCATCCTCAATTGTTTTTATCTTGTCTCAGGTTTACGTCTAAATCTACATAAATCCAAATTGTACGGAATTGGAGTGGCTTTGGAAGATGTTGATCAATGTTCATGTGTTACTGGTTGTTCGGTTGCTTCTCTTCCTTTCACTTACTTGGGTTTTCCTGTTGGAAGCAACATGAACAGAAAAGATAATTGCGATGAAATGATCTTGAGAGTTCAAAAGAAGCTAGTGAATTAGAAGATCAAATTGTTGTCCATTGGAGGAAGGCTTACTTTGCTTAAAACAGTTTTGGGCAGCCTTGGTATTAACTTCATGTCGATGTTCAAGATGCCTGAGATCGTGAATAGGAAATTAGAATCGATTCGTTCTCAATTCTTTTTTTTTTTGGGAGGGGGGGAGGGGAGATGGTATAGATAAAAGAATCTCGTGGGTGCAACGGAAGCAAGTCCTCAATTCAAAAGAAAATGGTGGCCTCGGTATATGAAGTTTGAAAGCGTTGAATCTAGCTTTGATTCAAAAATGGAGGTGGCGATATTACATGGATGAGAAAGGTATTTGGACAAAAACTATTACAAGTATTCTTGGCCATCATGGAGGTCTTGTTTCATATGGTGCAAATTAGAAAAGGATTGGGTATGGAGTTCTATTTTAAAAGCCGTGGAAAACTAGAAAGGGAGGTTGAATAGTTTTGCTGATTTTAAGTTAGTTTCAAAAACTTTAGATTCGATATTATGTGAAATCTTATGGATGGATAGAAAGTATAAAGCAATAAGTAATGTAAGTTATGAAATCAAGTAAAGTAAAGGATAGAAATGACACAACCGATTTATAGTGGTTCGGCTACAAGGACACCTTCCTTGCCCTACTCCACTCCCCGAGTCACCTACTCGAGAGTTCAAGCACTATGTCAACAAGCTCCTTAAAATTGGCGAGAAGCCTCACAACGGAAAGCCGCTACACTTTTTTCCAGACAAAGCTAAATACCTTGTCCTTAATACGGAGGACCAAACCAACACAACTATAACACAACAACTATGTGTAATATGAAATACAAGATCTTGCTACGAAATCTGTGAAGAACAAATCAATCAAGGACCCCTTGCTTGGATGATTGTAGTATCTCGCGGATTCTACTTTGAGAACGACCTATATGAGAATCACAACAAAAGAAAGAAGAACTACTATATAGATCAAGATATCTTAGATTAGAAGAGAGAAGTAATATATGAGAGAGTTTGTAAGAAGAGGGGTGAGTTACAATGAATAAATGGCTCACTATTTATAGGCAAAAAATCACTACTGTTCCCCGGATCCCACTGATCCCTTACATGAGGGATCCGTCCAGAGTAAACTGGGGGATCCGTCAGACGCTCCCCTTATTTGGGTTATGGGTCATGGATCATGGGTCATGGGTCATGGACTTTGGGTCATGGGTATCCAAATAGATACAATGCATCTATACATTGTATCATGGGTATGGGTTATGGGTTTTGGATTTGCTCCATGGGTATGGATCATGGGTTATGGTTTTTATCCATCCTAATAAATTATTACAACAAATGAATTATTACAACAATTTATGTTAAATGACTATATATGTAAATGCTTTACAAAAATAACATGTATCCTTATAACTTTACTTATGATAAGTTTATATTTGTTATCAACAAAACACAAAGAGATCTCTAAATACGAATAAACATTTTTATGATTTATTTGTATTAATAATCTCCCCCTTTTTGTTGATGACAAAACATAATGTTATGATGAGTAAAACTTAAGATTAGATGTATGTTTTGAAAGTATATATAAGTTTTACTTTTTCCCCTTTTGTCTAAAACAAAAGTTTAACCTAACTAAGAAATAAAGTATAGAAAAATAGTATAATCCATGAAGCACTAACTCCCTTGACGGTAGCCCCCAGCATAGGCGCCAAGAGAAAATATAATACATACAAAGAAAAAGTTAGTAGTAATATGCACAAAATCTTGTAATTGACGAGAAAAAGAGATGGAGAGCTAAGATATGTAAACAAAGCCTTGTAATAAAGCAAAGTGTAGTGGTATATAAGCCACATACAAACATGTAAAAACTAAGAACAAGGTTTGTTCTTTAAAATGACTCAAAAGAAGAAAAAAAAATAGAGAAAATAGTAATATCATTCCTTCCATGCTTGCATAAGGTTAATTATGGAAGTTTTGATGAGTGATGATGTTGATGCAATCAAGGATGTGGTTAAGTATGAATCGCATCTCGTCCTTTATTTCCATTGCAAGTTCCCTAGTGGATTGGCAATGTTCACAATGTAAATGATGTGGGTATTATGTGTGGATGGTTTCCGGGTAAGTTAGATTTGTGCAAGGCGGAATGTGTGGTGGAAAAGTTGGAAAATATGGATCAAAGTCCATTATGTTGGTGAGTGGTGGAATGTAAGAACCTAGATGTTGTTGTAAGATAATGGGAGCTAAAGGTGTAACATATTGGATTTCACAAACACACTAAACCATAAGATAAAATAGGCGTATTGTGAGTTTTACAGAGAGAAAGTTAGAGGTTTAGGGAACTTTAGTGAGAGAAAGAAAAATATTATTATAAGCTCCAACTCTCTACCTTGGGAGGTAGATAGTATTTATAGTCTTACAATAAAACGCCACACAACGGGCTGTGGATCAGGCATACAGTGGGTAAAGACCCGTCCGTCCTCCACGGTGTTACAAAACTAAATACTACTTAACATAAAATAACTACTGATCACTTGAGCTTAACGAATACATATATACTTGAGGTGACCGACACTTTAACTACTGGATTTTCCAAATCCTAACAATCTCCCCCTAAGGGAGGTCACCTCAAACATACATTAAATTTCATAGAATACAAAGAGATATTACATTGAGATTGTTCTTGAATTCTTGTTATGTAGCTCGTAGTCTTTGATTCTTCATTTTTGCATGTTTTGGATAATCCGAGTGAGGTCTTTAAATGATCCACGTGAAGTTTTGAGCCAACTTTGAGATCATCAACAACATTAAATCTCCACTCATCCATTGTTTTGGTATTATGTGATGTTGTGACTTTGGACCGCCATGCTCACATTCCGATCATGATTTATTCTTATCGTAGTAGCTGGCTGCTGATTCATGATATTGGTAGCCAGTAGCGTAAGCATGGAGTGAAAATATCTGAGTCATTGATGCACTAATCATGATTTCTTTAGATATGAATGTGTTGTGTGAGCATGCGGCTATGGATTGACCGCTTATTCCGACCGCTGCAAACGTCGGGGTGTATTGCATAAAACGTTAGCATTAAAGCGCATCAAAGTGTCTTTGATCACTTTCGCGAATTGAGGTACATGGCCCACGGTTCCTCGCTGATCAAGACAAGTACCGTGAGGATCGTATAATTCAAGAATTTCTTGACAGGTTTCGCAGTGTTCTAGCCGTTCTCAAACCGAACGCCTCAAAGAAGACAACACGGAGTGAGTAAACCAATAAACGAGATTCACGATTGATGAAAAAAGATTTGAAAAACAATCGTGTATTGCTCAATAGAAATTGTTTTGCAATACAACGAAGGTTTTAATGAAAATCAATTATCAATCATAAACACCTTTTATTTTGAGAAATTAAAATACGATGTGCTAAAGAAAAGAGTTTTTAAGCACAACGACCGGTTTTTCAAAGGTATCCGCCAATCCATAACCTCGAACCAGATTGATTCAAAAGATTGAATCGCCCATTGTTTCTCGTTCAGCTTGTCACATGGTTGATCTATTGATAGATCTCACATGCCACCCACCAGAGCTTGTTTGATGTTGGTCTGAAGGCTTTCCATCTTCATCGTGAATAAAATATGGTCACAGATGTTCCGCAATACCACAAGGATAATGCGTAGGACTCATAAGATATAATCTCTTTCCACATTGTGTGAAACAGAGAGTCTTCATTGAAAGTGTCCTAAAGAGATTTATATAATGATCTCGTGGCTCTAGACTCAATTGTGCATATTTGGTTCCTATGCCGGAGACTAGTGAGAGGGTCTCCTTCTTCAATACCAACAATCTCTAAGAGAAAGTCGATAGATTATGCTCTTCCTCGTGAGAATAAACAAGTCCTTTTAAGAGGAACTTGAGTGGTTTGGAAAGTTGAAGCATGCAAGGCCACGGGTCCATGACGCTTGTCTTCAATACGATGTTACCTTGGTAACCACCAGAGTATATGAATTGAACCCGTTTCTGCCCTAAAGTTGAATAAATGGAGGGCTATTTTTTCTTTTTTTTCACATTCAATTCTTTTTCATTCTTCAACCCTTTAGTGCTTACCGAGACTTCATTACTAGAACCTTGTTGGGTTTATTCCAAGATTAGCTCAGCCTCACCAGCACTCTTCCCATATCTAACATTTTTCCTTTTTTCATCATACCTAAGGACTTCTACACTATCTAGTGGATTGTCCCTCGGTAGATCCCTCCGTTCTCGCGGATCATGGGACCTCAACCTAACCTTATCATCCTTATATCACCATACATAAAGTAAAGTTGGTCGTCTTTTTGGTATCGTTCATCTGCCATTGGAACCAATTGAAAACCATTTGAAAATCAAGATATACTTGTGATATAGAATCAAAGCATTTTGTATCTTAATTGTTTTGATATTTTAGAAATGCCTCTCAACATATGCATAAAATTTAGAAATGTTTAGCACATGAGACAAGAGATCTTTGAAATCGTTAGATTAGATGAAAGGTCCAATCTATTGATTAACATTTTCTAAAATGATCATCATCACTTCCCAATCAATTTGAGTAGATAAAACATTTTGAGGAAGGATGAGGTTTTCAAAAGTTTGCTCCCTCAATATGTGCCTCAATTTTGAAAGAGTTTTGCACATATTAGAGGGAACCCGCACTTAGAGACAATTCAGTCACGTTTCAATAATTTGAGGTTTAAAATAGATGCTCCCCTCAACATGTGCATGGAAAATTTGAAATCGCTTGTCACTTCATGGGAGGCAAACATGCTACACACTTATGAAACCATTTATCGAATTATCAGTTTAAATCCAATTTAAATCACAAATTCTCCCCGATCACATCAAATCATTTGAGATTTGTGATCTCTAGAGATTTAAATTGATTTTGAAAGCTTTTGAGGAGAATTGTGACTTGATTATGAAAGCGCTTTAACTGATAAGGATCTGATTTTGAGACTTTAAACTCCATTGATTAAACATGCATAATTATCTTTTGAAAACATAATAATAACCAAGGTCTGAAACCAATTGTGTAACATTTTGTAAAACATTTAGAGTAAACCTTACTCATTTAAGTGCAAATTGTTTGAAAAGAACACTTTTTGATTTAATTGAAAAATCATTCTCCCCTCAATCAATGACGAATCATGATTGATGAATTGAGATTTTGACACTTGAAAAGTTCTTTTGATTTTCAAAAATAGAGTCTGAAGTGTTTTCAAGACAATTGAGTTTTCATAAGATTGCAAATATTTTTAAGAGGAATCATTAGAATGAAAAATATTTGTAGTAGAGCATTTGTCTTGTTGATGACAAACGTTTGTTTTTAGAATCAGAGCATTAGGTTTGAAATATGAGATAAGACATGGCTCGTTTTCTTTTGAAAAGCTGTTATCGGGTCAAATAATGTAATAAACCATTTTTTCTTTTCTCCCAATTTTTACAAGAATTAACAACATCTAAAGTCCCGTGTCATTCTTTGAATGACATAACAAAGACCGTAGATATTATCGAATCGAGAAAATCATGACAAAAAGACAATATTTTTGAGGATTTACTTAATTTTTCACATTTTTATGGATTTTGAAAGTTTTATATTTTTCTATTTGATTTTTTGAAGGTTTTGTAATTTTTTATTTTGCTTTTTGGATAAATATATACAAAGTGTAGATGAAGGAAAGACCTTTACTCCTCGTCTTCCTCCTGAAGATGATTGAGTGCCGTTGAAGGCTTTTCAAACCAAGTCGAGGAAGAATAAACTCAAAACGTTCTCTAGGAAGAGCTTTGGTGAAGATGTTTGCTAACTGGTATTCAGACCTCACAAAATAGAGTTCTACCACACCGTTTTCCACTTGCTCCCTGATGAAATGATGTCGGATGTCGATGTGTTTTGCTCTTGAGTGTTGAACATTGTTGCATGAGAGAGCAATAGCACTTTTATTATCACACAAAGAGAGGATTTTGTTGAATTCAAAGCCATAGATAATTGGGATCTCATCCAAAGGATTTGAGCACAACAAGATGACATGGCTATGTATTCACAGAGGAAATAGAAGTACTCATTTGCTTCTTTGAAAACCAAATTTACAAGCTTATCACCCAAAACTGAGCACCTCCCTATGTACTCGACGTGTATCTTGACATCCTGCATGATCAAGATCTCAAGATAGGCTGTTAGTGACATACCGGTGTCCTTCAGGTACCATAGTCCCATATTTATGGTTCCTTGGAGATACCGAAAGACCCGTTTAACCGCTTCAAGGTGCTTTTAGTAGGCTTAGCCTGATATCTAGCACACATGCACACAAATAACAAGATGTCCGTCTGCTAGTCATGAGAGGTACATCAGGGATCCAATCATACTACGATATTTCGTTTGATCTACCATGATCCCCGAGTGGTCCTCATCCAAATTTTGTTCGCTCAATCATGGGAGTGTCAACGGTGTCACATGATACAAAACCAAATTTCTTTAAAATCTCATTTGCATATTTAGATTGATTTATGAAAATGCCTTCGAGACTTTGTGAAATTTGTAATCCCAAGAAAATGACATTTGTCCCATCATAGACATTTGAAATTTGGAACCCATTTCATTTGAAAAACGATCACATTCATTGGGGTCGGTCGAGGCAAAGATAATATCATCTACATAAATTTGAACGCGGAATTAAATGTTTTCCGACTTCCGGTGAACAATGTAGATCAACGCTTCCTTTGTCAATCTAGTGGATAGAAGAAACTTTGACAACGTATCATACCATGCTCTAGGAGCTTGCTTTAAACCGTAAAGGGCTTTTCGTTTATAGACATGAGTAGGATGCTCGATTCACAAACCCTCTGCTGGTCGACGAAACCACCTCTTTTAAATCACCATTAAGAAAGGCCGCTTTCACATCCATCTCGATATACGACCATGTTCTTACTAGCGCATTAGCCAAGAAGATCTCCATAGCGCCCGATACGAGCAACAGAGCAAAGATTCTTCAAAGTCAATACCCTCTTCTTGACGCATCCTTTGGCAACCAAACGAGCCTTGTTCTTTAGGACATCACCATGCTCATCAAGTTTCACTTTGAAAATCCATTTCAGAGCAATGATCATAGTAATAACTGAGCAGTACTAACTCCCATACATCAAGTCGATCAAACTCATGAATTTCTTTGCATGCGGTTTTAATGTCTTTGGGTTCGACCTTAGAGAGTACGGAGTTGAAGAAGCACCATAAGGCATCGGTTAAAAAGTTGTTTCCGCGGTGGATACCGGGCCAGCAGGGGTTTCCAATGATGTTGTCCACGGGTGATCATGTGTCCATTTTATAAGATGTTCATGTGGTTGTTGTTGT
>OU343220.1:76328364-76506203 GCA_910596185.1 Chrysanthemum makinoi
TACTAGGTTCCTCTTAAAGGAGAGATCACCACCTCTTGAAGACGTGCAAGCTCAAGTCCATGAGTTGCCATGCTTCGTCATCATCAAGACTACTAAGGTTCTCTTGTTGATAGTTCTTCCTTTCTCCATAGATGTTGGGTAGAAGGCATTAGTGAAGAATGCCGAAAGTGTCAAGATGAAAGCATTAGTGAAAGATGCTCATCATCCGTGTCAAAGCATTAGTGAAGAATGCCGAAAGTGTCAAGATGAAAGCATTAGTGAAAGATGCTCATCATTCGTGTCAAAGCATTAGTGAAGAATGCCGAAAGTGTCAAGATGAAAGCATTAGTGAAAGGTGCTCATCATCCGTGTCAAAGCATTAGTGAAGGATGCTAAAGGTGTCAAGACGAAGGCATTAGTGAAAGGTGCCAAGCGTTGTATCAAAGGCATTAGTGAAGGATGCCAAAGAATCAAATCAAGTAGCATTTGGGAAAAATGCTTAGGTCGTATAATCGATGAGGTGCATCGTTATACATATATGTATTTGTTTATCTACAAGGATGGTGATATCCTTGATGGTGTTGTAACAAGGAGTAGATCTCCTTGAGATTAGGTGTTGTGTCGTGAAGGTGTAGTTCACCTAAGGTGTGAAAGAACTAGGTGCTTAGCCTAGTACCTAATAAAGGGTAGGCGACGTTGTGATAGGATTAGTTCTCCTAAGGTGTGAAAGAACTCGGTGGTTAGCCTAGCACCGTATAAAGGGTAGGCGACGTTGTGTTAGGTGTGGTTCGCCTTGGTGTGAAAGAACTCGGTATTTAGCTCTGTACCGGAAAAAGGTTAAGCGACGTTGTGAAGGCTTCTCCGCCACAAGGAGTTGGTGTAGTGCTTACGAACTCTCGAGTAGGTGACTCGGGGAGTGGAGTAGGGCAAGGAAGGTGTCCTTGTAGCCGAACCACTATAAATAACTTGTGTTGTAGTGATGTGCTTCTTACTCTTTATATTTCATTTCACGTTTATATATCCATCTATCAACGTCCAACATAAACAATCAAATAGATTGACATAAGTCGATCTAAATATTTAAAAGGAAGTTTTAAATTGGTAAAACTATTCAACCCCCTTCTAGTTTCCACAATTGGCATCAGAGCTTCGTTACCAAGTTTCTTAAAGTATGTTGTACTTTAAAGACTTGATACGATTCGTGTATGTTTGAAAACTACAAAGAAGGATTTTTTTTTGGTCATATTTTCTTTTAAATCATTTTGTTGAACATTGATAGATGATTCTAACCACTTTTGCTCTTAAGAAATTTTCATGCTAGAATCTCTCAAAAATCTTCATTCAAAGAATAATGAAGTCAACATTCAAGGAAGGATCTAAAAGGTGATCACAACTTACGTACACCAAGTACAAAGGATTACTTTTAAAGCCCATGAAGTATTTTTGGTATTATGCCAAATCAAGAAGCATAGAGGTATGTTTTACTCTTCATTAGATAGGTTACATGAGTTCCATTTATTGTCATAAGTTCTTTTTGCTTAACTAATCACTAACATCATTAGAAGTCTCTTTCGTCACCTTCTCGTCTTTTTCAACATAAGGAATGATATTATTTTTTTTCTCGTCAAACTAACGCTGTCATCACATATGAACCCTCGATATGTGATTCATCAAAAATCATCATTCAAAAACAATCCTTATCTAATACCTCCATTTTTTGTTGGGCAAGCTAATTTATAAGCCTACTACAAAAATAATACCAAACAACTCCCTCTCTGTCCACAGTAGCCGGATCCCTCTAGTTGTACTAGCCGGATCCCAAATGCAAAGGATCCTGGGGAACCGTGGAACAGAACTCAGCTATACGCATTCAAAAATTCACCACTGATCTTTTTCCCTCTACTCAAATAACACTAAAACGACCAAGCTATTGAATCCATCCTCATTGGCTTCCATACTCTCAAGTATTCCTTCCTAGAACATCATTGTAAGTAATTACATTAACTTGTTCTAATCTTCATCATCCTCATCCTAGGGTTTATGGTCTCTTAATTTTTAATCAATTAATTTAATTAGGGCTTTTTAAATTAATCATGAAAAGGGGCTTTTTAAACAAAATCACATTGTGTTCACAACATTGTTAATACAAATCAAAACCATAAACCCATCCTAACTAATTTTACCTAATTGGAAAATTTGTATTTTTAGGACCAACCATGCCCAAAGCTACTCAACAAGATCATCATGACACCGTCCACTACCTTACTCATTACTATCGTAAAAAGGGGTTGACCAAAACCGATCGTAAAATTTTCAAAAGCCTTGTAAAACGACTTATTCACGAAGGTCGTGTAGTCAAGGAATGTTTCCTTGAAGATACCGACATTCGTCAAGTTTTCTCGACAATCAACTTTGATTGTCTCCTTGACATAGATGAACAAATTTGTCCGGTTTTCATTTTTGAATTTTACAAAAGCATTAGGATCATTCGAAACGTCAATGATAGCATTTCAATCGCTTTCATCATCTATAAACAAAACTTCACTCTTCCTCTCAACACCTTTGCTCAAATTCTTCGCATTCCTTGTGAAGGAATTTGTATGTACTCTCAAGATTGGGCAATTAACGCTCAAAACCTTGCACTTGATCCTAAGCCTCTCTATAACACTCCTATTGATGAACCCGAAACCATCCGAGACACTATTTTCAAAATAAGAACCGACCAATCCCATTTCGACCGAAACAAGAAGCTCATTCACCGTAATCCCTTTCAAATGGAACTTTTTGAAATGCACCCCATGTTTAGAAAATGGGAAGAAATCCTTAGGGAAAATGTCATTAGCCTAGTTGGAAACAAAGATCATCCAAACGCATGTCTTGTGCAAATGATCTATTGTCTTATCCATCAAAGGCCATTTAATCTTGCCTATTACATGGTAAGGAGAATGGTTGGGGTATTCAAAGCTTCCAGCATGGTACTTCCGTATGGTATGCTTCTAACACGACTTTGTAAGTATGTTGGTACATTGCAACCATCTCCTATCAACGATGATCATTATCTTTCCGATCACGTTGTCACACCCCCAAATTACCTGTTTTGCAGCGGAATGGAATTCCTGGGGATTGACTGTCATAGCATCACAATCACAGTTATATTGAACGACCTAAAGTGTCGTTTGGAAAATACATCGTTTGATTTAATAAAACAATCAGAGTTTACAAAGTAGGTCCTAAATGAAAATCAACTTAAAGGAAATAAGTTTGTTACAATTCAAACGATGTTTTAAAGTACGTAAAACCCAAGTGAGACGCGTCGTCACCACGACTCCATGATGTGCCCAAATGCATGCCATGAAGTGAATGCCTTAGATACCCGAGATAAAACATGCTAAAAGTGTCAACACAAAGGTTGAGTGAGTTCATAGAGTTTGAGTTGAAATGTAAAGCCTTTCAAAATCGTTTATGCAGCAAAGGCATGGTAAATCCACTCAGTTCAAGTCCCGTCCCATACAAAACTGCAACCGTGTGTTCACAACCCACTGCCAGAACATGTAGAGTTTATGTTCAAACAGAAATCGTCAAATGAATTCACAAAATAGTGCATGACTCAATGTATCGAAATCGTTTATGCAGCAAAGGCATTGTAAATCCTCTCAGTTCCAAGTCCCGCCCATACAAAACTTGCAAACTGTGTGTTCACAACCCATTGCCGAAATGTATATATAGTTTATATTCAACCACACATCGTCAAATGAATTCACAATAGTACCTAACTCGACGTAAAACCATAGGTTTAATTAATTCGTTTAAACACAATCATCGTAATGTGAGTTAAATCGTTTCACACTCATCGTTAAAAACAACATCGTATTTATTTCACTAAGTTCATGACACCAAAATGTAAACATCGCACCAATAGAAATTGGTAATCATCGTTTCATCGCCGCCCTAATAGGTAACTTGCCAATTTACCTCAATGATTCAAATATAGTGCTCGATTTCCTAACTGGGTCAATAGGAGCGGGAGTGTTAATTCCAATAGGCCTATTCACTATACCCGCGCTCACCCGCAAGTGACTAATGGTTCATGATGTAGGGACTTCGAACATGGCAAATACTTAGTGAGAATAAAACATCGGATATAGCATACAGTTCAAAGTAGTTGTGTTCGATTTAAAATGTAGCATGTATCTCCCCCAAGAGTTTGTAAAACAGTTAAAAGAGTAAAAGTGGGGCTATGAACTCACAGTAATCCATAAAAGTTAAAGTACTTATGAACGTAAATGAAAACAGTTTGAGCATGTATCTCCCCCAAAAGTAGTATAAAAACAATTAAAAGTGGGGCTATGAAAACTCACAGTAATTCATATAAGTTAAAGTACTTGTGAAAGTAAATGAAAACAGTTTGAGCATGTATCTCCCCCAAAACAGTTATGAAAGCAAGTAAAAGTAGGGGCCATGAAACTCACCTGATGCAATGATTACGATGACAAAAGTGGATACACTGAAATATAGCGTGAATCTCGAAAATGACCTATTATGAATGATATGATATGTAATGAGTTGCAATGTAATGTTATGCATGCATTTCGTATGTTATTTATACCATTTGCGAGTTTTGAAAATATTACTTTTCGTCAAAAAAAATACTCGTTTGACGTCTTGACCAATCAAAAATCACTTTACAAGTATTTACGTCAAAATGTCATCCTACAATGGTTTTGTAATGATTTATTGTGAAATTATCACTTTCGTCGTGAAAAATAAAGTCGTCGGAAATTTCATGAAAGTGATAAAAATAGCTTTGGAAAACTAGTCGTAAAATGGTGTACGTCGTTCGTTAGAGAACGAACTCGACAGTTTTGGAAAGTTTGTATCGAAATCTAGAAGTTTCAGTTCAGGAGTTTTTGACATAAAGGTCTCGAACATAAAGATAATAAGGGTTAAAGATGGTGATTTTAGTTACCGTAACACTTATCTCGTAAAAATAATATAGTTTTTCTAAAAATAATAGTTACGGCAATTTTATGAAAACGTGCATATCTTAGTCGTTTCAAATCCGTTTTCGTATAATACGTCCTTAGCTTCGTATCAAAGTATACTAATATATTTTTGATAAGTCGAAATAATTTGTAAAGCTTAAGGCTCGTTTTTGACCCGGACAAATTAAAAACATGTTGCTGAAATTTCAGAAAACTATACATTTCGTCGTCAAACTTGTAAAATCCATAACTTCTTCGTTATAACTCCCTTTTAATCCGTTCAAGCGGCCACGGATTCGTTTTAAAGTATATTTTCTAAATATCAAGGCCAAAAAGTCGTGACTATAGTCGGATTTTCCAGAAAATCAAAACAAGGACAGATTACATTTATATACTTATCGAAAATAGTTTTTCTCGTACCAAACCTATTCTAATCCCTTCAAATCAACTCCAAAACTAATCTAATCCTACCATACACCTTCTTAGGGTGTCATGGGTTCCTAGACATCATCAAGACCAACATATATCAAGGGATAATTATAGGATGACCTTAATATATATATAACTCTAAAATCATGTAAAATGGTATAAACAACACAAATCATGCATGCTTGCTCCAAAAATGAAAGGATGAATATGAGATGATAAGGAAACATGAAAAATGAAAGAAACATGCTTACTAGTGATATGATGAGGTGATAAGAACCAAGGTTAAACTTAAATACTCTAGATTTTTATTTCAAAATCTTAACAAGAGTATTATCTAGGTTGATTAAACACTTGAACTTGAAAAATAAATGATGATCCCCTTTGCTCTTGATAGAACCGGTTATGGAGAGAAACAAGAAGAGAGAAAAGAATTTTTTTGAGTAACTTGAATTATTGGATAGTGAATATAATGAATGAAGTTTGAGTGTAAATACATACAAGTAAGACTTTGAGTACCAATATTATGATACATCCCCCATAGGGCCGGATATGGGGGATTGTGTTTCTCAATTTTATTTTTTCCTTTAATAATTGTGTATACTTATATATACTTGTAAATAAAAATGTAAGTAAAATGTTGTGTAGGAAAATGTATAAGTGAAAGTAAATGATAACTTTTAGGTAAAAGAGATTTTTAGTAGATCAAAATAGAATGTAATGAGATAATAAAAATTGTAAAAATACATTCCTTGTGAAATTTGAGTGACAAAATAATTATCGTATAATTTTTAAGAAAAACGTCGTAATAATATAAATTTAACAATTTATATACGAAATAAATTTAGAACACTAGGTAAACTCAAAATATAGTTTTTATAAACTAAATGTAAATATAAAAATATGTCGGGATCATTTTTGGAAGCATCGGATTAAATGTTCAAAATAATAACTCACGCGATAACGTTTATTTAATATAAAATTTGCGCGATTAATGTGAAATGAAATGTCATGAATGAATTATCATGATGCAAATGATGTCAATGAAATGTAGACTAATCTTAGTCCATATGAAATGTTCGTGATGTGATGATCATGAATTCGCCGTTTAAGCCTAAAGGTTACGCAAAATAATTTGGAACACGCAAAGCTAGTTTACGATAAATGATGAAATTGTGAAACGTGAATTGTTTTGAGATATGACCAAAAATTGAGAATTGTGACATTCTTCCCATGTCAGAGGAATCACGTCCCCGTGATTCAATCGATGATACTATGGTTCGAACCTCGACAAGGGTTCTAAAAGTTTATGCTCGTGTATGGTCTAAATGATTATGTCAATGCTCATGCATATGAGTTACTCGTCCCACAAGATACGTTCCCGTGCTATCGTGAGCAATTCCCATCCTAAATACATGCTTTCTTATGATTAGGCTCGATGAGACAAGCTTTCCCATTCTCAAGCAAAATTTTTAAAAGACTTTTTGGTAACCGATTTTTGCTTAATCCCACAACTCATCAAACAAGAACTGTCATACGATTAGGCTAAATCGGTTTAGGTAACGACTTGTTTCTAGCTTGATCTTTGCAACTCATCAAACAAGAACTGTCACTCGGATCAAACTGGAAACAAGTGGTTTGAAGAAAATCTTTTGAAAATTTGGCTCGATTACGGAATTGCTTACACATATAAGCCTACTACTCCCTTCATTGCATGATTCTTCCTGAATTAGACATAGGTGATCAGGCTATGTATAATTTAGGAGTAACTATGCAATGCTTGAACTAATCGACTCATATGATGTTTGGTGTTGAGTCATAAGTCCGCATGTATAAAGAATGTGCACTTATGATGAAATGATGAGATGCTATGATAATGTAGTTATAGTCTAGGGTCAATGATGCAACCTAGTTCTCTATAACCGAAGCTCTGATGCCAATCTGTCACACCCCCAAATTACCTGTTTTTGCAGCGGAATGGAATTCCTGGGGATTGACTGTCATAGCATCACAATCACAGTTATATTGAACGACCTAAAGTGTCGTTTGGAAAATACATCGTTTGATTTAATAAAACAATCAGAGTTTACAAAGTAGGTCCCAAATGAAAATCAACTTGTGCGGAAATAAGTTTGTTACAATTCAAACGATGTTTTAAAGTACGAAAAACCCAAGTGAGACGCGTCGTCACCACGACTCCATGATGTGCCCAAATGCATGCCATGAAGTGAATGCCTTAGATACCTGAGATAAAACATGCTAAAAGTGTCAACACAAAGGTTGAGTGAGTTCATAGAGTTTGAGTTGAAATGTAAAGCCTTTCAAAATCGTTTATGCAGCAAAGGCATTGCAAATCCACTCAGTTCCAAGTCCCGCCCATACAAAACTTGCAACCTGTGTGTTCACAACCCACTGCCAGAACATGTAGAGTTTATGTTCAAACAGAAATCGTCAAATGAATTCACAAAATAGTGCATGACTCAATGTATCGAAATCGTTTATGCAGAAAAGGCATTGTAAATCCACTCAGTTCCAAGTCCCGCCCATACAAAACTTGCAACCTGTGTGTTCACAACCCATTGCCGAAATGTATATATAGTTTATATTCAACCACACATCGTCAAATGAATTCACAATAGTACCTAACTCGACGTAAAACCATAGGTTTAATTAATTCGTTTGAACACAATCATCGTAATGTGAGTTAAATCGTTTCACACTCATCGTTAAAAACAACATCGTATTTATTTCACTAAGTTCATGACACCAAAGCGTAAACATCGCACCAATAGAAATTGGTAATCATCGTTTCATCGCCGCCCTAATAGGTAACTTGCCAATTTACCTTAATGATTCAAATATAGTGCGCTCGATTTCCCCTAACTGGGTCAATAGGAGCGGGAGTGTTAATTCCAATAGGCCTATTCACTATACTCGCGCTCACCCGCAAGTGACTAATGGTTCATGATGTAGGGACTTCGAACATGGCAAATACTTAGTGAGAATAAAACATCGGATATAGCATACAGTTCAAAGTAGTTGTGTTCGATTTAAAATGTAGCATGTATCTCCCCCAAGAGTTTGTAAAACAGTTAAAAGAGTAAAAGTGGGGCTATGAACTCACAGTAATCCATAAAAGTTAAAGTACTTATGAACGTAAATGAAAACAGTTTGAGCATGTATCTCCCCCAAAAGTAGTATAAAAACAATTAAAAGTGGGGCTATGAAAACTCACAGTAATTCATATAAGTTAAAGTACTTGTGAAAGTAAATGAAAACAGTTTGAGCATGTATCTCCCCCAAACAGTTATGAAAGCAAGTAAAAGTAGGGGCCATGAAACTCACCTGATGCAATGATTACGATGACAAAAGTGGATACACTGAAATATAGCGTGAATCTCGAAAATGACCTATGATGAATGATATGACATGTAATGAGTTGCAATGTAATGTTATGCATGCATTTCGTATGTTATTTATACCATTTGCGAGTTTTGAAAATATTACTTTTCGTCGAAAAATACTCGTTTGACGTCTTGACCAATCAAAAATCACTTTACAAGTATTTACGTCAAAATGTCATCCTACAATGGTTTTGTAATGATTTATGGTGGAATTATCACTTTTCGTCGTAAAATAAAGTCGTCGGAAATTTCATGAAAGTGATAAAAATGGCTTCGAAAAACTAGTCGTAAAATGGTGTACGTCGTTCGTTAGAGAACGAACTCGACAGTTTTGGAAAGTTTGTATCGAAATCTAGAAGTTTCAGTTCAGGAGTTTTTGACATAAAGGTCTCGAACATAAAGATAATAAGGGTTAAAGATGGTGATTTTAGTTACCGTAACACTTATCTCGTAAAAATAATATAGTTTTTCTAAAAATAATAGTTACGGCAATTTTATGAAAACGTGCATATCTTTGTCGTTTCAAATCCGTTTTCTACGTATTATACGTCCTTAGCTTCGTATCAAAGTATACTAATATATTTTTGATAAGTCGAAATAATTTGTAAAGCTTAAGGCTCGTTTTTGACTCGGACAAATTAAAAACATGTTGCTGAAATTTCAGAAAACTATACATTTCGTCGTCAAACTTGTAAAATCCATAACTTCTTCGTTATAACTCCGTTTTAATCCGTTCAAGCGGCCACGGATTCGTTTTAAAGTATATTTTCTAAATATCAAGGCCAAAAAGTCGTGACTATAGTCGGATTTTCCAGAAAATCAAAACAAGGACAGATTACATTTATATACTTATCGAAAATAGTTTTTCTCGTACCAAACCTATTCTAATCCCTTCAAATCAACTCCAAAACTAATCTAATCCTACCATACACCTTCTTAGGGTGTCATGGGTTCCTAGACATCATCAAGACCAACATATATCAAGGGGATAATTATAGGATGACCTTAATATATATATAACTCTAAAATCATGTAAAATGGTATAAACAACACAAATCATGCATGCTTGCTCCAAAAATGAAAGGATGAATATGAGATGATAAGGAAACATGAAAAATGAAAGAAACATGCTTACTAGTGATATGATGAGGTGATAAGAACCAAGGTTAAACTTAAATACTCTAGATTTTTATTTCAAAATCTTAACAAGAGTATTATCTAGGTTGATTAAACACTTGAACTTGAAAAATAAATGATGATCCCCTTTGCTCTTGATAGAACCGGTTATGGAGAGAAACAAGAAGAGAGAAAAGAATTTTTGAGTAACTTGAATTATTGGATAGTGAATATAATGAATGAAGTTTGAGTGTAAATACATACAAGTAAGACTTTGAGTACCAATATTATGATACATCCCCCATAGGGCCGGATATGGGGGATTGTGTTTCTCAATTTTTTTTTTTTTTTTTTCTTTTTAATAATTGTGTATACTTATATATACTTGTAAATAAAAATGTAAGTAAAATGTTGTGTAGGAAAATGTATAAGTGAAAGTAAATGATAACTTTTAGGTAAAAGAGATTTTTAGTAGATCAAAATAGAATGTAATGAGATAATAAAAATTGTAAAAATACATTCCTTGTGAAATTTGAGTGACAAAATAATTATCGTATAATTTTTAAGAAAAACGTCGTAATAATATAAATTTAACAATTTATATACGAAATAAATTTAGAACACTAGGTAAACTCAAAATATAGTTTTTATAAACTAAATGTAAATATAAAAATATGTCGGGATCATTTTTGGAAGCATCGGATTAAATGTTCAAAATAATAACTCACGCGATAACGTTTATTTAATATAAAATTTGCGCGATTAATGTGAAATGAAATGTCATGAATGAATTATCATGATGCAAATGATGTCAATGAAATGTAGACTAATCTTAGTCCATATGAAATGTTCGTGATGATATGATCATGAATTCGCCGCTAAGCCTTAAAGGTTACGCGAATTTGGAACACGCAAAGCTAGTTTACGATAAATGATGAAATTGTGAAACGTGAATTGTTTTGAGATATGACCAAAAATTGAGAATTGTGACACACGTCATGGTACCTCTTACCAAAC
This sequence comes from Chrysanthemum makinoi, assembly GCA_910596185.1. Classification (NCBI taxonomy): domain Eukaryota; kingdom Viridiplantae; phylum Streptophyta; class Magnoliopsida; order Asterales; family Asteraceae; genus Chrysanthemum; species Chrysanthemum makinoi. The sequence goes on from OU343220.1 coordinate 76,339,289, forward strand.
GACCCTCTAAATGGTTCATGGTCAATGGAGAGCAACCGGAAGCTCTCTCGGACTCCTCGGCCGGTGAAGAAGAAGAAGATGAAGAAGATGTCGACCCCGTAGCCAATATCAAATTGGAAATCCTTGAATACCACAAACAACTTCCGACCATTCCAAACGAGACCGCGGAATTTAAGCAATTGAGGGGCATGATTCAAAACCTCGCATACAACCTCACTAAGCCGTCAAAAAGGAAAAGAAAGGATTGACGAAAGAGACAATAGGATTGTGCTTGTTTTCTTTATCTTATGATTGGATGATTACATTTTAGCACTTTCAGTTTATGATTATTTGGATACTGTCTTTAACTAGTGTTTTGTGATAAACATGCTTGTTTCTACTATTTATCTATGGATTTACTAGTGTGCATAAACTGCACATCATTTCTGTGTAGGTTCTGTGTTAGTTCTGATCTGCAGATGCCGGATCCCTAGGATTCGCCTAGCCGGATCCCTCCTTTGAGGGAACCGTGGGATCCGTGACATCAGATCAGCAATACAGCATTCAGTACATCAAAACTGCTTTCTAGATAACATCACATTAGCTCAGCATATGATTTTAGAACCCAACTAAGTCCACTTCAAGGATGAGAAAGGCTTAGACTCACTAAAGGCTTACTTAAGATCTTAGTCTGACTTTATCAACACATCTAAACTCACCATACTTCCGCTTCAACTACTCACAAACTATTTCTCACCTCTCAAAACACTTAAAGAAGACAAGCTAAACAATTTTAGGAAATTGCTTCTAGTCATTTATATCTCAAGGTAAGACAAAAATTAGTTTTTCAAATCTTGTGATTTTTAAGAATTTTTCTTAATATCACCTCAAGCTTAAATCTGATCACTAGGATCATTTATTATGACTTGACACATTCATAACTCTTAGTGTTATCCTTGGACAACCATTGGTAGTCATCTTGTCCCATCCCTCTTCCATAAAAAGCAATCATTTGCTATAACACTTATTACCTCTAATCATTCAAGTACCCTTTCATCCTAAACCTTTAGAAGAACTGAAACATTCAAAATGAGATAGGCTTTAGCTCCTAGAAACCTCATTTCAAACCTGTCATAACTGCTGAGAGCCGGATCCCTAGGATTAGCCTAGCCGGATCCCTTCAAGGAGGGAACCGTGGGATCCGGGTGATAGTTTATGTCAAACATAGCTAAAACAATCATTTCAACTCATCTTCCTAACTCAAACACTCCATCTCATCTTAAATGAGTTCCTAGATCAGTGAAACTCTGAATCTCAACCTTGTGCATGTTAATCATCACATTTCCAAGAACATTAGTGGATTAAGTCTTAAATGCAATTGCAAAGTTCTTCCCTTTATAACTCACATTGCCAAGAATACTTTAGTCATCAAACATATAGTTAGACTACCCAAGGTCAAATTTTCTTGGTCAAAACCATGATTAAGCACAATTACTTGTTAGGGTTAAGGATTTGAGATATCCAACAGCTAAAGACTTCAAAATTAAGTCAATCCATGATTAAACAAACCTTACAACACCATAATGATTTCACCAGTCCTTGTCGACAGCCGGATCCTGGTCTTTAACCAGGCGGATCCCTACTGAGAGGGATCCGTGGGATCCGTAGATGCAGAGAGCATAAACCAGCTCCATATTTGAATTCAAGTCACCTTTTGGGTCTCCAACCACCTTTAGCATTCATTAATTATCCTCATAGAACTGATCAAAACCCCAAAACCCTTCAAGTGGCCAAGAATTTAATTTCCTAATTCAAATTACCCTTTATAAACCAAACAACCTTAGAATTAAGGTACCACTCTCAAATCACATCTCAAAATCAGCAACTAAAAGAGTTCTTACTAGCACCATCACTATGACTAAGGCTCCTAGTGCTAACTCATCCACTCAAGAACCACCCAAGAAACTTGCTAGAATCATGCATGAAGTTTCCTCAACCGAATCACCTTCGGGTAAGTCCACCAAAGCTAGGATCTCTCCCACACTAAGAAAACCAATCAAACTAATTCACAAGAAGAGTGCTCCCACTAGGATTTCATCACATAATTCTACTATACCCTCCACAACTCAACCTACTTCATTAGTGCCTAGAGCCACCTCACAATCATTTGAAGATCCTCAACCCACTTCACTTGAACCTCCACTACAAGAAACTCAAAACCATGACAAAGAGTGCGATCATTGCAAACATGTTGAAAGATTGAAACATGAACTAGATATATTGATACATGAACTACAAGCTCAAACTGAGAATGTTTAGGAAAACTCATCTCATCATTAAAGATTTTAGTTGAATCTAAAGTTTGGGGTAATTCATTAGCATTAGTAGCACTTATTTGGCTGGTTCATTCTCTTAGTTTTAGAGATTTGGTGGTGTATCTCTTGTTTTCGTGAATGAATACTTATATGCTATGATTATTTTATGTGTTGTGCTTGATACATTGTACATATATCTCATTTTCTCAAATAGCATTCCTTAACATTTCTTCACTGGTGAAGATACTGTCAACAGATAGCCGGATCCCTTCCAGATAACTAGACGGATCCCTCTTTAAAGGGAACCGTGGGATCCGTGGTACAGGAGCACAAATTTATACTAACTTGAGTCTCTTTTGTAGGAAATTATGCACTATACACTTGTTTTTCTAACCTTTGTTTTGTAGTTATTCAAAATACACATGAAGATATTGACACCATAAAGCTAGGGGGAGCTTTGTGTCAAACGACATTGCAAAATCATTTGCAACTTAATCCAATTTTGGATTACACTTCATGACACCCCATTGCAACATTGCAATATTCAAGGGGGAGCACGTTCTCGTCACTTAGACGAACCATTTGCAAACTTAATTGCAAACACAATTAGTTTATTTTACGTTATGTCCTTGACGCCCTTACATAGGGATGGACTCGTCAAGGGGGAGTTAAGACGAGTACCATGCCCGTCACTTGCTCTTTACATTTTACATTTTTCTTATAAAAATTGTGTTAGTTTCTTTTAACACTTTTTGTTTCGACAAAAAGGGGGGAGAAGAAAGTAAAAACTACAAATTCAAACTTTTACGAATTTAGCTTTTTCCTTAAAATAATTTTATGTTTTGTCATCAACAAAAAGGGGGAGATTGTTAATACAAATAAGCCGTAAAAACGTTTATTTATATTTTACGATCTTCTAATGTTTTGTCGATAACAAACGTAAAATCATATTAACGAAACAAATAAAATACGTAAATAGTTTGAACTAATAGTTTCTAACATATTCACATTTTCACATAAAACACTAAAACAAGTATAAGTGTTTTTATGATTTAGATACATATGTACAACAACTAGTGTTTACATATTGGGTTAAACATATACTTAAACTAAGTATACTAAAATGGGTAAAAACTAAGTATATACTAAATGGGTAAATACTTGCAAATGGTTTTGACCCATAACCCATGGTTTTATATATACCACTTAACCAAGTTCATTGTATCTAGAAAGAAAACCATGGATCAACCCATAACACATGACCCATAACCAAAAATACCCATGAGCAAAGAGGAGCAGACCACGGATCCCTAGCGTTGTGCTAGCCGGATCCCTTGTGGTAGGGATCTGTGGGATCCGGGGAACAGAAGAGAATTTTCTCTATAAATAGAGAGCCATTTATTCCTCTCTAGACATGGTTTTACACACATACTTCCCCAAAGTATTCTAACCCTCTAACCTCATATCTAAGTGATCTATGTAGTTTGTCTTTTGTTTTTGTGTGATCTACTAGGTTCCTCTTAAAGGAGAGATCACCACCTCTTGAAGACGTGCAAGCTCAAGTCCATGAGTTGCCATGCTTCGTCATCATCAAGACTACTAAGGTTCTCTGGTTGATAGTTCTTCCTTTCTCCATAGATGTTGGGTAGAAGGCATTAGTGAAGAATGCCTAAAGTGTCAAGATGAAAGCATTAGTGAAAGATGCTCATCATCCGTGTCAAAGCATTAGTGAAGAATGCCGAAAGTGTCAAGATGAAAGCATTAGTGAAAGGTGCTCATCATCCGTGTCAAAGCATTAGTGAAGGATGCTAAAGGTGTCAAGACGAAGGCATTAGTGAAAGGTGCCAAGCGTTGTGTCAAAGGCATTAGTGAAGGATGCCAAAGAATCAAATCAAGTAGCATTTGGGAAGAATGCTTAGGTCGTATAATCGATAAGGTGCATCGTTATACATATATGTATTTGTTTATCTACAAGGATGGTGATATCCTTGATGGTGTTGTAACAAGGAGTAGATCTCCTTGAGATTAGGTGTTGTGTCGTGAAGGTGTAGTTCACCTAAGGTGTGAAAGAACTAGGTGCTTAGCCTAGTACCTAATAAAGGGTAGGCGACGTTGTGATAGGATTAGTTCTCCTAAGGTGTGAAAGAACTCGGTGGTTAGAATAGCACCGTATAAAGGGTAGGCGACGTTGTGTTAGGTGTGGTTCGCCTTGGTGTGAAAGAACTCGGTATTTAGCTTTGTACCGGAAAAAGGTTAAGCGACGTTGTGAAGGCTTCTCCGCCACAAGGAGTTGGTGTAATGCTTACGAACTCTCGAGTAGGTGACTCGGGGAGTGGAGTAGGGCAAGGAAGGTGTCCTTGTAGCCGAACCACTATAAATAACTTGTGTTGTAGTGATGTGCTTCTTACTCTTTATATTTCATTTCACGTTTATATATCCATCTATCAACGTCCAACATAAACAATCTAATAGATTGACATAAGTCGATCTAAATATTTAAAAGGAAGTTTTAAATTGGTAAAACTATTCAACCCCCCCCCCCTTCTAGTTTTCTACAAAGGTCCTGCTGAGCAGATAGGCGGATCCCAAAGATTGTACTAGACGGATCCCTACACTTAGGGAACCATGGGATCCGGCAAACAGAAAATGCAACTGCAAGCATTATATTTCAAATATATCCTTAGAAAATCTCACACTAAGCTAAACATAGGGTCTTAAGGCAAATTAAGTCCTTATCAAGATAGGTTGATCTTTTCTACTCATACATAACTCACCTAGATCACACTCTAAGACGCTTGTAGATCTACCATTTCATTTTTAATCCATTACTTTTCCGCCCTTAAAACTCACACTTCATTTTATACTTGATCCCTCACATCGAGTCTTAGAAATCTTTCGATTATGACAAAATTGATCATAAATCATCCTCACCTCAAAACTGATCAAAGTTGATCAAAATCTAGTTTTCCCATCTCAAAGCTTCTAGGATATTTTCCAAAACACTATCCTAAGACACAACCTGATATCTAGGATCATTTACCTTCAATTGACACTCTAAATCTTTAGTAGCATCCTTGCTCATCCATTGGTACTCTTGAAAGTTCCAAATCCTTCCATAAATAACAATCATTAGCTACATCATTCATTACCTTCAAGTACTCAAGCACCCCTTCATTTAAAACACTTAGGAGGACTGAAACACTCAAGATGATATAGGTCTTAGATCTTAGAAACATCATTTCCACTCTTTCATAACTGCTGAAAGCCGGATCCCTAGGATTAGCCTAGACGGATCCCTCTGAGGAAGGAACCGTGGGATCCGGATTACAGTTTATGTCAAATCTTGTTAAAACAATCATTTCAACTCATCTTCCTAACTCAAATACTCCATCTCATCTTAAATGAGTTCCTAGATCAGTGCAACCTCTGAAGTTGACTCTTGTGCATGTCAATCATCACATTCCAATCAATCCTAGTGGCTTAAGGCTTAAATGCACTTGCCAAATCTCTTAGTTTATAAACCTCCTTATTAGGACCTCCATAGTCATCACTCTCATCCTAACTTTCAGCTCTTGCAACCTCTTGAAATCATCTCATCATGAGGAAAACCCCAAGTAGTAACTTATCCACCAAAGAACCACCCATGAAAAAGGCTCGTGTTATACACGAAATCTCTTCAACCGAATCATCTCCGGTCAAGCCAACAAATGATAGAATCCTTCATCATCCAATCAAACCAATTCCTAAAAGGATAGTACCCACAAAACTACCTATGCCAAACACCACCATACCTCCTAGGCCAAACAATATCATCTCCACTAAACCATCACCATTGGTTCCTAGAGCTATTTCATTTACATCCCCACTATCATCACCACACCTCTGCAATTTAGAGGACTTGCCTCCTAGGCCGTCTCATCCGCTTTCGCTGACAACATTCTCCTCATTAGGAGGAATAATGGTTCAAAATCAAGGTGTTGAGTCAACACTTGCTCCGGCTTCCTTTTCGCCGTTTCCATCATATAATCCCATTTGGATTATGAGAAATCATCAAAGTCAACCACCCGACCATATGGATGTTGACATTTCTCTACCACCAACATCATTCTTAGTTGAGTCATTCTTAAATGCACCTCCACCAATCCCTCCATCGTTTGAAGCTCCGCAAGCCGCTTCACTTGATCCTTCGCATCAAGCCATTTCATTTCTTCCACCACCACTACCTAGCCATGACAAAGATTGCTATCATTGTCAACATGTTGAAAGTTTGATACATGAAGTACGAGAAGACCAACGTTTCATGTTCTATCATCTCCTCGAACGTTTCGACGAGATCAAACCTAAACAAAACTTGAGCTAGAAGATTTTTAGTGGTGTCCTAGCATCAAGCGATAGTTGGTTTAGAAATTCCTAGTCATGTATTTTCTTATTTTCTTAGTTTTTAGAGTCATGTATATCATAACTCTAGTTTTATTAAATGGAAATTACATGCTACTTGTTATTTTTCTGGGCATATGATTACCTTGTATTCATATCTTATTTTTGTGATAACATTACTTGTTATATCACCTTTGCTGAAATTAAACAGCTAATACGGATCCCTCAGAATTGCCTAGACGGATCCCTACTAGGAGGGAACCGCGGGATCCGTGAGACAGAAAGCTATTTTCCTACTAACTTGGACCACATTTGCAGGAAATTGTGAATTATACTTGTTTTCTAACCCTTGTTTTGCAGTTATTCAATTAACACATGAAGAATTTGACACCTTAAAGCTAGGGGGAGCTTGGTGTCAAAACAATACGTTGCAAAATTACTTGCAATCTTAGATTTATATTTCATGGCTTCCCGTTGCAAAATTGCAATCATCTAGGGAGAGCACACCCGTCACATAGACATAATCTTTTGCAAAAGTTAGTTGCAAATAAACTAGATTAGAATTAGTTTCTTGACACCCTTACTTAGGAATGGACTCGTCAAGGGGGAGTAACGACGAGATCCTTTCCCATTACTTGCTCTCTATTTTCTTACTTTTACTTCTTTCACATGTTTTTCTTAAAAACGATGTGTTGCTTTCCTTCAAACACTTTTTGTTTCGACAAAAAGGGGGAGAAGAAAGTAAAAACTACAAATTCAAACTTTTACGAATTTTAGCTTTTCCTTAAAATAATTTTATGTTTTGTCATCAACAAAAAGGGGGAGATTGTTAATACAAATAAGCCGTAAAAACGTTTATTTATATTTTACGATCTTCTAATGTTTTGTCGATAACAAACGTAAAATCATATTAACGAAACAAATAAAATACGTAAATGGTTTGAACTAATAGTTTCTAACATATTCACATTTTCACATAAAACACTAAAACAAGTATAAGTGATTTTATGATTTAAGTAATACATATGTACAACAACTAGTGTTTACATATTTGGATAAAATATACACATACCTAACATGTAGTATATTGGGTAATATAAATGGGTAGAAACTTAAGTATCACAACCCATTGGGCAAATACATTGAATGTAGTTGGGTACAACCCAAAGCCCATAACCCATGGATCTTGACCCATAACCCATTGCATGACATCATGCTTATATCATACATGGATAATATCCATAACCCATGGATCAACCCATACCCAAGTGACTAAGTGCATTGCACTCAAAGATACATTGTATCTAGCCAAAGATCCATGGTTCAACCCATGACCCATAACCAAAATACCCATGGGCAAAGAGGAGCATTCCACGGATCCCTAGCTTTGTGCTAGCCGGATCCCAAGTGGAAAGGATCCGTGGGATCCGGGGAACAGTAGGATTTTTCCTCTATAAATAGTGAGCCATTTCTTCATTATTTCTCACCCCTTTCTAACACACTTTCTCCCCTGAGTTAAATCTCACTAACCTTAGATCCAAGAGATCTATGTTTGTAGTTTTGTTTTCGTGTGATCTTTTAGGTTCCTCTAAAAGGCAAGATCACCACCTTTGAAGTCGAGCAAGCTCAAGTCCATGAGTTGCCATGCTTCCTCATCATCAAGGCTACTGAAGTCTTCTTGTTGATGATTCCCTTCTTTCTTCAAAGAAGTGTAGTGTTGAAGACATTAGTGAAAGATGTCTCAAGTGTCAAGACGAAGATATTAGTGAAGGGTATCTATCGCCTATAGGACAAGCACTTGTGGTAGGTGCTTAGAAGTCAAGACAAAGAAGCATTAGTGAAAGGTGCTTAGAAGTCAAGACAAAGAAGCATTAGTGAAAGGTGCTTAGAAGTGAAGACACAAGACATTAGTGAAAGGTGTCTTGTAGATCTAGTCAAAGGCATTAGTGAAAGGTGCCTTAAATGTACATTCGATATGGTGTGTTTCGATGTACAAGATAAACTAGTATTAGATCTAAGGATATTGATATCCTTGATGATGTTGTAAAGGAGTAGATCTCCTTTGGGATTAGTCGTTGGTGTAGTGTGGTAGTAGTTCCTCCATTGCAATGGAACTAGGTGCTTAGCCTAGTACCTAATAAATGGTAGGCGACGTTGTGAAGGTGTAGTTCACCTTGGAGTGAAAGAACTAGGTACTTAGCCTAGTACCTTATAAAGGGTAGGCGACGTTGTGTAGGTGTGGTTCACCTTGGAGTGAAAGAACCCGGTGGTTAGCCTAGCACCGGAAAAAGGGTAGGCGACGTTGTGAAGGCTTCTCCGCCATAAGGAGATTGGTGTAGTGATTACGAACTCTCGAGTAGGTGACTCGGGGAGTGGAGTAGGGCAAGGAAGGTGTCCTTGTAGCCGAACCACTATAAATACTCGTGTTGTGGTTTTGTGCTTTTTACTCTTATCTTTTCATTACTTACCTTTATATGCTTGTTTATCAACATCCAACACACACATCCAAATAGATTGACATAAGTCGATCTAAATAGTTTAAAAGGAAGTTTTAATTGGCAAAACTATTCAACCCCCCATTCTAGTTTTCCACACATTGTATCTAGAAAGAAAACCATGGATCAACCCATAACCCATGACCCATGACCCATAACCAAAAATACCCATGGGCAAAGAGGAGCGTTCCACGGATCCCTGGCTTTGTGCTAGCCGGATCCCTTGTGAGAGGGATCCGCGGGATCCGGGGAACAGTAGAGAAATTCCTCTATAAATAGAGAGCCATTTCTTCCTTTCTACTCATCTTTTTACACACATACTTCCCCAAGTATTATAACCCTCTAACCTCATATCCAAGTGATCTATGTAGTTTGTCTTTTGTTTTTGTGTGATTCTCTAGGTTCCTCTTAAAGGCGAGATCACCACTTCTTGAAGACGAGCAAGCTCAAGTCCATGAGTTGTCGTGCTTCGTCATCATCAAAACAACTAAGGTTCTCTTGTTGATAGTTCTTTCTTTCTCCATAGATGTTGGGTCGAAGGCATTAGTGAAGGATGCCGAAAGTGTCAAGATGAAAGCATTAGTGAAAGGTGCTTATCGTCCGTGTCAAAGCATTAGTGAAGAATGCTAAAGGTGTCAAGACGAAGGCATTAGTGAAGGGTGCCAAGCGTTGTGTCAAAGGCATTAGTGAAGGATGCCGAAGAATCAAATCAAGTAGCATTTGGGAAGAATGCCTAGGTCGTATAATCGATGAGGTGCATCGTTATACATATAAGTATTTGTTTATTTCCAAGGATGGTGATATCCTTGATGGTGTTGTAACAAGGAGTGGATCTCCTTGACATTAGGTGTTGTGTTGTGGGTAGTAGTTCCTCTATAGTAATGGAACTAGGTGCTTAGCCTAGTACCTAATAAAGGGTAGGCGACGTTGTTATAGGATTAGTTCTCCTTGGTGTGAAAGAACTCGGTGGTTAGCCTAGCACCGTATAAAGGGTAGGCGACGTTGTGTTAGGTGTGGTTCGCCTTGGTGTGAAGGAACTCGGTATTTAGCTTTGTACCGGAAAAAGGTTAAGCGACGTTGTGAAGGCTTCTCCGCCATAAGGAGTTGATGTAGTGCTTACGAACTCTCGAGTAGGTGACTCGGGGAGTGGAGTAGGGCAAGGAAGGTGTCCTTGTAGCCGAACCACTATAAATACTTGTGTCGTGGTGATGTACTTCTTACTCTTTATCTTTCATTACACGTTTATATATCTATCTATCAACGTCCAACATAAACAACCAAATAGATTGACATAAGTCGATCTAAATATTCAAAAGGAAGTTTAAAATTGGTAAAACTATTCAACCCCCCCCCCTTCTAGTTTTCCACAGTTACATTCGATGAGAGTCCTCCCCTACTTAAAATATCACCTTTGGTAGATGATGATTTAGATGAAGAAAAAGCCATCAAGGATAACAAGAAAAATCTAGGTGTCAACAATGTGAATGAAACCTTAGAAATAGATGAAACTACCAACATTAAAGAATCTAGAAATTACCCTTTAGACAACGTAATAGGGAATTTAAAACAAATAACCCTTAGGTCACAAGCTCAAGAAAAGAGAAACTTCTTTTGATGTGTATCAATCAATGAACCTAAGAACGTCAATGAAACATTGAAAGACGAAAGTTGGATAGTCGCAATGCAAGAGGAATTAAATCAATTTACGTCTAATGATATTTAGATTTGGCACATGTTACAATCTTGTCTTAGACGTGTTTTTAAAAGGTTGAGCATGGACGACCCAAAACCGAACCGGACCGACAAAACCGACAAAAACCGAGCCGACACGACAGCCCTTCGGTTTGGTCTCGGTTTCATGATTTTCTTATTTTCATTTTCGGGTCGGTTCGGTTCGACCAAAAACCCAAAAAAACACACCTGAACACACCTAAACCGAACCGACCCGAACCTATCATATTCGGTTCGGGGTTCAGTTCATATTTTTCACGAAATCGGTTCTCGGGTCTGTTTGGTTTTGGACCTTTGCTCAGCCCTATGTTTTTAGGCATACAAGTTAGGCGCAAAAATCATTTTCTATTTCTCTATTTATTTCTATTATCTAAATTCTACTTTCTGTGTTATTTCATTTCTCTAAAATTCTCTTTATCAAACATACCCTTAGAAAATCGAAAACAAGATACTTGCAACTCATATCAACCTCGATCATAGAGGAATTGATTTACATTCTACCTGATGCCCGATAGGTGATGATGATCAACAAATGGAAGAGCATCTCTTTGTTAAATGCTTGATTGCAAAAGTGCATGGTCGTAAGTCTTGGAACATCAACAACACTTACATCAACAATCTTAATGAGATCTTGAACCTTGCAAATTTCTCAACCTTGGCTACACACCTCTCAAGTATCTTTGTTGCAATTGTCCACTCCACGTTATGGGTTTTATAACATTTTCGTAACAAAAGCACCTTCAATACAAAGAAAGGCGTAACAAAGAGCTAATTCTCAAAGAGATGTAACTCTTTATGTTCACTTGGATATCGACTAGATATAGAAAAACCTCATTTAACTGGATTAAGAGGTTTTCTAACCCTTATAACGTTTTATCTTCTCCCATGTAACTAGGGGTGGCAATCGAGTCGTGTTCATGTTAACCTATTCGGGTTCGCGTGTTGGCGGGTTAGTATAACCTTTACCCAAACACGACCCATTTATTAATCGTGTCAAGAAACTCAACCCTAACCCAGACATGCATAACACGTGTAACCCATTTGTGACCCGTTTAACCCATTTAAGTAAATAAGTCAAGCAGTGAATAAAGTTGGTGGTTTGTCGATTTAACTAGTTTAAATGCAGAAAATGATATAAGGATCTAAAATATGATAAGAATAACATACAAATAACTATGCGGCAATTTTCTGAATTACAAGTGTCAATTTTTATGATATCTAAGGTATAAAATTATAATTCACTCATAATAAGTAAATAACAAAATACATTTAATCCACATCCAACATAAAAACCAGGTTATATATATTATTTTTAAGATCTTATATACTTAAACGGGTTCACGGGTTGACCTGTTTAATACTTACTCAACCCAAACACGACCCGTTTGTTAAACGGGTTAGACGGGTTGACCTATTTTTTACCCAAACCTATTTATTCGGAACCCAAACCTGTTTAACTTCGTGTCGAATTCGTGTCGTTTATCGTGTCGTGTCGAGAATTGTCACCCCTACATGTAACTTTATGTCCCTAGCTTCTTGCTAAAGTCTTTCTGCTACAAATGTCGTTTAAAAGAAAAAGAACAATTACGAACTTAAAAGATTAACTTCAACATCATGCAAGGGCTTCAAGCCTGTAGCATGTGAAAACGTAAAGTGCTCTAAATCAAGTGGTCGTTGATTCAAGTCACAATTATGATATGTGTGTAAAGTATTATCTATATATACTATTAGGCGAGCAACAGTGTTTGCAAAGCAAGCATTAATTGCTAAGTTTCACAACTTGGCAAAAATAGTCCCTGAGGTTTTAGTGTCGTTGCAAAGTAAGTCCTTTAACATTAATCACTATCTATAGCAATTTGGCAAAAATAGTCCCTAAGGTTTAAGTGGCGTTGCAAAGCAAGTTCTTTAGAATTAATTGCTATCTATAGCAACTTGGCAAAATTAGTCCCTAAGGTTTTAGGGTCGTTACAAAGTAAATCCTTTGAAGCCAATCCCGCTGCATCGCGCGGGTTTCCACACTCGTTTAATATATGTATTGAGAGTGCCTGAGTTTGCATTAAAAATAAAAAAAATAAAATAAAAATAAAAATAAAAATCACGGCGCCGGACTACTAATCAAATGTTTTTTCTTTCTTTGGTGTGCTAAATTAAAACATGGTATATTATACAAGAAATAAAGGTGTTCATGGGGCTGTTCAATCCGGTTAGCCAAAAAATAAAAACTATTTTTCACGGGGTATGTAGTTTCTTTTAAGGCAAATGATAAAAAAAAAGTATCATACTTGCTATCATTTTCTTTTGTGGGTAGCGAACAAAATTTTTTGCTTTTGTGGGTACTATACTTTCAAATTCATCTTTTTTAGGGTACTATGTGACATTTTTGCCCTTCAGAGAAAAAAAATTTTCTATTAGCTAAGAGGGGCAAAAATGTCAAAAAATTTCGCAAAATACCCTAAGAGGATGAATTTGAAAGTATAGTATCCACAAAAGCAAATTTTTTTGTTTGCTACCCACAAAAGAAAATGGTGACAAGTATGATACTTTTTTTTATCATTTGCACCTTCCTTTTATTATCTGTAATCGAACCGCTCTAGAAACTTATCTAGGTTTGTGGGTACCCAAAATAAACGGTTATTCATGATTCGGGTCACAGTTAATCGTCTGAAGCATTTATTGAGTTGAAATCGAGTAGAAAGTTCCGTAATACAAAACGTAAAATGCAAGACACGATTGTGATAACATTTTTTTTTTCAGAACTGTCAGCCATTTTGTTAACACAAAAGCAAAAGATAGCTCTACACAAGACTTTTGCCCAGGAGTGTCAAGTAAATACTTGCATGAAGATCACAAACAAAAATGAAATCAAGGTAGATGAGTAGATCCATGACATCGCTACAATAATCAATCAGATAACGATTACACATGAATATGATATTTAACTGTATGTAGGTTTCAGATCATACGGATCGGCTCGATTTGTCGGTTTCTCGGATTTTTTGAACACCCACAAAAGAATATCCAAGAAGCAACAGGGGATAGATAAAATTCATGTAAACTAACCATTGAGACATTTTCCTCTGAACATGTAAAGAACGTTTAAAGGTGCAGTTGCAACGTCTCTTAGCTAGCTTATGATCGATCTAGATTTCAGTTGTGACTGTAAGCTTGTTATCGCACCATATTTTGATAAGATGTTGATCAATTGCCTGTTATACCAATTCAAGAAGTAGTGGTTTTGCATAATCTGAATTGAAAAATAACAATATATAATAACACCTAATCAAAACGAATAATTCGACAACATGTAACCATGAACGTAAAAATACTAATATTCAGAAAAGAAATTATAACGTTAAAACACGGGTTACAATATTTGATCTTCATGTTGACTCACCTTCAAACATCGGACACAAACTAGAACGTGCAAAAACACAAATGAATGTGGTTTATATAACATGTGCACTATGAGCTCCACGAATCAAATCTACTCTGATGTTCAAGTTGTGATTACGGCATTCTTAATTAAAATTTGGCCGAGTATTGGATAAAAATACTAGTTTTTTCTGCAACATTGATAGATCAATTAATGCCAGATCAATTGCCTGCAAAAATAATTAGAGAATTTAAGGTTAGACTTTAGTTTTCTGGATATATACTTATAAAAAAGTTTAACTTTTATCAATTTTAAACATGTAACTTAACAATGATCTGCTGTAAATCGTAGTATGGTACCTCAGATTGAATAGAGTGAAGTAACCGGTCATTTACTTTGGTTGAAGTGCATCTTGTAACATTAAGACCCTCTTCAACAAGAGCATTTAGTACTCGTGAAAGGTGGAACCCGTCCTCTATAGTGCAACTATTGATCAAAATCTCGACTCCCCCATTGCAATAGTTGACTGAGACCGTATTAAACAGATGATTCGTCGAGCTTCCGATAGTATCTAAAGAATTTTTGAGCTGATCTCTCCTCATACCTAACTGATTAACATTTTCTTCCGTTTGTTTGATGTAATGCGCCGCTTGATGCATATGATCTGATATCGAACGGTTTCCCTAAACACCAACAATAGAATTATTTAGGGTACGTTTTAACATCATTAATGCATATGTTCATGTTTTCTTTAACGGAAAATAATTTAAACGCATACATCTTTATAGACTTGAATCCACAACCCATGGTTAATGGGATGTTATAGACATTTTTGGTACCACGCAACTAAAACAGCAAGATAAGATTGAATATAAAAGAATTCACCTTGACGAATTCGATAGGAAGTAATTCTCTTAGTGAAGCATGAAGTTTAGCCATATCTTGCCTCCGTTGTCTTTCGATCTCTCGATGAAGCATTTTCTTCTGCGCTTGCTCATCCCCTCCCCCATCACTACTAACACGACCCAAATCATTAGGCTTATTCAGTGAGCGGCTTCCGCCTATTTTCTTGGTGCTGCTTTCGGGATGATTTATACTACTTCTATCAATACCCATGCCATCCCCCTTGGAGATATGTTCATCAAGACTGGGTACAGGATCTTGCTGTTGTTGAAAAGAAATCAAACAAGGTTCATCGTGATCCACCAACTCCTCATTTTGCTGTAAAGAAAACACTATTTGGTTATATTCTGTGTTTGATAAATCCATTTAGCGAATCTTCAAGATTTGTTGTAATCTCTCCTAACCTTAATGATTAAATAGGGTTTTCTTTTGTCTATAAATAAATAAAACATCACGAGTTCCACCAGCCGCACTTTATTTCCTTTTTTCTCTTTTTTTCTCGTTTAATTATGATTAAAATTAAAATAATATAGTAGTAATTAACTAGTGTTACTGTTCTTTTTATACAAACGCAACCCTACACACAAGTGTTCACATCAGTAGTCCAACTTAACCTAGCTAGAAGCTAAGTCATTTTCCTTTTTCTTTAAACATCGGAAATATTCTTATTAGCATAAGTTGATGAACATATAATTGTCGCCATCCAATTCACCATCTACAGAATAATTTTAGAAAACCTAATCCATCTGAATATGACACACCGGCCATTGAAAATCATTTCCCGCAATGAAATTTGTATGTATACGTGGATGTAAAAGATTAAAAATAGTACGTTTTAGTAAGAAGGTTATCTAGATATTTCTAGAGCATAGTTCAATGTGACAGCATGTCATTTTATAGTACCTTTTTAATTGATATATGAGTTTTGCTAACAACGGCTTTTAGTGTTGTCGTTAAGCAAGTGATCATCATTTCATTTTTTTTAGTGGATTATCATGATGGATGAAAATCACT
The DNA here is from genome assembly GCA_910596185.1 of Chrysanthemum makinoi. NCBI lineage: Eukaryota > Viridiplantae > Streptophyta > Magnoliopsida > Asterales > Asteraceae > Chrysanthemum > Chrysanthemum makinoi. The sequence continues at coordinate 76,355,476 of OU343220.1, forward strand.
AAATTTGTAGATACAATCTCGTAAAAAATGGTCTAACACTTAATTGTGATTAGTTGAAATAATCTATTATATTAAGTTATAGGAAAAAACATCCCTTCAACCACGATCTTAAAGGTTATTAGTAAAACCCTTGATAACCTCAAAAAACTTTAATAAAAAAGTTATAATATCCTGCTAATAATCAAATTATTTAACATTGAAATTCCCGTATATTTAGCTTTAATATTAATCACAAATTATAGGTTATAGAGTGGAATCATAAACCTTAATCTTAATATATCGTAAACATTGAGCTTGAGCCAAGTAATTAATCTTATCTAATACCCTCTCGCAGTTCAAGGCAAGAAATCACGCAAACTCGAACTGGAGCTGAAACAATTACAGCATTAAAACTATAACTATTTATTAGATGAGATTAATTAGTTAGTTTGCTCAAGCCCAATTTTAAGGTCTATTTAGTTTATGGTTCTTCCTTATAATCTTTAAATTATAATCAACAATAAGGCTAGACAGACACGGAATATCAATGGTTAACATACATCAGAGCGCGTTTGATCCTTAGACCTAATCGGCCGACTAGCCTCAAAATTATAGACATTGGTGGCTAGATGGTGGGGCACAGATAATCACTCGAAATACCTTGCTAGCTTAATCAAGTGGGGAGACTCGGTGTCTTTCTCAACTTTAGGGACAACATGTTTTGGTGTGATTATTCAAACAATGTGTTAGATTATTGGAGTTACCGTAATTGATTGTGTTTTTATTCTAAGAGACCAAGCAAAGACATACTAGGTGAGGAGATATACATTTCACACACTTAGATCTTTCATATGTAGGAAAAATAAATTCAATTACAATTAGATTGATTGGATCTTTGATCTTAAACCTGTTTGTAAAAACACATTGTAATTACATTTTTTCTTTAGCTTCTTGCGAATTTTCAATACTACACAAACTGGTTTTACCCACAAATTTTCCACAGATTACCGACAATTTACACACCAAATTGTAGACCAAATTTCTGTAGGAAATTAGTCGTAGATTTCCCACGAATTTCACACAATTTACACACCAATTTGTTGACCAAATTTTCGTGGGAAATCAGTCTCAAATTTCCCACGGATCAGCTACGATATTCACACAATTGTGTTGACCGGACTATCGTGGGAAATCTGTCGCAAATTTCACCCATATTAGCGACGGTCACAAGTCTGTGGCAAATCTGTAGCTATATTACCCCACGGATTTCACACGGTCTTATTTAAGAAAAATACGATTTAATTAGTCTTTGTGAAATCTGTGGATAGTTTTACCCACTCATTAGCCACAAGAAATATTGTTTTATGTTTCTTAATAATTACAAGTTCTAATATTACAATTTATTTCTTAATATTGTTTATTAGTTTCAATTAGAGGTGAAAATAAGTCGAGCGGCTCGTGAAAAGCTCGGATCAGATCAAAAGATCCAACGAGCCAAGCCTAAATTAGATCGAGCCCGAGCCTGAGCTATATATACAAAGATCGATTGGCTCACAAGCCTAAACGACACAAAAATATTATAAGTATTAAACATATATAAAGCGTTGCTCGGTTGTATTATAAGTGAGCTTATTAACGAGCTCAATAACGAGCTTAAAAGATAAGGCTCGAACCGATCCGAGCTTGAGCTCAAGCTTTATAAACTTAAACGACTCGAGCTCGACCTCTGGCAGGCTCGTGCTCGGCTCGGCTCATGAATGTATGTGTAACACATTTGTGTAGACATGTACTTTATGAACCATTGTTTATCTATTAACGAATGTAGATACGTATTCTAAGTTGATTTTAGCATTCATTGTACTTTTGTATGTTTATATTAAAGAATGTGAACATTTGTGAATGTGTACGTATGTAAAAAACATAATAGATGATTATGTTTGTGGGAAATCCGTCGGTACTTTCTGACAAATTTCCCACCGATTTGATAAATTGGTGGGAAATTTATGGGTAGTTACTCACGAATTTCCCACAAAAAGATCGTTTTTTGTGTTTATATGTACTTACACATTCTTACATTACTATCTATAGTAATATATTTACCGGGTCTTTGACCTTTTACCCAAAAAAATACATTACTATCTATATGTTTTATGTGTTTGTAGTTTCATTTTGTACGTGTTTGCTTATTAATGTAGCTATTTGTGAGTATCACAAGCATATGCGTTTATATGTGAAACTTATTTGTAGAAACATGTGACATATGAACCATTGTATATGTATGATAATATGTATATATATACGTGTTTTAAGTCGATTTTAACATTCACTGTACATTTTTACTTTTATATGTCAAGACATAAGTATGTTTGCGGATGTATCGTGATTAGGTGCCTTTTGTTAGTGACTTAGGGTTCACTTACATATAATGTATTTATAGACAATGTACTATATGAACCATCGTATACATATTAACTTCTATATGTACGTGTTATAAGTAATTATAAAGTCCAATGTACTCCTATATTTCAATATATGAGAATGCATATGTTTCTAAATGTGTAAGTTTTCCGAAAACATAAATTCCCTTTTTTTGTGGGAAATCCGTTGGTAACTTCCCACATATTACCCACGAATATGATAAATCTGTGATAAATTTGTGGGAAAATCGTGAGTAATTTCGCACCAATTATCCACGGAGAATATAACTTTTTTGATTTTTTTTTATATTACTAAGATATTTTTGTACGTATTTTATTTAATTTAATTTATTTATTTATGTTTTTATAAATGCTCTTTTAAAATCTCTTTTATTGTATTTTTCACATAAATGTTTTCAAATTTTGGCCCAAATACTATAAGATTTTTTGTGAGAGAAACTAAGCCCAAAAAATACCCTAACCTAAATGATATATGTTACTCCCTTTTACTCTTAACCCTAATTTTACACACAATATTTGCAGCCACAATCTAAATTTTCTCTCAAAAAAAAAAAAAAAAAAAAAAATAGCCACTGCAGCTACACTTCTTCCTTGGTTTATCTCCTTCACAACCGAATCTTTCAAAAGATAGATACACTCTTTCACCTCTAGCAACAATGAATCTCATACGAAATAACCATTAAGACATTTCGTGGTTTAAGGTTCTTGACTTCAAGATCTCAGATGAAATATACATTTGATTGAGTATGGCTAATTGAGATAAATAGGAAACATGGCACTCATTCTCAAACATCCCATAATTGGTGATAATTACACTAAATCATTTGTTTGTTTTCCACTTTACTATACCACTGTAACTCTTGGTCTTTATCTCTAACATATATAAACTTCTTATGTTGTTGTTAGATCTTTAGATCCATAATTTATTTTGTTTAATCTTGTTTTTGTAAATGTAATGATGCTATGTGTTTTTGTAGATCTAAAGAGCTTTAAATATGTGTTTGTTATCTTTTACTTTTGGTTGTAATAAATCTGATTTTTTTTCTTTTTTTTTGGTTATACATAGGTTGGAAAATTACTCACAAGGCAAAGATCGAGTGATTATAGAATTAACACTAGAGAATATGGACCTTGAAGTTCGCAAAAAAATATTGGATGGTTTCCTGCTCAAATTATGCCTAAATAATGTACTCAAGAAAATATTGAATAGTTATAATTGATGGATTTGAGTATATTTGTATATTTATTTGTAAATCTGTAGAAACGGAAAATATACGCTCCTTTGTTTCGTGTTTTATATAAATGCATATTTGCTGAATACATTGTCTTAATTTAATTTTTAGCCATAAAACTATTAATTTCAAGAATTTCCAAAAAAAAGCTAAAATTATATATAAAAAAATATTTCAAATCTTTTAGCCACGAAAACCTGTCACCGAAAATCAGTTGGGATTTTAGCTGATGAAGTTGTGGGAAATTTGTTGCAATGTATTCGTCACAAATCTGTGGGTAATAAACACACACATTACACACAACGATATATGTAGGAAAATAGTTAACGCTTGTGGGAAATTTTGTGTGTAATAAACACACACATTACACACAACGACATCTGTGGGAAAATAGTCAACACTCGTGGGAAATTATGTGGGAAAAATTTTACCCACAAGATTTTTACACACAGAATAATTTCGTGTAAAATCCGTGAAAAAGGCTTTTTTCCACATAATTTTTTACAGGTTTTACCATAAGAAAAACTTGTTTGTGTAATAGTGTTTGCTTAGTAAAGTTTTCGCCGTTAAGAAAAATCTAATCGGCCAACTTGATCCAACTAACTAATCTTATCTAGTACAGATAACAATTATTCTCATACATATACAATTCTTATTCAAATATTGCATAAAGTTAATATGTTCATTATACATTGGTGTGAAAGCAAAATCCAAAAATATAAAGCAACTGTATATAAAGTGTACACACTTCAAAATTATATAAAACACTTCTTAATATAGTTGACTTCAATATATTTCCTGGTAAGAGTTCTCAAAATAAATAAAAATAAAGAAATAAATAAAAAAATACAAAATGATAATAATTTTAGTTTATTTACATACTAAACATTTACTTAAATACCTAAGGATCAATCCTAGTTATTCATTTTTTTAATTTTATAACAAATTATTTTCAATATATATTTTTTTAAATTAATATCACTTAAACCGCTAATCGTTAAGCAAAAACAATTATACAATTACGGCGAGCATTTAATTATCTTTCTATAGACGGGACACTTTGATATACTTTTGATAGCAGGTTCATGGTCGAAAGACTTCCTTTTCAACGAGCAAGCTTTAAAACTCACTAGGCAGTGTACCTAATCGTTGCAGTGTAGTATGGGTAAGCCCAGGGGGTTGAACGTTCTCTAGGGGAATAGAGATGCTAGTAGAGATGTATGACGAGAATGTGAGATTAAGGGTGATTCTTTTTAGCTTTTTTATATTTTTTTAGAAAACAAGTAAAAATCTCGGGGTTTAGAAGTGGGGGGTGGTAATTCTACCAATTTTAACTACTTACTAATTTAAACTATGGGCTTTTACATATATATCCTTGGAAATTTCAGAAATTACATATATATCCTTTTGATACACTAAAAGCATTGTATTTTATGCATAAAAAACTAGTACAAAGAATATACATGTAATTGTTCATCTAGGGAAGGATATATATGAAATTATGCCTTTAAACTAAAAACTAATTATACTAATGAAAAGGAAAATAGTTATGGATTGGTTGGTTGTGTTTCTTATGATAATTAAAAGCGTGTTTACTTAGATTTTCTTACTCCCTAGTTATCTCTTATTGGTCGGTTAAATTTTCACATCATCATTCTAATTGGTGCGTTGTATTCCGTGTTAGTCATAGGGGGTGCCTAATTCCCTAGTTCTATGAATTGTAACTCTCCTCTAGACTATCCTGGATCGCCAAGTACCGTAGTATCTCCTCCGAATACTCTATTATACTAAAGCTACAACTCACGCAATAAACGCAATGATGGCTCAAGTGCACTCTCAAGCATTTTACTATTTAGGATGTTCAAGCTCGCAACAATTAAAGAATAAGTCTATTTTCCTTACTCTAGCGTCTACCAATTAAAACAAGAGACAACATAACAATAATCAACAACTAAGTTTCATAGATCTAAGCAAACACAAGAATAATTTAGCTACGCATGATAGATAAGCATGAACACAAACAAACAATTGAACATAGGATAAACATCGTGATAGATTGGATTAACAAACTTATCTTTGAGTGTAAAGAAGGGTTTGGAAGCCTAAAATACTGCCCAAGTCAGACTATGATCGAACTAGGGTTTGCTCTCCAAAATATTACACACAAAATACAGAAAATTCGAAGTCTATATATAGATATACATTTGCGACGGCGTCTTTTGATGGTGACGTCGTCTAGTCGCCGTCATTAGGGTTTCGTTATGGACAAGTCATCGTGGGGATGGCGTCAGTTGAAGAAGTGTGACGCCGTCTGTATTCAATAAGGAATTCGTCTTGGAATGAGTCTTGGTCGTCTGGTGTAAAATAAAGGGCGACGCCCTCCTGTAATAAGGAGTGACGCTGTCATGTTGTAAAACTAAAATATGAACTGAGCCGTCGCTTGAGATTTTTTAGAAATCCTTGTGTGCGACGGCGTCGCCCTATGGGTTGGGACGCCGTCAGGTTCAGAATTAAGCCTTGAATTCTTGACTTTGTCGTTCTCTTCATGTTTTCGCTCTTTTTCATCCAAAAGTGCTTGATTCCAGCAATTTGCTTCCAAAAGACCTAAAATGTGAAAATGAACGATTTTAAGTAGTAACGGATATAAAATGTATCGATTTAGGGCTTAAATGAGCCCCTAAAAACGTATGTTTTAAATCCTTATCAAATATCCCTACACTTGAAATTTGCTTGTCCTCAAGCAAATGTGCTTTTGGCCAATCAATTTATAAGTTAGGGGTCATTTAGCATTGGTTTAGAATAGTCTACAACAAGTACAAATGCCACAATAGTCATAACAAGCACGGAAATTATTAACTAGCACCTCACAATTGGTGTTTGGACTCTCTCATCTCTCGGGTTTATATGAAATATAACATGTAAGGAAATGGAATATAAACACTTACTATCTGTCATAGTACATAGATTACCATAGGCTTGAGAATAGATCAAACCTCCACTGTTTTGGCATAAGCACCTAAGAATAACTATCTAAGAGGTCTTTACAAAGGGTTATAATGTTAGGCTTTGGGTAGGGAAATAAAGGGTTTTGTTGGATATGGGGATATTTAGTGGTGGCAAGTCAAAAATCTTAAGTTACAAGCATGTAAAATGTGGCGTTGCTAAGCTAAGACTCGACTCACTAACACTAAATGATAACTTGAAATAAAATTAAAAGACATAAACTTAAAAACAAAAACATAAAGATAGATGTAAGATGGTAGCCCATATGTTTTTCTCATTTTTTTCATACTTTCTTACTCTACCATCCTCTAAGATATCATCAAAATAAAGGGATTTATAAAAGCATCCCTACACTTGAGTTTTTATTTCACTAACACTAATTGACCCGATTTGAAAAGATCAAAACACTTGGAATACTTAATTACGTAGACAAATAAAATTTGAATTTATCGTTCCTTCCCGTTACTCCATAAAATACTAGTTTAACCCATGAATGTGTGTGTTTTCATTGCAAAAAATTAAAAGGGTTTCTAATTTATGGACAAATACTTATGTCAATTTTATTACATATGTTTAGTGTTCGAATTTCAATATTAGTGTTAAATCACATGTAAATTTCAATACCGAAATTAAAACATGAAAAAACGACCAAAAAAATAGTTTGTCAAAAGTATATCAAAGTTCCCATTTATAGAAATATAATTACATGCTTGTCGTAACAATATAATTTGTTTTGTCGAATGACAAAAGGTTCATGAGATATTTAAATTATAAAAAATAGGTGTAGTTGAATTTTTTAATTTAAATATTCATTAATCTCCCTTTTTTCTCAATAGAAAAATGAATGGCTGAGATTTTTCTTTTAGTATATGAGAAAAGTTTGATATATAAAATTACTTTCTTCAATGAAAATTATGTCTAAAAGCATGCATGTTGTATTAATTACGGGAATGCTTAATTGGGTGTAGAACTATGGCAATAATAATAATAATAATAATAATAATGATAATAATAAGATAATTTTGAAAAATGATAGGCAAGATGAAACGCCAAAAAAAATTATTAACAAAAGAATATGACTATATGTTAAAAAAACCATATTACCATAAACTCCTTATTAAGTTTTTGATGCGAGCATATGGTCATATATGTTCATGTACTAAATTACATATGATCATATGCTCTATTATCATATTTTCTAAAATGAGCATACAACCACATACGAAAATATCGGCTTTATGATACCTGTAGCAACAATTCAAAAAAGATATATTTTTGCAATTTGCTTCATTTTTGGAAAACCATACTTATAAGATTTGATAAATCATGAAACTTTGCATATGTATTTCAATCTTGCTTCCAAACCTAAGCCGTTTAACCAATACCTTAACTTGCATCACAATATACCTACAAAATGGTTAACAACTAAACTATAAGTATTGCGCTTAGTAAATAATAGACAATAACATTTCGTATACATTAGTCAATCACATATGCATCATTACATTCAACACTAGTCCATCTGATTAAATCACACAATCATTTGCATAATAGCACTTCAACAATTCATTCATTGATAACACATCCATAACAAAAAATAGTACTAGGTCAATTCATTGCCATAGCTAGTTATATCTAACTAGCCTATGGTAGCATTAGTCCAAGCCTTCTAAATCAAGCTTCTTATATGCTTAACACAAACATCATCATGACACCATATTATAATACTTAATATAACATCAAGTTATAACCATATTACTGCTCCATAGCTAATCTATCAAAAAACATCATCACTTGATTCATAAATTAGAATCATTACAAAAACTTAGCAACTCTACAATGCATAACTAATAAAAAAAGGTTTACACAACCTATTTTCATAACCAGACTCATCTCTAATATGCATATGATCATATCATGATCATATGATAAATTCCCAAACCCAATTAATCAATAATCATAAAAGGGACTTAAGCCTTTAACACCATAACATCATCACTTTGACTCAAAACCTTTTTTTTACCGAAAACCTTCTATTTGATTACATCAACCCTAACCTTAAATTGATCAAAGTTTAGCTTACTTACATGTGAGGAAACATAGCGTTGGCTTAAACTTTTCAATTGGGACATTGATGAACCTTCAATTTGCTCATCAAATTTGATTACTCTTTCCCTTCTCTTGTTTGTCACGTCCCACCTAAACACACACACACTCTCTCTACACCAGTTTGGAATGTGGTAGAAGTCAAAATATGTATTAACCCTTTAGAAATCTAGCACATCTTTGGTCCTTCAAGTCAAAATATTTGGTTCTTCAAGTCATATTTTTTTAATATTTGAGTCAAATAGCATTTTATAACTATATAACATAACATTTGACTTAAAGTCAACTTTCAACTTAACTTCAATTGACTAACCAATCATATAAAGTCTTCAAAAAACAATATTCCCTCTGTCCCAATATAATGTTTTGACATTTTGAATTCTTTCTTTTTCAATTTTAACTTTAAACATTTTCTTTTGTGTTACATATAGGGGTGGAAACGAGCCGAGCCGAGCTCGAGCTCGTTAAGGCTCGAGCTCGGCTCGTTTATATATTTAAAGCTCGAGCTCGGCTCGAATACTTTGAGTTCGGCTCGCTGACTAATTTTATGATGTTTTGATTAATTACATAAAGCTTCTTTACTTTTTATACATATAGACGATATATACACGATATAATTCTATCGAGCTCGATTATTAAATGAGCCCAAAATTAGGCTCGAAAGCTCGTTCGAACTTTTTACCGATCCGATCCCGAGCTTTTCACGAGCGGCTCGGCTCGTTTACACCCCTAGTTACATATCACATGATGCAAAATATATGAATTTATTAAGTTTTAAATGTGTTTTTGTTGATATAATTTTCATCAAATATTATATAACAAAAACAAAAATACTTAAAATCAAAGTTGAAAAAAAAAACTTAAAAAATCAAAACAAGACACTTATTTTAAAACGAATGGACTGTTATTGTCAAACTTATAAAAGACACTTTAATAATAAAATACTTCAAAAACCGATTTTGGGTGTAACATAAGATATGTTTAGATAGATATTTCGACAATCTTGACAAAATATTAGTGCTATTTCAAACCGTCTTAAAGAAATAATCGCTTGGTCTAGATCAAGTGGCTATCAGGGATAATTTTGGGGGTTGTTTCCATTAGAGGTTTCGGGTTTGAAGTTTACCAATGAAGTTTTTCTCCTATGCGAAGCGGGAAAAAAAGAGTGAGGTTTATTCCCCAAAGTAAAGATTCGAGGAAAGAATACTGCCCACTTAGATGTCACTGTCCGACTAGAACCACTAACTACTACTTAATCGTTCTAAAAAAAATGCCCTGCTTTTAATAGTTTCTTGCACTCCTCACAAAATGTTAGTAAGGGTCACTGTGTTTGCCTTATAAAAGTTTGATTTTAAACATACGTATCGAGTAATATCAAAGAGAGTTGATACTTACACCACATCTTTTGATGCATGCATCATAATTTGTGCATTACAGTTTGTATCATACAATATTGTAATGCATAAATTATGGTGCATGCATCAAAAGATGTGATGTGAGTATCACCCCTAATATCAAAGTGTGTACGGAGAATTCTTCCTTGATAATCGAAAATCAAAACCCTCTAGGGATTATATTTAGGCTGGGCACAATCGAACGAAATAAATCGGTTGGTCACCGAAATTTTAGACCCACGACCAATGTTAACATCGGTCGACATGAATGTGGGCTCGGGTCATCACATCGGTCGACAAGCAAAATATTGGGACATCGGTTCAATATTCGACCGAATTAAAGTGCACTCCCCCAACTACTATTTGCCCGTTTGGGGCATTGAAGTAAGTAAAAAAAAAAAAAAAAAAACTTTTTTTTTAAAAAATTTTACCACTCTATAAATACCAACCTTCATCTCAAACACAATTCACCTCAAACTACTTCTCATCTTTATTCACTTCAATCTAATTCTCATCCAAGTTCAAAACTTCAAAGAAAAATACCCCACCATAAAAAAACCGACGATCCCGACTACCACAAAATCAACCGAATATGAATTTCTCGCCGGAAAACAACTTCGAGTTAACCGGCATAACACCACAACAAAACCGGCCTATTCGCTTTCATCCACAAAGTTTTGAATATCAATCACCACTAGCACAACCAAATCAAAACCAAAACCCGTTTTACGTTAACCGTCCTTTTGTCCCACCGCAACGTCCTTACACCGATTACCGGCAAGAACCTAGTGGGTCGTCGTACCATCCAAACATGGACTTCATTTATCCTTCTCAACCGTATCAACCTTATTCCCCGCTTCAAAGTACTAATCTTGACATGAATTTGGAAGATTTTTTGCCGGAGTATCCGACACAAAACTACCAAAGTCAGGATGCTTCGATGGGCCAAGGTTCGGGTCACGGTTCGCACCATGGTTCGTTCCATAATTCCATTCCCGTTGAAGATTCTGATGATGAAAAAATCGCTTCCGCTGAAGAAATGTCCCCCATCAAACCAAAGCAGACGTCAAGGCGTGCTTCAAAGGCCAAGGACAAAGGCAAGAGGCCCGAAACAAGCAAGGCGAAAGGCAAGAAGACCGTTGAAGCATGGACAAACGCGGAAGAGGTCGCGCTTTGTAAAGCTTGGGTTCATGTGTCGGAAAACTCGGAGAGAGGAAACGCCCTGAACCGCTTCCGCTTTTGGGAGTTAGTGATAGAGTACTTTAAAAATGAAACTGGCTCAGACCGAACCTATGACTCCAACTTTGACCGGACGAAAACTAGAAGAATTGATGAAAGTCAAGCAACAATCAAGGAACGCTACGATTTAGATTATTAGTTTAAGTATTGTAATGTTTATTTTAATTTAGTATTGTAATGTTTTTTTTTTTTAATTTTAATGAATTTAAATTTGATTGTTAAAATGTTTCAATTAAAAAAAATAAAAAATAAAATAAAATAAAATAACGTCGGTTATTGACTGTGACATCCTGGTCATGTCTGGTCGCCGGAAAAAGAAAACCGATGTGGCACCTGGTGACCTGGGTCATGTCTGGTTACGATTGTGCCCAGCCTTACATATCATTATCGCCGGTCTAATATGTCATGCATCAAAATCAATCATCTGCAAGAAATAGAATATATGAAACAATCGCATATTGGATGTCAACGTTGATTGAACTTTTTACTTTTAAAAATTGCGGCTCATGTCTTTTTATATTTTCATGTCGGTGTTTCATTTTTCTGTATCATTCAACTAACTTTTTATTCAAGTTTACCTTAGCTTTGTTGACACATTCAACATTACACAAAACATGTAACCATCACCGGCTGGAATGATATATTATATTATTCTATCAAAACTCATTCAATTAGGAGTCTCACTTTGTCTTGCTTATAAATCGAGGATTATCTACACATATAAGTTGTTAAACACTTAAACCCTACTCAAAGATAACATATAAAAATTTGCATATATATCCTTACAAAGCTCAATAATTGCATATATATCCAACCTAAAATCATAATTACATATATATCCTCTCAAAGCTTTAAAAATATCATATATATCCAAATAATTAAATTATATAAAAATAATACTAATTTTATTATAAATTATCTATTATACCATTCTTTTTCTTTAAAACCTATCATTGTCCATCTCATCCTCTTCACTCAAACATAACATCGAGAGACGAGAGTCATCACAAATTATTCATTTCATGTACTTTTCAAGAACGTGTTTGTAGTCTTATTGGGTTAATTTGAGTATATTAAAATTACAATTCAATATTTATCACAACAACAAACTTTAAACTTTTATTTCTTTGACGTCAACTGGGGAAGGCAAGCATCAGTTGCTTTTTTTCTTCAAATGCATTTTCTTGTTCGCCTTCCTTATCAACGGTGACATCTCCGGCCGGCATAAACCAATATACTGCAATATCTAATTCTTGTTTTGATTATTTTTAGTCATCTATAATTATTTGTTAAGTGGTATAACAAGAATGGTAGTTTGATTTTTATCATAGGACTGTTTTTCTTTTCTCACAGAGAACAAAACAAAGGGTATTTCGGTCAAAACCAATATTAAGTGATACTTGTCATTTGTTTTTTATTTTCTAGTTACATAATTTAATTACTTGGACATATATGATATTTTTAAAGCTTTGAGAGGATATATATGTAATTATGATTTTAGGTTGGATATATATGCAATTATTAATCTTTGAAGGGATATATATGCAATTCCCCCTAAAAATTTTAAGCTCAAATCTATAATCTATTATTTAACTTTAAGCTCGAATCATATCTTATATTTAACTATTAAAGTAAACAATAAATAAATGAGAAGGATATAAACACAAAAGATCCCCAAATTTATTGGATTGGTGCTTCTTTAACCTCCCCCCACTAGGAGGACAAGATGTAAAGAAAGAGGTCACCCGCCAACAGTATCAATCCCAAAGATCTCTCCAATATATTTGATTTTATTGATGCTAATAATGATAAGTCATGGTATTGGTTACACTATTTGTTTATACGATAATGTTTTATTTAAACCCAAATGGAAAGATGATGATGAATGCAAATCTTTTATAATCGGAGTTTGATAAATAAGGATCACAACTACTATTGCAAAAAGAAAAACGATCTTCACGAGATATGCCTAACGAATCATTGATTATGGACAAACATGCATTAACAAACTCTTGCAAAAATGATTTTACAATATTTTTTTCTCATAAAGAAATGGAGATAATGATCATGTATTAATTAACCCCACTTATATACTCCGTATAACATCAAGAACCAATAAAACGTCAATGTTACAAGTATGAAGCTCAACATGACCCGCAAAAAGAGTTGTAAATATAGTTGCTATGGTTTGACACTAAATTTGAAAAATATACTCTTTTAAAAGAAAAAGTGCCTATAAACAATTGTTTACAATTTATATGGTACGCATATTTCAGCTAAAAAATGTCACTTTTATTCGGTCACTTAATACACTAATTAAATAAGAAAAATCATTAAATGACAGGTTTTTTATGGTAAAATAGAAAAAGTCGTATTTTATAATTTTTATTTATTGAAATTGGAATATTGGATAATTATTTTGAGATAATGCACACACTTATTATGAGAGAGGGGATGACTGTAATAAAAAAAAAAAAAAAAAAAACAAAACAAAATGATATAAAACCGAAACTTGCTAATATGATTCAAGTAGTAATTATCAAACAAACACATGCAGTCAACTTAAAAAGAGTTCCAACGCAGATCATAGAGATTATTCTTTGATGTTGTAGTCTCTTATGCTTGTCACTCGTTTAACATGATCAACATGATGACATTGTAAACTAAACTTAGAAGTTAATTTTTTTATTTTATTTTTTTCCTTTTTTTTAGAACGACAAGTTTAACTATCTCACAATAACCACAAATCTATCTTACATGTTCTAAGCAGGACTTGAACTCATAATCATTTAATTGGGGAGCTTCAAATACAACATGGGGTACCATTGTGACACAAGCCAGTTAAAACCTTTGTATATGTGTTTGAGATTTTAAAATACTCTGCAATTTTTATCAAATTCTTATGAGAAAAATCAAATTATCATAAACCTCTGATATAAAACCGAAACTGGCTAACATGATACAAGTAGTAATTATCAAACAAACACAAATAACTCAAAAAGAGATCAAATGCAGATTATAGAGATTCTTTTATCAACACAATCAGATCGTAAAACAAATGCTACAACATAAAATGTTTTTAGCAACTACGGATGTAGTCGCTAAAAGCGATACATGTAGTCGCTAGCGACCACGCGTGGTTTTTGTAAATGACGTCGCCTAAACTTCGTCCCTAAAGGTTTTAGCGACTACCGGTTTCTTCTTTAGCGACTACCTTGTTGACTTTGACTTCTTTGAAGTTGTACTTTTATTGACCAAAATAACTATAGCGACAACCTTTCGCGACCACAAGTGGTTTTGACTTTGTTCTTCAAAAGGTGAAGATCGGTGGGATCACCCTGGTCCCATGCATCCTAAGGATGCCAACCGGACCCTCCCCCAAGGACCCGGCCCTAGGCAATGAGCACATGTCCCAGTGACTGTACTTATCAGGAGGTGGGCTTTGAACCCTGGTTTTGACTTTGTTGACCAAACCTTTGGTTTAAACTTAAATGTTAAAACCTTTGTATATATGTTTGAGATTTTAAAATATGGGAAAGACCAATTTATCATAAACCTTTGCATTTTATTGTTAATTATTGAAAAGGAGCATTCTAAATATTATGATTGTAAAAATTATACAAACAAATCTTTCGTTAGTTACTTTAAACGTACACTATGAAGGTTCTAACGCTAACCATATACGTACTTTATTTGCTATGGATCAAATCGGTCGACGTGGATCCGCAAAGTCGATGAGTTTCTCACATGAATGTCAAAAGAAAAAAAAATAAAGTGTATGACGTATCAAAGATGTAAAGATCCGGTTTCAGTTAATTATGTGTCATTTGCAGGGCCACCTAAAAATGAGTTATATAAATATATATGAGTTATATAATTCAAGCTTATATATAATTTTTGTTTAGTTTACAAATATAACAAGGCCACTTAGTAGTTATAGGGCCACCTAAAATAACAAAACGGCTTTGCTTACAAATCATTTTTCAATAAGAAAATATAAAGACACTTGTATCGAATCAAAATACATACAGTAAAACATCTATAAATTAATACTCGATAAATTAATAACCTCGATAAAATTAATAATTTGTCAAGTCCTAACTTGGGACCAGTACAAATTTGGACACCAATCGATAAAATAATAAGATAATAATTTTTTTGAAACTCCAGTGTATATATATTGGTCCCAACGAAACTATAAATTAATAATTACTAAAAAAATCCACATATAAATAAAGGTCATACGTAATTGGAACTTGTACAAATTCAATTAAGGCCATACGTAATTGGAACTTGTCCAACGAAGCTAACTTTTTGCCTATTCAAAAACAATGAACTTGACAAATTCAATAAATTTGTGAATGTGAATTTAATGTTAATTGGAAATTGTTTTTTAAATTTATTTTTCATCTATAACTATTATATATTGTAACTAGTATATTGGACTTGAAAATTTAAATGTCATACGTAACACCTCTTTAAATTAATAAATGAGAAAAGTACAAAAATAAGCCAAAATCTTTTTTGAAGTCCCCTTTGTGGTCATTTTTTAACTCAATGTCCAAAATGGTCATGCGCAACCACTCGACTCCGCAACTCCACCTAAAATTCTCGAGTGCGCAACCACTCGACTCCGCAGCTCCACCCAAAATTCGCCACGTGTCCAAATGAAAGTACAAAAAGTGTACTTTCATTTGGACACGTGGCGAATTTTGGGTGGAGCTGCGCAGTCGAGTGGTTGCGCATGACCATTTTGGACATTGGGTTAAAACTTGACCACAAAAGAGACTTCAAAAAAGATTTTGGCTTATTTTTGTACTTTTATTTTAATAAATTATTAATTTATCGATATAATAATATCTCGGTAAATTAATAAAATATTTTGGTCCCAACACTATTAATTTATAGAGGTTTTACTATAGATGCCAATGAAAGTAACCATATATACTTGGTTGACCTACCAGATATTGATCAAGACATTTCACTGGAATATCCCGTCTGATCAGATATTTGGAGGTTGAACTACTTCTATAATCTATATCAAGTGCACGAGTAAAGAATCTTGTACCTGAAACATGCAGGTTCTCGGATATAACCAATCTATACATAAAAATATAATAATAAGTGCACGTATCAACTTATAAGATAAACCTACTAAATTTTTATATTCATATTTACTCTTTATAAATCATTTGAAACTTTTTAAAACTGATTTTTAAAAAATTTAGCTTGCACACTTATTAAATATAGAGTAAACTAGACCATTCGTCCTTGTGGTATACGTTGACCATCAAGTATCGTCCTTTGACAAAAAAATTACACCGTTGGTCCTTAAGTGCGAAACGTTACTCAGCGTTGGTCCCTCACCCTAACTGACGTGAGTAACGGGCGTTAAGCCTATTTAAGTCGAGGGTATATTTGTCATTTCACCCATTCTAAACAACCACACTATCAACACCACCAAAATATATAACACACTCTCTCTCTCTCTCATCTTCTGCTTCTCTCTCTAACATTTTCAGTTTCTCTCTCTAGCAAAACAAGAAGATCATCTTCAACTATAGCCCATCTTCTTCATCTTCATTTTTATAAAATTCTACGTTTGTCATTTCACCCATTCTAAACAACCACACTCACCATCTTCATCTTCACCCACCACCACCATCACCACCTCCGATCACCTTCACAAAAACATATATTTTCCAAAGATATTAACTAGCATTTTTTGCTCACCACATATCTTACTTTTTTGTTGGGTCAGTCAACACGCTAATACACGCACTATTACTATGTCAGTCCATTGAGTCCCTAATTGCAATATATTTACATCCGAAAAAGAAAATAACAAATTTAAATTACTTGCCTAACAAAAAAATGGACAACAATTAGTATAGATATTAATGAGTCTTGGTAGCAACATCAAATCATCTATCATCGTGCAACCATTTTTATCCACCAAAGGAAGCATAAAGACACGATTTTTTATGTAAAAACTAAATAGCAAAATTGCGCTTCGTAACAGGATGAGGGTATTTGGATATGGTTTTGGGGTTATGCAGTGGAGAATGAGTCCAGGTGTGTTTGGATGTACACGCCTCACCCGGGGAACGCCTCACTGACAACTCGCCGGATCTGGGTTTGAGGGTGATGATGTGGAAATCAAATAGATAGTTAAATATGTATTATATCAAGAAAAATAAGGACCCACAAGAGTGTGATGTGAATTGGACCAAGAAAAATAACGAGGACCCAATAACAAATCTGCCAAATCCGATCCAAGCAAGAACCCACAATCAATTCCTCGAAGCAACCCTTATGAAACTAGTTTTTATTATAAGTTTCAATCTATTTGGTGAGGACGTGGGATCCCTTGTGGATCGGAGGCTACATAAAAAGAAGAAGAAGAAGAAGAAAGTTTGACCCTAACTTTCTTGGTCTCGATCTTGTGAAGAACAATCTTTGGCAAAGGTCCTTATCAACATCATCCTCCAATGTATTCATGTGATCTCTCGTTGGGTTGGATAAGCAGGGAAAGAGAGGATGAAAGTGATGATACCATCTCTTTCTTCGAGAAAAAGAAAAGATAAAGCAAAAATAAAATACCATGGGCGGTTTTGGTAGGGTACAAAAGAGAAGTGGCTAATTTTCAGATATATGGGATTTCTCAGATATATTTGAATTGTTTTTGAAGATGATGGTGGTGATTAATTTTTGTAGAAGATGGTAAAGAAAGATGATGAAGTTAAAGGGTAAAAGGACTATTTTATCCTCATGTGCTAACTTAAAAAGACAAAAAAACCGTCACGTGAGTTGAGATAACGAGCGTTAGTGTAGCCCGTTAAAGTGAAGAACAACGCTGAGTAACGTTTCGCAGTTAAGGACTAACGGTGCAATTTTTTTGGTCAAAGGACGATACTTGATGGTCAACGTATACCACAAAGACGAATGGTGTAGTTTACTCTTAAATATAACAAGATTTTGAAATTGTTAAAATACCAATGATTTGTAACGTACACTTAAAGATGGTATTTTGACTATAGAAAAATATTAATTATATAATAATTAGGCAATTAATTGGGTTTATATAGTGGAAAATAAGGGTTAGTCTAGGGGGGCAACAAAAACTTAAAATTGGTATTTTGGCTGACATTTATTGGTTTAAAAAAATATTAATTATATAATAATTATGCAATTAATAGGGTTTATATAGTGAAAAATAAGAGTTCATTTAAGAGGACCCTTAATATAATCTTTAAAACACCCTTCACTACAAAATAAAACACATAATATAAACCAACTAGTAAAACACATAGTACAAACCAAACAATACTCATAGAAGGTACATGTATATTAAACACGGTTTGGTTCGGGTAATTACGTATATTTGAAAATAAAAATCAAAATCGAACCGTGATGAGAGGGTTTTCCAGTTTCAGGTTTTTTCGGTTTCTGTTACTTGGTTATCTTTTTTTGCGGTTTCAGATTGAGCGGGCCGACTCGATTTGTTAGTTTTTTTACAGACTTTTTGAACACCCCTATCCATAATGCTAAACTTTATAAATCAAGTAGCCATTTTAAATAACGGAAAAATGTTCACTGAAATTATCAGTTTTTATATTTTGTTATGAATTATGTAAAGTTAATAAATATTAATAAATAACTCTTATATCATTATACTCCCTCCGTCTCAAATTTATTGTCCACTATTGAATTTTTTAGTCTTTCTTCTTCAACTTTGACCATAATTATTTTTGTTTGTGCTATATAATACTTGATGAAAAATATATGAATGTATTGGGTTTTAAATGTATTTTCAATTGGTATAATTTTCATCAAGTATTATATAACACAAATAAATATATTAATGGTCAAAGTTGAATAAGAAAGACTGGTCAAAGTCAAAGTGGACAATAAAAATGGGACGGAGGGAGTACTTTATACTCGCTAAACTTATTTAAAAAAAAGATAGTATATCGAGACGCCACCTTAACTTTTAAGTTATTCTCATATAGGTCACCCATTTAATGAAAGTAACTTATAGGCCACAAAACTATATATTTATTTTCGTTTACCAATTCCGGTCAAATTTAATCCGGATAATTATTGAACGGCAAGAATGAACCTAAAACTAACATATTAAAGTAATACGAATAAAAAACCAGCCACAAAATTTCAGTTTTATCCTTCTAAAGTACTTTTAATAATAAAATCACACTTAATTGAAGGGTATAATCGGTATTTCACATCAAACTTTGCATTCGTATAGTTTGGATAAGTTAGAGGTTAGTTCCTTACTTATATTATATAGTTTTCGGGCATAAATTTGGCTCGAATTGGTGAAAAAGAAAACAAACCATAAGTTGAAAGGCCTATAAGTTCATTTCAGTAAATAGGTAGCATATATGTTAAAACTTGAAAACTTGGATGGCCTCCATGTACATTATCCTAAAAAAAATCATATATTGTTTTATTATTTCATAAATATTAATTATAATTTTCAAAATGAAAGCAAAAATTATTTAAATATGTTAATTGTTTACATATGTTAAGTAAATCGGTTTAGAGGTGGGATGAGAATTGTTTTGTTGCTTGGTTTTTCGTGTTGAACGGTAAGGACCCGATGAGATTAATAAGAACCAAGAAGCTCGGGTAACACTTAAGCAAAGACCATATTTTACTTCTGTGAGGCGGTATTTGCCCAAGTGTGTGAAAATTTTGAAGTTGTGTGTGTTGCTCTCATTTTATAGAAAGGCTTGTAGGGTTTAGAGATAATAAACCATTTGGGGATGATCAACGGCTGTAAGAGAGTCTGGTGTTGATCATCTGAGAGTAGACAAGGAGGACAGTTGTCATGCGGCATTTAGCTCGTACAAAGTGGTTCTTGTCGTACGTCCCCACTGTATAGTGTCAGATGGTACATCTTAACCGCTAGTGACAGTTAGGGAGCAATAGTACTATCATGCTCAGTCTGGCCTGAGAGGTTTTACCAGGCCCTGCGCGACCTGGTATTTAAGCAGGGCTTTCATCAAGTGTTTTTTATGGGCTTGGGTAGTGGGCTTGATTCGAGCGTGTAATTAGGGGATTAAGCCGCTAATATTGATACGCTATCAAGTCCCCCAAGTCTAGTATTAGATCTTGCATTGATGATATGATGTTGGACTTTTGTAACTGAATTCCCTCAGTTCGTGCTGCACTACAAGGGTTCCGTATCAGGTCTTTCATTTCCAGGTTGTAATCATATTTGTTTTTTGTGATAATGGCTAAATGCAGGCTTTTTACCTCGATCAAGGTTGTAAGCTGAGTTGGAAAGATGTGTACTTAATGTTCTTATGGGGAAGTGTATGAATATCCTTCTTGAGTTTATTCGCTATCTTTAGGATTTGACGCATCTTTATTGTCTTTGAGGACTATGGACAACATCATCCTGACATTTCTTGAGCGGTATGTATAAATTGTCCCCTCGACTGAACATGAAGTATGTGTTGACGTCAGCTGTACTCACGTCTTTGCAGGCTGAATGTTATGCGCCCCATTAAATGTGTTTTGACCCAATGAGCTTTTGCCAAGTGTAACTCACCGATTCATTTTATTTGCCTATAAATAGGGCTAGAAAGGTGGGGAGGTTACAAGTTGAAGCGATAAGGTTTATTTTCTCTTTCATTTTTCCACATCTCTTCCCAAACCCTAAAAAACTTCCTTCAAAGAAGATCTTTTCGTAGGTTTTTCAGTGTATTTTTATGAAGTCCAGTTGTCTTCCTGTATTTTAAGGAGAAACGTTCCCTCAGTTTTTATGGTGTAAAATGAAAGTTGGTCGAGATGAAGACGTTACCCGTGGTCTCGGATCCTTTACCCGCGTATGGGGGTTGGATATGGAGACGTTTGCTCCTCTTCCATTTCTTTCTAACGTTGCTATCCTTTGGGTGTAATTTGATCTCGCTGGAGTTTCACAAGTTATTGCTATAATGAAAGATGTGGAGGGTCTTGCATGTGACATTCCATCGTTTTCCTTTAAGTCTTACCAGGGTAATTTGGTCGTCCTGATGAGAAACTTAAATGTTACACTATAAACTTGAGGTGGGAGTTTTCATCTTTGCGAGAGACTCAAATTTCCTACTGCACTTCCAATCGCCATCGGTTGGCGTCTAGTTGCCTTTGATGTCTGGAAGCGCAGGTTGGTGGTCATTTAAGTGACCTCTCATGGATTGGGGACGAGGATTTTTGTTCTCCTTCTTTTGGAGGAAAAACCACCTGTTGTCGTCAACCAGCCCTTGATGGGATGTCCAACTATGTGGTTTATCTCTGAAAACCCAGTTTCATAACAAAGTTATTTTGGTTATAGTTGGGGTTTTTAGTTTTGAAAAACCAGAATTCTCTATAAACTTTAGCTCTGATACCAATCTTTTATACCTCACTGAATGGCAGAAACGCGAGGTGTGACAAAAACCAATATACATCGCAAAGATAATAGAACAATACCAAACATAATAATATAAAATAAATCCCAACAACTACATCGTTAATTCATAAATACAAGTCTGAAAAGATAAAGACATCATTTGCATTAGTACAAAAGTTTAAAAGATAGTAATTGTTTTTAGTCTGACACTTGGTTCCACTTTTACTTGATCACCTGAAAAGCATGATAAAAATGGTCAATTATAAAATAGTTGGTGAGTTTCACATAAAATTATATACCGAAAAACAATTTTATAAATAGTTTTCAAAGAGTCCAATATCGTACCAAAATGACATACAAAAGTATTTCGAATAGCAGGTGGTCTAAATGGAGGTTTTATTTTTAGCTCTAATGGGAGACTTCTTAATAACACCTTGGAAAATCACCCATATCAGTCACAAGTCATGATTTGTAAAGGTGTATGATTTAAAACCCATTTAATCCAAGTGTTCAAAACAGAAAATCTGGCAGTTTTGAAATTTGATCCAATTTCATTTATTTCAATGACCAAATGATGATAACTTTTTACAAAATTTATACGTTTGGAAAGAGGACTCAGAGTACTTGATGTTAGGATCAAGATTCATGTCAAAAGACCTATTTTCATCAAGATATGACCAATTGAAGTTGACATAACAAATATCAAAATGAGTTGTTGGTTTCTTAACTTAACTATTTCATGCTCAAACATTATCCAAACATCTGCTAACTACCAATCAACTCCTAAACTCAATCTAGACATATATATAGGACTACATATGTCACGTTATTAATGCTGACCAAGCATTTTAATGTTGACATGGCGCATCATTTGATGAGGTGGAAGTGGTGACTAGGCACTATTCGTGATAAAATTTGAAAAAAATCTGTCACAGGCCAAGATCAAACACTGAGTCTATCAACCAACAAACAAACACCTCAACCACTGAAGCAAGGCACCAGTTGTGATACATGATTGCGTTTCCAAACTGATATTCAACCTAATCAGTTACCATCTTCCATTATATCAAAACATAATCCCTACTAATTTAAATCATCCCTTAAAATCCTCAAATCACATAACATATTTCCTTAAAAAAAACCCATATTCCAAAAATCACATTTGACATTTTCCACTGGGTTTTAATTTGATTATGTTTTCATTCAAAATTTGAAACGCAACAACTTAAAAATCATCCCTTTCCTCTCAATAAATCACACACAATCAAAACCAATCGATTATTTCCACCAGGTACGTTTGATTCTTAACAAATTAACCGGTTATCTTTTTTTACTTTTTCATATGTAAACTGATTTTGATTTATTGACCAATCTTTGTTGTAATGGATTTCTGATTTTATTCCTTTATTATTGGGTGATGACTTTTTTGGCTCGGTTTTGACGGTTTTTCCCACCGCTGTCTGTTGACTTGGTATAAAATTATATATCACAGGATCTTCATAAACTTTGATCAGGTATGTTTTAATAATTAAGTGTTTAAATTGTTATAGAAATTAGAAAGTAGTATACAACTTGTGATGGTATGTCACCCCCCCAAATTACCTGTTTTGCAGCGGAATGGAATTCCTGGGGGTTGACTGTCATAGCATCACAGTTACAGATATATTGAACGACCTAAAGTGTCGTTTGAAAAGAACATCGTTTGATATAATAAAACATTCAGAGTTTACAAAAGATAGGTCCCAAATGAAATTAGACATGAGCGGAAATAAGTTTGTTACAAGCCAAACGATGTTTTTAAAGTGCATAAAATCCATGTGTGACGCGTCGTCACCGCGACTCTATGATAAGTCCATATGCATGCCATGAAGTATGTGCCTTAGTTACCTGAAAATACATTGCTAAAAGTGTCAACACAAAGGTTGAGTGAGTTCATAGAGTTTATGAAAATGTTTTATACGACCAACGCAAGTATAAGTTATGTATGACAAATATGTCACAAAAATGGTACAATTGCTTAAGCACATGACACCGAAGCTAGATTGTTCCTGATGCTCGCCCCAACAGAGTGTTTTGCCAAACAACTCAATGATGATAAAAATGAAATGCATCCGTTGACCAGTTGGGACCACCAACACGGATGGAGGAGTCACCCTCAATAGATCTATCCACTCACCCTCGCTTCTTCCGAAATTAACGGTTCATGATTATGAAATGGGGACATTCAATTGGCAATGAGGTAACTTAAGCAATGTAAATGAATTTGAATATACTTGGGCCCGTATAAAAAAAATGATGTGCAATGTATTCTCCCCCGTAGGTTTGAAATAATGTATAAACTTGAATAAATCGGGGCTATGAAAACTCACTTGGTACAATGATGCGATGGCAAAAGTGAGTACACTGAAATGTAGCGTGAATCTCTAACTGCGACCTATTATGAATGATATGATATATAATAAGTTATGATGTAATGTTATGCATGCAATTCGTATGATATCTATACCACTTGTGAATTTTTGAAAATAACACTTATCGTCGAAAAATAATCTTATAACGTATTGACAATTTATAAATTACTTTACAAGTATTTGCGTTGAAATGACATCCTACGATAGTTATTTAATGATTTATTATGAAATTATAACTTTTCGTCGTAAAATAATATCATTTGACAATTTCATGAAAGTGACTAAATAGCCTCGAAAAGCTAGTCGTAAAATGGTGAATATTGAGTGTTAGGAAACAAACTCAACGGTTTTAGAAAGCTTGTATCATTATCTCAAAGTTTTAGCGTTTAAGTTTTTATCATAGAGGTCTCGATCATGGAGAAACATATAGGTAAAGTATGGTACTTGTATCCAAAATATTGTTTAAGGGTGGTTTTCTACAAAGTTTAAGTGACCGTATTTTATTCGTTACAACTCCGCTTGACGAACGGTTGGACATTTTGGAAAATAGGCTAGGTGAACTTACTTTTACTAGAAGACATCATTTTATAAAAAGTACTACATCAATGTTAAAAACGACCCTCAACATGGTCATTCGTGGCCGTAATGTTTGTCTATTAGAAAATATATTAGTTTTGCTTATATATAATAGTTACGGCAACTATGTATAAACGCATGTAATTTAATCGTTACAAGTCCGTTTTCTACGTTTTATATGTCCTTAGCTTCGTAATAAAGTATACTAATATATTTTTGATAAATCGACACATTTAATAATGCTTAAGACTCATTTTTTACTCGTAAAAAGTTGAGACAACATGCTGAATTTTCTGAAAATTATAGTTTTCGTCGTTAAACTTGAAAATAGCATAACTTCTTCGTTATAACTCCGTTTTAACCCATTCAAGCGGCCACGTTTTCGTTTTAAAGTGTATTTTCTAAATATCTAGCCCAAAATTTTTTACAACTTGTCGAAATTTCCAGAATTCACAGAAATGATCAGACCCTTATATATAGTTGTCGAAATGGGTTTTTCTCGCGTAAAACTTATTCTAACCACTTCAAAACAACGCCAAAGCTATTCTAAACCTACCATACACCTTCTTAGGGTGTCATGGGTTCCTAGACATCATCAAAAATAATATGTTTCAAGGATTAATTATAGGATGACATATATTAATTTATAGCACTTAAAAACAATTAAAGTGGTATAGATAACCATATAACTTGCATGTTTTTCCTCAAGCATGATAAAATGACCATAATATGAATATGAAAGATGAAAATGAGCATGAAATGCTTACTAGTTACTTGATGAGGTTTAATGAACAAGGGTTTATCCTAAATACCCTAGGTTTTTATTTCAAAACCTTACTTAAGAGTATGATATAGTTGTGAAAATATCTTGACTTGAAGAAAAAAATGA
Source organism: Chrysanthemum makinoi (assembly GCA_910596185.1). Taxonomy (NCBI): domain Eukaryota; kingdom Viridiplantae; phylum Streptophyta; class Magnoliopsida; order Asterales; family Asteraceae; genus Chrysanthemum; species Chrysanthemum makinoi. The sequence continues at coordinate 76,381,139 of OU343220.1, forward strand.
TCTCCTTGTTTTATCACCCTTATGGCCGGTTCTTAAGGAAGAAGGAAATGAGAGAATAGCTTTTTTTCACACTTGATATATTATGTAGTATGTGTTGAAGTGATTTTTATATAATATACATGTATAAGTATCTAAGATATTTGGTACAAGAATTGGTTGAGTCACCCTTGTGTCGACAAGGGTGATTAGTAGAAAGTTAGTATATTTTTAATTTTATTTAGTATGTAAATGAAATGTAAATGTATAGTTATTTAAGGATAATTAGTAACTTGTGTATTTATTTAAGCATTTAGGGTAACGTTAGCTAGAAATAAATTTTAACGGATCAAAATAAAATATATTGAAGTCATAAAAATTATAAAAATACATTCCTTACAAAAATTGAGTGAAATAATAATTATAGAGTAGTATTTACGAAAACCGTCGTAATTATATAAATATAACGATTTATATACAAAATAAATTTAAAACACCGGGTAAACTAATAATATTATTTTTATAATCTTAATATGAGTATAAAAATATATCGGGATAATTTTTGAAAGTATCGGATCAAATGTTCAAAATAAATGATTACGCGATAGCGTTTATTTAATAGGAAATTATGCGTTTAATGTAAAATGCAAAACCATGCATGAACTGATATGATGATAATGTTACTAATGATATGTAGACTAAACCTAGTCTATATGAAATGTTCTTGATGATTGTTCATTAATTCGCAGTTAAACCATTAAGGTTACGCGAATTTGATACTCGTAAACCTAGTTTACGATAAACGATGAATAGTGAAGCATGAATAGTGATTTTCTCCGGGAATGAATAGTGTTTCGTGAATAGTAAAATTTTGAAATACGTTCTCAGAATATCAAATCGACTTCAAAAACGATGAATAGTAAAACGATGAATAGTAAATTCCCGAGATTAATAGTAAATTTGAGAAATGACCTGAAATTACGAGTTGTCACATTCGCCCATCCAAAAAGGAATTCAGTCCCTGAATTCAGTTCATGTTAGTCTATCGAATTTTTGAGTTTGTGATGAATAACAAGGAGAGAAGACATGAAGAAGTGTCGTTACGGTTATCGATGATTGAGAGTGTATAAAACATCATAGTAGAGAAAATATTGGATGAATCTCCCATGAGTAACACTTTGACCTTTTGGTATATGTGAAAATTTTGCTTGCACTAAGATTTATAAATAACTGCTCCCAACATAAAATGGTCCCTCCAGAATTAGACATAGTTAGCTAGGCTATGTATAATTAAGGAACGATAATGTGACGTTCGGTTTAGTTGTTATAACTCTCAATGTTTACAAAGATTTAAACCGTGTCGTTAAAATGGTAGTTAAAGTAAAAGGAAGTAAAATTCTCGTAAGTGATAACAAATTGGAAAGAAAATAAAGTAAGATAGATGAGAATATTTTACAATGAGTGGTTTATCAAACAGTAATACATCTTAAGTTATAAAGATCTGGATACGATGGAAGGCATAAACTTAGTACGACATAGTACATAAATAAAAATAAGACTGTTAGTTTCCGAACTTCTTCAGTCTTCCGCGTTGTTGAAATCCTGTTGAGCTTCTCCTCCTTCTAACATGTATGCTTTCCCAAGAGCACCTTCAACTTGTTGACCTTGGTTTTGGGGACATTGGTTCCGATAGTGTCCTTGCTCCCCACATCCGAAGCATGTGACTACGGCTTTACCTCTACAATCCCTGGCTAGGTGTCCCGATTTTTGGCACTTGTGGCACTTGACAGGGCAAGGACTCGAGTGATGAAACTTACATCGATTACACAGTGGGTGTGTTCCAGCATAACATCTGCCTTCTATTGGTGCAGCAACATAAACCATTGTAGCTTCTTGTCTTCTCTTCTGTTGTTGTTGATGGTTAGTGTTACGGTTTTGATTGTCATTACTATAACCTCCCTGGTCGTTTTCCCATTTCCTTTTGTTATTGTTAGTTTGGTTGTTATTGTTGTTGATGGTGTGATTGTTGTTATTGTTGTAGTGGTTATTGTCGATAATGTTTTCCCCTTTCACAACTTGGGCCATGAGTTTTTGAGTTATCCGTGTAGATTCTTCAATGGTTTGTGGATCGAAAGAAGTTACATCTCCTTGAATACTTTGTAGAAGTCCTCAAATGAAATTTTCCAGTAGTTTCTCATTTTCTGAAACCATAGATGGACAAAGAGCAGCCAACTCTTGAAACCTTCTGATGTAAGCAAGTCTAGCAGTTTCAGCAGCAGTCGCGGCCTCGGCAGCAGCAGCTACCGTTGCTCGTTCTTTCCTTAGTGCCCCGGCTATACTATCCTCTACATACTTTTGGATAGCAGCTGGTGTCATTGCTGGTGGAGCTTTCTTCGGCGCCATAACTCTTCAAAATAAGAGGAAGGGTGAGACGTAGCAAAGTCCTATGTTAATAATAAACGCTCTAAAGAGATGTGATAGGAGGTGATAAGTTTGAGGTTATTTTTCAAAATGATCGACGGGTTCCCAAGAGATGGGTTATGAGATGTTGTAAGTGCTTCAAATGTATGAATAGCGTGTAACTCGACATGTTAGTGGTGAAACAAAGGAGTGAGAGCGACTTCATCCTCATTAAAGGTTTTGTCTCGGCATTCAATGTTATCGGTGATGAGTCAACTGATGTTAAAATTGTGATAGGGAATGACAAGGCATTCTCCACATTAGAATCTGAAGAAGTGATAATGAAATGGGTATTTGAAGGCATCCATGTGACAATTGATTTGAAATGAAAGTAAATAACTCGAAAAATGTACGTATAAACCGCATGTAAAGTGAATATGCACTTATGATGAAATGATGAGATGCTATGATGATATAGTTATAATCTAGGGTCAATGATGCAACCTAGTTCTCTATAACTGAAGCTCTGATGCCAATCTTTCACACCCCAAATTACCTTTTTGCGCGGAATGGAATTCCGGGGTTGACTGTCATAGCATCACGATTCAGATATATTTGAACGACCTAAAGTGTCGTTTGAAAAGAACATCGTTTGATATAATAAAACATTCAGAGTTTACAAAAGATAAGTCCCAAATGAAATTAGACATGTGCGGAAATAAGTTTGTTACAAGCCAAACGAGGTTTTTAAAGTGCATAAAATCCATGTGTGACGCGTCGTCACCGCGACTCTATGATAAGTCCATATGCATGCCATGAAGTATGTGCCTTAGTTACCTGAAAATACATTGCTAAAAGTGTCAACACAAAGGTTGAGTGAGTTCATAGAGTTTATGAAAATGTTTTATACGACCAACGCAAGTATAAGTTATGTATGACAAATATGTCACAAAAATGGTACAATTGCTTAAGCACATGACACCGAAGCTAGATTGTTCCTGATGCTCGCCCCAACAGAGTGTTTTGCCAAACAACTCAATGATGATAAAAATGAAATGCATCCGTTGACCAGTTGGGACCACCAACACGGATGGAGGAGTCACCCTCAATAGATCTATCCACTCACCCTCGCTTCTTCCGAAATTAACGGTTCATGATTATGAAATGGGGACATTCAATTGGCAATGAGGTAACTTAAGCAATGTAAATGAATTTGAATATACTTGGGCTCGTATAAAAAAAATGATGTGCAATGTATTCTCCCCCGTAGGTTTGAAATAATGTATAAACTTGAATAAATCGGGGCTATGAAAACTCACTTGGTACAATGATGCGATGGCAAAAGTGAGTACACTGAAATGTAGCGTGAATCTCTAACTGCGACCTATTATGAATGATATGATATATAATAAGTTATGATGTAATGTTATGCATGCAATTCGTATGATATCTATACCACTTGTGAATTTTTGAAAATAACACTTATCGTCGAAAAATAATCTTATAACGTCTTGACCATTTATAAATTACTTTACAAGTATTTGCGTTGAAATGACATCCTACGATAGTTATTTAATGATTTATTATGAAATTATAACTTTTCGTCGTAAAATAATATCATTTGACAATTTCATGAAAGTGACTAAATAGCCTCGAAAAGCTAGTCGTAAAATGGTGAATATTGAGTGTTAGGAAACAAACTCAACGGTTTCAGAAAGCTTGTATCATTATCTCAAAGTTTTAGCGTTTAAGTTTTTATCATAGAGGTCTCGATCATGGAGAAAAATATAGGTAAAGTATGGTACTTGTATCCAAAATATTGTTTAAGGGTGGTTTTCGGCAAAGTTTAAGTGACCGTATTTTATTCGTTACAACTCCGCTTGACGAACGGTTGGACATTTTGGAAAATAGGCTAGGTGAACTTACTTTTACTAGAAGACATCATTTTATAAAAAGTACTACATCAATGTTAAAAACGACCCTCAACATGGTCATTCGCAGCCGTAATGTTGGTCTATTAGAAAATATATTAGTTTTGCTTATATATAATAGTTACGGCAACTATGTATAAACGCGTGTAATTTAATCGTTACAAGTCCGTTTTCTACGTTTTATATGTCCTTAGCTTCGTATTAAAGTATACTAATATATTTTTGATAAATCGACACATTTAATAATGCTTAAGACTCATTTTTTACTCGTAAAAAGTTGAGACAACATGCAGAATTTTCTGAAAATTATAGTTTTAGTCGTTAAACTTGAAAATAGCATAACTTCTTCGTTATAACTCCGTTTTAACCCATTCAAGTGGATACGTTTTCGTTTTAAAGTGTATTTTCTAAATATCTAGCCCAAAATTTTTTACAACCTGTCGAAATTTCCAGAATTCACAGAAATGATCAGACCCTTATATATAGTTGTCGAAATGGGTTTTTCTCGCGTAAAACTTATTCTAACCACTTCAAAACAACGCCAAAGCTATTCTAAACCTACCATACACCTTCTTAGGGTGTCATGGGTTCCTAGACATCATCAAAAATAATATGTTTCAAGGATTAATTATAGGATGACATATATTAATTTATAGCACTTAAAAACAATTAAAGTGGTATAAATAACTATATAACTTGCATGTTTTTCCTCAAGCATGATAAAATGACCATAATATGAATATGAAAGATAAAAATGAGCATGAAATGCTTACTAGTTACTTGATGAGGTTTAATGAACAAGGGTTTATCCTAAATACCCTAGGTTTTTATTTCAAAACCTTACTTAAGAGTATGATATAGTTGTGAAAATAACTTGACTTGAAGAAAAAAATGATCTCCTTGTTGTATCACCCTTATGGCCGGTTCTTAAGGAAGAAGGAAATGAGAGAATAGCTTTTTGATTGGGTCTGAACCGTCAAGTTTATCACACAAGTCAACCACTTGTAAATGGTCAACCGTAATAAAATTCAAACAGTCTAAAACCAATGCAATTTCCCTTGGAATATAGTGTATTCCCGGGTCGTTAAGTCCCACGGAGGATTAATGGTGTTTCAAAACTTTCATATGTCGAATAATCACTAAGGATAGTGATCAGTAAGGATTTTGGTTGGAAATTATACTACTGATTGATTGGAATGTATTTGGATACAGAATTATAAAACACAACAATCAGATTAAACAAACTTAAACACGTACGTTTATTAAATTACGTAAACGTACAAAATAAAACGTGAGTTTTAAGAAATAAAAGACCTACAAATATGAAAATGATATTTTTACAAACCTAATAATAAAAGAAAGTTATTAGAAAATTAAAATTATTTTTATAACTATTTATTTAATTATTATTAATTAAAAACTATTTTTAACTATTTAATAATACTCTAAAATATAAGAAAATATGAAATAAAGCTAGAAAAATGAAATTATGACTTAGAAAAATCTAAAATATTAGAAAACTAATTTTAAAACTGAAAATATATTTTTTATGCTTTTTATTTATTTATTATTAATTATTTAATACTTTTAACTATTTTTAATTCTAATAAATACTAAACAGGATAAGAAAATTATGAAATTTTTTCTATAAATATCTTATGTTAACAGAAAGCTAAGAAAATTATAAAAACAGGAAGTGCTTAATAATAAGCTGAAAAGAAAATTAAAAAACTAATTTCTATTAAATAAACGCTATCACTATTTTTAAAATGATGTTTTTGTGATTTTTCTTTTTGAAAACTATTATACTACTGAAAATAAGTAACTTTAATAAAGACAAAAATTTTACAATTTAAAAATAAGCAGTTTGAGAGCTTATTAGCTCAACAGTGAGCTTATGAGTTTATTTTGATGTTAAGCTCAAACAAGCTTACAAGCTAGAACCAAAGTTAGAATAAGATGCAACAAGCTACAAGCTACTTATATGAAGCTAAAAAGCACAAAGAATTATACTGAAAAGCTTAAAATAAGCAAATAAGCACTTGGCTTCTCAATGTTCTAAGACAGTTATGGGACAGAGTTTAAAGGACAAAACAAGTGGGGTCCACAGAGCTTAAGCTCTCAAACTTGGCTGAAACAGATAGCCAGCTGGGTTTTGAGCTTAAAGGAACCAAGAACAACCCTTAGGGTCCACTGATGAGCTTATGACAAGCTTTTGAAAAAGCTTGTAGGCACTGAGTAAAGACTCAGATATATCTGAGTCAGTGTATACAAGAATTGGGACAAACTAAAAGCTTGTTGCAGCCCTACCAAATAAGCTGCAAAATGGAAAATAAGCACTGGTCCTGTGAAATGGCTAGATTGGCTTTCCAAAAAGCTAAGGTTCATAAGCTGAGGTTCACTAATAAGCTCTTGATGAGCTTGTGAAAAAGGGTCACTCAACTGTGCACAGGGCACATTTTTAGAAAAGGACTTAAAAGAAACTAAAAAATAAGCAGTTTAATAAGCTAACTAGAAAATATAAAAAATATTATGATTAAGATGAGCAGCTATATTTTAATATTCCTAAAGCTCAAATCTTGAAAGCTAAAATTAAGTCCTATATAAAATTATCTATTTTATTCAAAAACTGCTAAATTGAAAATTTTGACTTTTTATATAACTCTAATAAGTTGACTTAAGTGAACTTTAAATTAATCCTACTCACTAATTATGTTGTATTAACCTAAAATAAGATGGAATTAAGCTAAGTTAACAAGTTCTAAACAACTATGATGACTTTTAGTTCCTAAATCCTAACAGTTAACTAGATAAGTGAGATTAAAAGTATTTTTGACTTTTTCTTAAATAAGGACTGGTTTTCTTTGTTGCAATAAGATATTAGGTACTTATGTGACACAGAACAATAACAAGAAACAACACCAACACTCTTTAAAACAGTTAAACAAGCAAATCCAAACAGTCCTATATGAAACTGTTTTGAAGCTTTACATACTAAAACAGGTTTTTAAAGCAAGGAATCTAGTGATTATCTTATAATAACTATATTAAAACAGATTTAAACTAAAATTAACAAACTTTAAGCACTTATACTATGAAATGCAAATTATGAGAAATTGCTTACAAATTGAGTTCAAGCATAAAACAGAGAACCAAAGTACTGAGAACACAACCTATAGCTTCCCAAGAAGCTCTAAACCCAAGGCAATCCAAAATTCACCTTGCTCCAGCTTTCTCTCTTCTTCATTCTTGATTTTTTATTATTCACTAATTTATTTGGTATTTTTGGTATTTTTCTTTTTGATACTAAACAGAGTTTTAAAGGTTACTAAAAGCTTAGAAAAGCTTTATAAGGAGCTTAAGTGAGCTTATGAGTCCAAAGCAACAACTAACAACAACATTAACACATATTGAGATTTTTGAAATGAAAATTGCATAAACTGAATTTGAAACTTGAACACTGAAATTGATTATTGAAAAAGATTTACAATACACTGAACTTGAGAAAAACAGTACTTGAAAGCTAAGAAATACACTGGAAAGCTTAAGTTAATTAAAACGACTAAAGAAATTAAAAATTATTCTAGATATATCTTTACATTGCTTCTCCTTCCTTCTTTATAGCCTTTTGGAGTTCCCGCTAGCACTCTGGTCATTTCCCACTTGCAATCATGGCCATTGATTTCTCTGAATTCATCCTAGCCTTTAAAACTGATTTTGGCGCCAAAAGTGGTACTAGTGGATTAGAGCCGGTTTAGAGCAATTAAGGATTTTTGGGTGATTGTGGAGGTGGAGGGGACAAGTTGGGAAGTAGATATGGAGCTAGGGTTGATTTGGCAGTAAAAACAGGTTTTGAGGTGAGGTTGGAGTGTTTGATGGTGGGGATGCATTAAATGCAAGGTAGGCTAATGAGAGGAGGGGGATGAGCTGGAGAGTAGTATAGGTGAGGTGGAAAGGTAGTGAGGTGGTGGTAAAAACCACTGGTTTTGGGTTTACAGGTGATGGTGAAGACGAAGAACAGTATAACTGGTATTTTGGCGGGCGTTGACCGTTTGACCGTTGGATATTAATAACAGGGGGGGTCAAAATGGGTATATTGAACTGGCTCAAGGGTTTTGACAGGGTTCAAGGGTCAAGTGGTGTGGGTTGGGCTTGTATATGGGCTGGCTGGATATTGGATTGGATTTGTAACAAAGGGTCCGTTTGGTAGCTTAATAACACAAGGACCTTTTATGTAATTTTCTGTTTTATGAGGGACCAAAACTGCCAACATTCCAAAGTTATCACAAGGACCTATCCTGCCATTTATGAATAGTACAAGGACCACATTTGATAATTTTCCATTTTTAAATATCCAAGGACCTTTTATGACACTTTTTTAAACTTTATGGACCTTTTCTGCCATTTGACCAAAGATTCATTCAAGGACCATTTTTGACAACTTAGAATATTTCAGGGACCTTGAATGATAAAACTCCACATTTTTGGATTCCAAGGACTAGATTTGACAAGTTTCCAAACTTGGGGGACTAAAACTGCCAATTATGTAAACTTGATACGTTTTTCATCTGATTTTGGTATTTTTGCATTTAAAACACATAAAACACTTATTTGTGATATTTTTATCATTTTGATGCATTTCTGAGTGTTTTCAGATGTTTTTGCAGTTTAAATGGTACAAAAATGATGAGTATTTAGACACTCATCAATCCCCCACACTAAGATATTGCTAGCCCCTAGCAATCTTTTGAGAAAAATTAATGGATTTCATCTCTTTACCAAAAGCCATTACTTCTGGAGTAGCCAGTTGTTTCAGTTCAAGTAAGAACCTTGGTACAATGATAACCAAATGATTTTGAGCAAATCACCAGCTTTCAACGGATTTGATTTGTCTTTACCAGAAGCCGTTTGCTTCTGGACTAGCCAACTCTTAGATAAATTATCAATATTATCTTTGGTGAGTCGATTACCAATTATGGTTTTCCAACTGCCTTTACCACAAGCCATAAACTTGCGGGCTAGCCAACTTTTCACTAATTAAAGATATGGTGAGCTGAACACCATACAATTTTGGGCAAATTGCAAGCCATAAACGGATTTGAGATATCTTTACAAAGAGCCGTTTGCTCTGGATTAGCCAATCCTTATGTGGGTTAGACATGGCGGACTGATTACCATTTGCTGAGTAAGTGAAAAACACTTACTCCAAAAAAAATTTGGCCAAAAATGGGGGAATTAGGCGGTATAATTACATGATAAAATTCGTGAGAATTCTTCCCCACACTAGAAATGAATATTGCCCTCAATATTCAAAGTACCGGCGGTTATGCCGAAACTTAGAACGTAAAAGGGAAATACTACGGCCATTATTTTATTTTTGATATATACACATCTTTTTTTTTTTTTTTTTTTTTTTTTGAACTGAAACTTAATATATAAAAGCGGGGGGCAACTCCCCCACACTAGGGTGGTAGAAAATAGAAAGAAGTCAGAAATATGGGTGAAAACCCATATGGTGTGCTACTGTTTTTGATTACCGAGTCGCTAGCTTGACTCGATCCCCGCATTCATTGGTTCATGGGGAAAGTTTGTAGATCCGGGACAACCACGGGTGGAATGTCCTCTCCAAAATAGTGTTTTAATCGATGACCATTCACTTTAAAATTTGGACCATCGGGTTGAGATAACTCAATAGTTCCATAAGGAAATACTTTAGTGATGGTGAATGGTCCAGACCAGCGGGATTTTAGTTTTCCTGAGAAAATCTTTAATCTTGAATTGAAAAGAAGGACTCGATCACCGACGTTGAAAACGCGGTTCTTGATTTTGGAGTCATGAATCTTCTTTGTCTTTTGTTTGTAGATCAAAGAGTTCTCGTATGCTTGATCACGTAGTTCATTTAATTCATTCATTTGAACTTTTCTGTGATCACCAGCTGTCTGAATATCGAAGTTTGCATGTTTCAAGGCCCAGTATGCTTTGTGCTCGAGCTCAATCGGCAGATGACACGCCTTTCCGTACACAAGCTTGTATGGAGTACACCCGATTGGTGTTTTATAAGCTGTACGGAAGGCCCAGAGTGCGTCATCTAGTTTATCCGACCAGGATGCACGGTTTTCGCCTACTGTCCTTTCAAGAATTCTTTTTATACCACGGTTGGAAACTTCCACTTGCCCACTTGTTTGTGGGTGGTATGCAGTAGAAAGACGGTGGTTTACACCATACTTTTGCATGACTCTATCAAATTGGTCATTGCAGAAATGTGTACCACGATCACTGATTATAGCTCGCGGAGTTCCAAACCTAGCAAAAAGAGATTTTAAGAATTTCACAACAACTCGGGCATCATTAGTAGGTAAAGCTTTCGCTTCAACCCATTTTGACAAATAGTCAACAGCCACAAGTATGTATTTGTTTCCTCGAGATGATGGAAATGGCCCCATAAAGTCAATGCCCCAGATGTCAAAAATCTCACACACTTGAATGGCGTTTTGCGGCATTTCATTTCTTTGAGATATATTTCCGTGACGTTGACAAGCGTCACAGGTTTTGACAAATTCGTGGGCATCCTTGTAAATCGTAGGCCAATAAAACCCGGAATCAAACACCTTTTTGGCGGTGTAATTTGGACTATGATGGCCCCCGTGGGTCGGCATGGCAAGCTTTGAGAATGTCCATAGCTTACTGTCCATAAACACACCGTCGGATGACTTGATCCGCACAGATTTTGAATAAGTAGGGGTCATCCCAGAAGTAATGTTTAACATCTTTGAAGAATTTGTTCTTCTGTTGGGTCGACATTCCTTTCACTATGAAGTTACCCGCATGGTAATTTGCGAAGTCAGCAAACCATGGGGTAGTAGAGTCTCCACGAAAAGAAACCGCATTGAGTGTCTCGAGAGGAAATGTTTCATTTATTTCCTTTTTCTCGAAAACATCCTGGTGAGGGTTTTCTAGACGGGACAGATGATCTGCAGCCAGGTTCTCAGCTCCTTTTTATCACGTATAATGATATCAAATTCTTGCAGGAGGAGAACCCAACGGAGCAATCTCGGCTTTGCATCTTGTTTTGCAAAGAGATATTTGAGAGCCGAGTGATCCGTATACACCACGCATTTGGTCAAGATTAGGTACGGCCGAAACTTCTCAAACGCATACACCACGGCTAGTAGCTCTTTTTATGTGGTGGTGTAATGGGTTTGAGCTTCAGTCATAGTCTTACTCGCGTAATGGATAGGCTGAAAATGCTTGGTTAAACGTTGCCCTAAGACTGCACCGATAGCAAAATCACTTGCATCGCACATGAGCTCAAAGGGAAAGTCCCAGTCGGGAGCAACGAGAATGGGTGCTTCAGTAAGCTTTTTCTTTAATGTTTCAAAAGCTTTGATGCACTCGGGTGAGAAGATAAACGGAGCATCTTTTTCAAGAAGATGTGTCATAGGCCGGGCAATTTTAGAAAAATCTTGTATGAATCTGCGATAAAAACCGGCATGACCTAAAAAACTCCTAATACCTTTGACGGTAGTAGGATGAGGCAATTTAGCAATAACATCTACTTTTGCTCTATCGACCTCGATCCCGTTTTTTGAAATCTTATGGCCAAGGACTATGCCTTCTTTGACCATAAAGTGGCTCTTCTCCCAATTTAGACAAAGATTGGTGTCTTCACACCGTTTGAGCATTTTATCTAAATGGGAGAGACATGTTTGAAATGAGTCCCCAATGACCGAGAAGTCATCCATAAACACCTCCATTGTTTCCCCGATCATGTCGTGGAAAATTGCCATCATACATCGTTGGAACGTGCCAGGAGCGTTACATAGGCCAAAAGGCATACGTCTATAGGCAAAAGTTCCGTATGGGCAGGTGAATGTGGTCTTTTCTTGATCCTGTGGATCAATGGGGATCTGAAAATACCCCGAGAAACCATCTAGGAAACAATAGTATTCGTTCCCTGCTAATCTCTCAAGCATTTGGTCCATGAAGGGTAGAGGAAAATGGTCTTTTCGGGTGGCGTCATTCAACTTACGATAGTCAATGCAAACACGCCATCCCGTTACCAGCCGAGTTGGAATTAACTTGTTTTCTTCATTTGTGACAACAGTAATGCCACCCTTTTTAGGAACACAATGAATTGGGCTAACCCAAGGACTATCTGAGATCGGGTAAATTAAACCGGCATCAAGAAGTTTGATAACCTCCTGTTTGATAACATCATGGATTTTGGATTTACTCGTCTCTGATGTTGAACTGCTGGCTTGAAGTCATCCTCCATCAAGATTTTGTGAGTACAAAACTCAGGGTTGATACCCTTAATGTCGGAGAGTTTCCAAGCAATTGCTTGCTTGTGTGACTTTAAGACCTTTATGAGAGCAGCTTTTTCATCTTTACTCAAATCTCGAGCAATAATGACGGGTAATTTATCATCACCCTCAAGAAATGCATACTCGAGATGAGGTGGTAAGTCCTTAAGTTCTACCTCAGGAAATTCTTCAGTTTTCTCAACTGACTTGACTTCCTTATTATGAAGCTCGACGGGAGGGAGTGATGAAGGATCATTGTTGAGCATCTTCTCGATGAGAAGAATATCTCCCTCGATGTCAATTGGAGCGTGATCAATTTCCCATGAAACCGAATCACTAGACAAGTATGCTTCAATCTCTTCCAAGATGAAGTCACTTTCCTCAAACGGAGTGAGAGAAGGAGTAGAATTGGCAATGATGGGTTGAGATGAATGAGTGAGATTATCACTCGAAGAATTATGATCATAACCGAGAACTTCTTGAGAGTACTCTTCAGAAGCAACATCAATGATATCTATTCGGTTAACCGACTCAGAATCATAGTTTGCGGAGTACCTCGAAGTTTGATCAAGGTTAAAGGTGACAGCTTCATTACCAACACGTAATGTGATTTCTTGCTCAAATACATCAATGAGAGCACGGCCCGTTCTCAGGAATCCTCGTCCAACAATGAGAGGAACCCGATGATCGGCATCGAAATCAACAACCACAAAGTCAGCTGGAAAATGGAACTTTCCTACTTTCACAAATACGTCCTCGGCAATGCCAAGTGGCCGGGATATTGTACGATCTGCAAGCTCGAGAGTCATGCATGTAGGAGTAAGATCCGGAAGAGAAAGTTTCTTCCACACTGAATAAGGCATCCGATTGATGCTTGCACCAAGATCTGCTAAGGCAAAGCATTCAACCATTCCCGGAAATACACAAGGTAAGAGAAATTTTCCAGGATCTCCAAGCTTCTCGGGAAGCTTCTTCAGGATAACTGCAAAGCAGTTCTCGTTCAGAGGAGTTTTTGCCATCTCAAACAGCTTTTCCTTGTTGCTTAACATGTGTTTGAGAGTTGATGCAAACTTGGGCATCAGCATGATAGCATCCGCAAAGCTTATGTCAAAATGTAGTTCTTGGAAAATTTGAAAAAATTTGTCCATTTGATGACTGGCTTTTCGCGGAGCTTTTGCTCATTCAAACGTGATGGGTAAGGAATAGAAGATTTGGATTTGGGGTTTTCAACGGGAGCTACAGGAGGTTAAAAAACAACTCCTGGATTGATTTGGGTTTCGGACAACTTGAGGATGGACATCATTGGTACCTCCGTTATTAGTAGGAAGTTCCTTGTCCTTTGTAGCCTCGGTTCACTTTCCACTACCTTCGGGAGAGAAGAAGAAGAAGAGGTAGTAGGAATAGCGGGTCCATCGTATGATACACCACTTCTGGTTGTGATCGCCTTTGCATCGCCCTCGGGTTAGCGATCGTGTTGCTCGGAAGTTTTCCTGAGCCCGAGGGTTGATCATTTAAAGACTTCTTTAGATCAACGATCTGACTGACCAACAACCTGTTCATTTCATCTTGGGATTTCATGAATTGTTTCAATAACTCATCAGATGATGGTCCAGTTGGAACAATGGCTTGAGTTTGATTAGGAAAATTCTAGCCTTTATTATTCAGATTAGGGCCTTGATTTTGAAAATTTCCTTGATTAGGATTCATATTCCCATGAAATTGATTCCCTCGATTGAAATTGTTTTGATTAAGGTTTCCTTGATGTTGGAAACCTTGATTTGGTCCGGGATAGAAATTACCTTGGTTTTGATAACCTTGGTTCATTCTAGGTTGGTTCTGATTCCGGTTTTGTATGTTAGGATTCTGGCTAAAACCGGGTGGTCCTTGATAAGTATTAGCACGGTAGTTTGGTTCATTTTGAGGACGGTATTGATTACCTCCTTGATGTGAAGTACCGGCTATAGCATTGGCTTCAAACGGACTACCATCGGTGGCAGTATAGTTGTAGTATGCATGAGGGCCACCACAAGTAACACAGACCTCGACTTTCTTCACTTCACCATGTGATGGTGTTTGTGTGAAAGTGACTTTCTTTTGGTTTGCAAGAACCAAAGCCTGAACAATATCCGTGAGTTTGTCAATCTTAGCATCGGTGCTAGATGTACTCACGTGAGATGAAGTAGAAGGTCCAGCATTAGACTGAGTCTGATATGTCTTTGTTCGAAAAGGCGGACTGGACTTGTTTTCTATAATTTGCAAGGCTTCTTTTGTGGTCTTGCTCAGGAAATTACCTCCCGCGGAGGCATTTAAAGAGTCTTGGTTAGTTTGGTTCAGACCATTGTAGAAAGTATCCATTTGCATTAACTCGGTAAAACCATGATGCGGACACTTTCGGAGCAACTCTTTGTAACGATCCCATGCCTCACCGAATGATTCATCAAATCTTTGAGAAAATTTCATTATCTCATTCTTAAGACTTGTAGTTCGGGATGGAGGATAGAATTCGTTAACAAACTTGGTGACTAAATCCTCCCATGTTTCAATGGAACGAGGGGGTTGTTTCTCAAGCCAATTCCGGGCTTGTCCCTCTAGAGAATGGGAACGAAGAAGCTTAATTGCTTCATGTGGGACATTCTTGTATTTGATGGTAGATGCAATCTTGTTAAACCATCGAATATGAGCATGAGGGTCGTCCCGCTCAAAACCATAAAATTGGCTTTGGGTTACAAGATTAAGCAACCCGGTTTTGAGCTCGAAGGTATCAGCCATGATGGCTGGGACAATAATGGCATCTCCGTAACCCTCGATGGGTGCTTGGAGAAGCTCATTCATCGGTTTGTCTTCTGCCATTACGACAGGGGGTGGTGGTGTTAGACGTTCCTCAGTCACGGCTGAAGGAGCAGAACGTCCTCTACGGGCCAAAATTTGATTAGGTCTGAACCATCAAGTTTATCACACAAGTCAACCACTTGTGAATGGTCAACCGTAATAAAATTCAAACAGTCTAAAACCAATGCAATTTCCCTTGGAATATAGTGTATTCCCGGGTCGTTAAGTCCCACGGAGGATTAATGGTGTTTCAAAACTTTCAGATGTCGAATAATCACTAAGGATAGTGATCAGTAAGGATTTTGGTTGGAAATTATACTATTGATTGATTGGAATGTATTTGGATACAGAATTATAAAGCACAACAATCAGATTAAACAAACTTAAACACGTACGTTTATTAAATTATGTAAACGTACAAAATAAAGCGTGAGTTTTAAGAAATAAAAGACCTACAAATATGAAAATGATATTTTTACAAACCTAATAATAAAAGAAAATTATTAGAAAATTAAAATTATTTTTATAACTATTTATTTAATTATTATTAATTAAAAACTATTTTTAACTATTTAATAATACTCTAAAATATAAGAAAATATGAAATAAAGCTAGAAAAATGAAATTATGACTTAGAAAAATCTAAAATATTAGAAAACTAATTTTAAAACTGAAAATATATTTTTTATGCTTTTTATTTATTTATTATTAATTATTTAATACTTTTAACTATTTTTAATTCTAATAAATACTAAACAGGATAAGAAAATTATGAAATTTTTTCTATAAATATCTTATGTTAACAGAAAGCTAAGAAAATTATAAAAACAGGAAGTGCTTAATAATAAGCTAAAAAAGAAAATTAAAAAACTAATTTCTATTAAATAAACGCTATCACTATTTTTAAAATGATGTTTTTGTGATTTTTCTTTTTGAAAACTATTATACTACTGAAAATAAGTAACTTTAATAAAGACAAAAATTTTACAATTTAAAAATAAGCAGTTTGAGAGCTTATTAGCTCAACAGTGAGCTTATGAGTTTATTTTGATGTTAAGCTCAAACAAGCTTACAAGCTAGAACCAAAGTTAGAATAAGATGCAACAAGCTACAAGCTACTTATATGAAGCTAAAAAGCACAAAGAATTATATTGAAAAGCTTAAAATAAGCAAATAAGCACTTGGCTTCTCAATGTTCTAAGACAGTTATGGGACAGAGTTTAAAGGACAAAACAAGTGGGGTCCACAGAGCTTAAGCTCTCAAACTTGGCTGAAACAGATAGCCAGTTGGGTTTTGAGCTTAAAGGAACCAAGAACAACCCTTAGGGTCCACTGATGAGCTTATGACAAGCTTTTGAAAAAGCTTGTAGACACAGTAAAGACTTCATTATATCTTGAGTCAGTGTATACAAGAATTGGGACAAACTAAAAGCTTGTTGCAGCCCTACCAAATAAGCTGAAAAATGGAAAATAAGCTTGGTCTGTGAAATGGCTAGATTGGCTTTCCAAAAAGCCAAGGTTCATAAGCTGAGGTTCACTAATAAGCTCTTGATGAGCTTTTGAAAAAGGGTCACTCAAGCGTGCACAGGGCACATTTTTAGAAAAGGACTTAAAAGAAACTAAAAATAAGCGGTTTAATAAGCTAACTAGAAAATATAAAAAATATTATGATTAAGATGAGCAGCTATATTTTAATATTCCTAAAGCTCAAATCTTGAAAGCTAAAATTAAGTCCTATATAAAATTATCTATTTTATTCAAAATCTGCTAAATTGAAAATTTTGACTTTTTATATAACTCTAATAAGTTGACTTAAGTGAACTTTAAATTAATCCTACTCACTAATTATGTTGTATTAACCTAAAATAAGATGGAATTAAGCTAAGTTAACAAGTTCTAAACAACTATGATGACTTTTAGTTCCTAAATCCTAACAGTTAACTAGATAAGTGAGATTAAAAGTATTTTTGACTTTTTCTTAAATAAGGACTGGTTTTCTTTGTTGCAATAAGATATTAGGTACTTATGTGACACAGAACAATAACAAGAAACAACACCAACACTCTTTAAAACAGTTAAACAAGCAAATCCAAACAGTCCTATATGAAACTATTTTGAAGCTTTACATACTAAAACAGGTTTTTAAAGCAAGGAATCTAGTGATTATCTTATAATAACTATATTAAAACAGATTTAAACTAAAATTAACAAACTTTAAGCACTTATACTATGAAATGCAAATTATGAGAAATTGCTTACAAATTGAGTTCAAGCATAAAACAGAGAACCAAAAGCTGAGAACACAACCTATAGCTTCCCAAGAAGCTCTAAACCCAAGGCAATCCAAAATTCACCTTGCTCCAGCTTTCTCTCTTCTTCATTCTTGATTTTTTATTTTTCACTAATTTATTTGGTATTTTTGGTATTTTTCTTTTTGATACTAAACAGAGTTTTAAAGGTTACTAAAAGCTTAGAAAAGCTTTATAAGGAGCTTAAGTGAGCTTATGAGTCCAAAGCAACAACTAACAACAACATTAACACATATTGAGATTTTTGAAATGAAAATTGCATAAACTGAATTTGAAACTTGAACACTGAAATTGATTATTGAAAAAGATTTACAATACACTGAACTTGAGAAAAACAGTACTTGAAAGCTAAGAAATACACTAGAAAGCTTAAGTTAATTAAAACGACTAAAGAAATTAAAAATTATTCTAGATATATCTTTACATTGCTTCTCCTTCCTTCTTTATAGCCTTTTGGAGTTCCTACTAGCACTCTGGTCATTTCCCACTTGCAATCATGGCCATTGATTTCTCTGAATTCATCCTAGCCTTTAAAATGATTTTGCGCCAAAAGTGGTACTAGTGGATTAGAGCAGGTTTAGAGCAATTAAGGATTTTTGGGTGATTGTGGAGGTGGAAGGGACAAGTTGGGAAGTAGATATGGAGCTAGGGTTGATTTGGCAGTAAAAACAGGTTTTGAGGTGAGGTTGGAGTGTTTGATGGTGGGGATGCATTAAATGCAAGGTAGGCTAATGAGAGGAGGGGGATGAGCTGGAGAGTAGTATAGGTGAGGTGGAAAGGTAGTGAGGTGGTGGTAAAAACCACTGGTTTTGGGTTTACAGGTGATGGTGAAGACGAAGAACAGTATAACTGGTATTTTGGCGGGCGTTGACCGTTTGACCGTTGGATATTAATAACAGGGGGGGTCAAAATGGGTATATTGAACTAGCTCAAGGGTTTTGACAGGGTTCAAGGGTCAAGTGGTGTGGGTTGGGCTTGTATATGGGCTGGCTGGATATTGGATTGGATTTGTAACAAAGGGTCCGTTTGGTAGCTTAATAACACAAAGACCTTTTATGTAATTTTCTGTTTTATGAGGGACCAAACTGCCAACATTCCAAAGTTATCACAAGGACCTATCCTGCCATTTATGAATAGTACAAGGACCACATTTGATAATTTTCCATTTTTAAATATCCAAGGACCTTTTATGACACTTTTTAAAACTTTAGGGACCTTTTCGCCATTTGACCAAAGATTCATTCAAGGACCATTTTTGACAACTTAGAATATTTCAGGGACGTTGAATGATAAAACTCCACATTTTTGGATTCCAGGGACTAGATTTGACAAGTTTCCAAACTTGGGGGACTAAAACTGCCAATTATGCAAACTTGATACGTTTTTTATCTGATTTTGGTATTTTTGCATTTAAAACACATAAAACACTTATTTGTGATATTTTTATCATTTTTATGCATTTCTGAGTGTTTTCAGAAGTTTTTGCAGTTTAAATGGTACAAAAATGATGAGTATTTAGACACTCATCACTTTTTTTCACACTTGATATATTATGTAGTATGTGTTGAAGTGATTTTTATATAATATACATGTATAAGTATCTAAGATATTTGGTACAAGAATTGGTTGAGTCACCCTTGTGTCGACAAGGGTGATTAGTAGAAAGTTAGTATATATATATTTTTATTTAGTATGTAAATGTAATGTAAATGTATAGTTATTTAAGGATAATTAGTAACTTGTGTATTTATTTAAGCATTTAGGGTAGCGTTAGCTAAAAATAAATTTTGACGGATCAAAATAAAATATATTGAAGTCATAAAAATTATAAAAATAAATTCCTTACAAAAATTGAGTGAAATAATAATTATAGAGTAGTATTTACGAAAACCGTCGTAATTATATAAATATAACGATTTATATACAAAATAAATTTAAAACACCGGGTAAACTAATAATATTATTTTTATAATCTTAATATGAGTATAAAAATATATCGGGATAATTTTTGGAAGTATCGGATCAAATGTTCAAAATAAATGATTACGCGATAGCGTTTATTTAATAGGAAATTATGCGTTTAATGTGAAATGCAAAACCATGCATGAACTGATATGATGATAATGTTACTAATGATATGTAGACTAAACCTAGTCTATATGAAATGTTCTTGATGATTGTTCACGAATTCGCAGCTAAACCATTAAGGTTACGCGAATTTGATACTCGTAAACCTAGTTTACGATAAACGATGAATAGTGAAGCATGAATAGTGATTTTCTCCGGGAATGAATAGTGTTTCGTGAATAGTAAAATTTTGAAATACGTTCTCAGAATATCAAATTGACTTCAAAAACGATGAATAGTAAAACGATGAATAGTAACCGATGAATAGTAAATTCCCGAGATGAATAGTAAATTTGAGAAATGACCTGAAATTACGAGTTGTCACATGGTACTCAAGCTCTATGGTTTGATGCGAATCCATAAAAGATACAAGAATGTTTGTGTGGCACTTTAACATTTGAAACTTTGATTATGAGTTGTCCTCAAGGCACAACAAGAATGTTTGTGATATTTGCAAGTTCTACGAATACGATGTAAACAAGCTTTCACATTTCATTTGCTTCATATGGGAAGTTTTTGAGAACTACGCTAACTTTCTATTGTGTTGTGATTCATATTTCAAAGGAACAGCTCCATTGCAATGAGTGTGAAATATGCAGGTTACTATTAAGAATAGCGATGTTTCTAAAATTGTACGTTGCTATTTCTTGAAATTGATCGATGATAGAATATTTATCGTTAGAATATTTATCGTTGCAGAACTGGAGGTCGTTACAGGTTTTTTCATTGCGCCAAGTGCGGTATGTATGTCCACCTTCCATTGGCTTTTTTTTCTTTTTCGATCATACTATATGTTATGTTGCAGAATCGACCTCATATTGTTACTGTTGTTCTGTTTTAAACTTTTATGTGAGACAAAACAATTGTTAATATGTGTATAGTTTGCTAATCACAACACCTATACAAGATTCAACTTATAACAGTCCCCAACTTTTGAAGTTTATGTTTCTTTGAACCTTAGGATGGACGTATGATGAATCTAATATGACAACATGGAAATAAACAAAACAGGTGGCTATTATTATTTATTTTTTTAAAAATGTAATGATTACGTTTTTATATACTTCCAGTGGTTATCACTTTCTGATCTGACTTAGAAGTTAGGACCTGTCATATATACTCTAGGTAATGGGCTATATGTTGCTTGCTTTTTTGTATTGAAGCAAGTAATACAGTTTGAATAAGTGGTCTAGTGGTAGATACTTAAGTAGTTAAGTGAGCCACAAGTGAGAGTAGTACCGGGTGGGTGACCTACCGGGAAGTCCTCACTTATGGACCATAAGCTCCACTGATACCTAGGCAATGAAGAGGAGAGCCTGTAAGCCATTAGCTGCGCATGTTCGAATCCAAGCCGGCCCCGGTTTTCATCCGGCCGTTACTCTAGCGATAAATATCGTGTAGAGGCGGCACGGTTTCCGGGCGGACGCCGTTATTAATCCCCACTACGCCAGCATGGACCCGGTTAAGACAACATTGTCTGGGTACGTGGAGGATGAGGGCCTCCTTTAGGGCAGGTGTGACTCTATCCAAAAAATGAAAGTCATCGTTCAAAAAAAAAGAAAAATACGCTTTTGCCTTTAGCCAAGCTTGGGTGGATCTCTTGGTCAATATATTTACACCACAATTATAAATGGTTAGGCTGGTCAGCGTGGTCTGGCCATGGGTGTAGAGGTGTGAGAGTTATGTACCTATTTAGAATGCAAGAAATTGGATTCGTATGATGGGCACATGTAGCGATATTGGCTTTCTGTTGCCAATAGGGTTATAAGGAGCGTCTTTTAAAGTCTAGCCATGTTTGTTATGCGCTTAGACTGTTGCTCTTATAGAGTGGAGATGCTGATAAAAGGAAATGAGCAAGTGACTTTAATTTCCAACGTTTTTGAAGGGTATGTAACTTATAAGAGCTCACAATTTTAATTGGTAAATGGATTTCATAGAATTAATATCAAGTTACAATATTTAGATAAGGTTCGAAAACGGTGCAAAGGAAGCACATGAAACAAGCCAAATTACAAGAAGAACAACACTCAACCATAAGATTAAATATAAAAACGAGTATGTTGTATCACAATAACTTACATGAGTATGTGCAGATTCTCTCAAATATAAGGCACCATTTCAGTTGTCAGAGTGCTTCAGTTAGAAGAGCCAAAGATCGAGATTGTAGTATTCGGTTAAGTCAGCGAGTAATGTTAGAAGTACTCTTCGGCGGATGTCAGTACCAACAAGCTTGTATGTTATCTTGTAATACTGGCCAGTTGATGTCTTGCCACACATAGTTATACACATAAGTAAAAGAGCTTCACAAATAGAACTCTATCTACAGAAAGTAATATGAATATTAAGTATTCACATCTACTAAGAAATTGAAGAAATGAAAACATCTTCAAGTTTATGTTGTTAATCTGGGTAACATATGTTGATCATCAAGTGTATCAAGGAGGTGTAATAACCAAATAGTTGAATTAATATTTAATAAGTTGTGCTCTTCGGAAAAGGGATTTGAGAATATTAACTTAATTTTCAAATAAATGCAAGTAAATATTTGTCGTGCTATAGTATTACAGTACCAAAAAAGATGTCCTTGGAACTATGTTTTTAATAGCTAGAGTGTCTTTTTGAAATGTTGTCTTTTACATGGAGAATGACCATTTTCTGATTGTCCTTATATTTGCTTAGTTTTTTTGTGATCGATTCTTATTACACCTTCATTTACATGAATCACCATATCACATGGAAAGTTGGTTATGATTGACATAGATTGGATTGTTATTTGATTCTGGCTTCATTGTATTTCTCAAATAACTTTTTTTAGCTAAATAAGTTGTTAAAGTTGTAGCACTTACTAGATATTTGTTTTTTTAGGTACTGCAATGGAAGAACCTAATGTTCCTATCCCATCCTGCAATGGATGCTTTATCAGGTTTTTTATTCTTTTATGAGACACTGAATGGGATGTAGGTCTAACCTTAGGTAAATGTTTTGACCAAATTGACATGTGTGGCAGGTAGATTTTTAAGAAGTGGCTCAGAGCTTGCACAGAAATGTTGTAACATACGTAATAGAAAATTTTGAAATTAATATTTTTTTACTAATAGTAACTTTTAAGTTACTAGTATAACCCATTTTTAAGTGTCAAATAGTGGATTCCCCAAGAACTGTCATTAGAGCAAATGAAAAATGATGGAGAAATGAATGACCTTTTTTAATAGCTAATGAAATATAACTTTCTAAATGATAATTTTGTCATTAACCAATGTGTCTATTATATAATGTGAGTAGTTGAAAAGAAGAAAATTCGTAACAGGCATGAAAACCAGAAAGATATATAAGAATAGGTGCCTTTTGTGGCTCCAAATTATACTAGAATAGGTGCCAACTGTGGTTTCGGATTTTGATGAAATTGAAACCCGATGACAACAAAGACTCACCAAAGTCGATTTTACCTCATATGTCATCTAGAAATTTAGAGGTGGTTGCGCATTAGAAGACGTATTGCAAATGGTTACTTGATAAAGCAGCTACCTTTACAACATTCTTATGATTTTCATTGGCTGTACGTGAGTGTAAAGAAACAGATACGCGGTTTTTGTTGGCACTATTTATTTGGTCTTTTAGAAGGTTATTGTTGCGAGTTTTATATACACAATATTGCCCCATTTTCACGATTACTTTACATACATTTAATATTCAACATTCATTATCATGAAGCTAGCTCGCCCATTCGGGCAGGCTATGGAGCTAGTTTATATATATCATAGCATCATTTTTAGTCAATAATCTCAGTGGCAACTTAAATCAAAAACCCATTTTCATGTATGAACTTAAAAGTGTATAACAAGTCAAAATATCAAGATTTTAAGCTAGCTTTTTGTACCATCTTTTAAACTAATGCTACAAATCAACTAAAAAAATTTATACTACATTTTTATGAATCTAATATGAGTGTTTTAGCATTATAACTCAGATCTAAAATGATTACAAGAATCTATGAATAAAACCTAAGAAAAGTTCATAAGAACTATCTTTTTAGAGATTTTTGGTGGAAGAAAGACACAAGTATTCTTGAACCTAGTGATTTACCTTTAAAAAGAGCTTCCAAAAATTGTGATGGTGATGGTGGTGGGGTGGTGGTGTGGTGTTGTACGACAACCCAAGGGGAGGAGGAAGGAGAGAAAGAAAGGAGATGGAGTGTAGTTTTGCAGAGGCTAAAGATGTGATTATTTTGCATGCGTTTTGAGTGGGTTAGGAGTGGGGTGGGAGAGGGGTGGCCAGTCACAAAGCAAAAAGAAAAGAAAAATATATTTATTTTTGTTAGTTAAATGTTGTAAGTGTTTGTTGTTAAGTGATTAAATAAAATGTAAAGTTTAAAACGCAAAATACGTATTAACAAGGTAACGTAAAAGTTGAAACTTATAAAAATGGTATAAGTTTAGAAAATATATAACTTTAGTATTTTTGAAATGGCGTGAGCATATCGTGCTGTTTAAAGAATATTTGACTATAATCGTAAGTCGTAAACACGTTCGTTGACAAAGGTTGCTCATAAAATATACGTAAATCATAAAAATAACCCGAAAAGTACGAAACTAACTCAAACATGGAATTATTTTAAAAATGTTAAAAATGGTTATCGGTTACTAAAACAGAAATTAACGATTGTCACATTCAAGGTATCCAGAGATTTAAAGAATAGAACAATGATATAACCGTAGCGGAATACAAACCACAATCCCAAGAACTCTTGTTATCTTGTCAAATCTGGAACAAACTTTGAAACTTGAAAACTTTATGGCATAAATGGCCCTTGCACTAAATAAAACAAGAAACACAAGAAAAAAGATGGACCATTTTAAGTTTGACTACCATATTGTCAACAACTGCATGGTCAAAGGTGAAAGTGAAAATTGAAAGTTGAAAGTTGAAAGTCAAATGTGAGATAAATGTATAATGTAATTAATACTCTTATTAAAACACCTCATTACTTAAAAGTACATTGATTTATTCATAAAGTACAACCAACTAAAAGCATATTCACCAAATTAAATACAAACAATTAAAACACACCATACTAAAAAATACAATAAAATTTTCACAATATACAATTTAAACAAGCTTCAACAAAATCCAGAATATAAAATAATTACACACACTAATTAATGTTATTTTTAAAACACCTTAAAATGAAAATTACGTATTATTATACACATTATACAAATTAATAGAGCACACAAAGTTTCATACAAGCTAACAAGTTGATGGTACATATAGTTTTGAAAACTGGACCGGACCGGACCAACTGGTTCAACCGAGAACCGGTTTTGCCACTGGTTCGACTAACCGATAAAAGTCATCCGAAAATGAACCAAAGAGGACCCGTTAAAACCGATACAAACTGGTAAATCATGCCTCATCGAGATCTGTTTCTCCAGTTAATCGTCACAGGGTACTCGTGTATACTATACATAAAGGAAAACACAAAAAGTGAAATGCTGAAAACATATATTTCAAAAGGAAACTATTAATACACATCGAAAACCGGGTTGACACGGGACGCTTCAAACCCGACGGGTTGACCCGGTTTAATTTCACCCGTGTTCAACCCAACCCGTCGGGTTGACCCGGTTTAAATTGATCCGTTTTTCGACCAAAACGGTTCAACCATTTGAACCACCCGGTCGACCCGGGTTTTAAAACATTATGTTTAATACCCAAATCTTCAAACTTTTATTATTTTTCGTTTATAACCATAGACATTTTTTATCACTAAACGATCTGTCGCTATAAAATCCCGTTGCTATGCACAGGTACTCGTCTTTGACTATATGTATATATAATTACCTTTAAAAATTCTAACTAATCTTAAATGAAAACTGATTTGGCATATTCAATGTTGAAAAGTCAATACAACTTTTTTATTATTATTATACATACAAAGCATGTATCCATGTTTTTTAAACTTAAAAAGTGAGTAATGTTAAATTTCTAAAATTCCTTCAAAACTAAAATTTTTACATAAAAATTCAAAAAATTTGTCCTTAATGAAATAGCTGCCATAACAATTCACACCAAAAATTTTAAAGAAATGTATTACAAATTTTGACAACTTTTACTAACGTAATTTTCCAAAAAACAAAAAATATATTTTTTAATTTATTTAATCTTAACACTAATAATTTCTAAAAGTTTATCAATATATTTTATTTTATAAGGCACCATATTACAACTTATTTTTTATTGTTATGTTACTTTATACTGTGTGTATCATATGCGATCTCAGTTATTAAATATTGAAATGTGTGCAATGACAATATGATTTTTAAAAATATTGTTTTGACATTTATATATAGTTGAAATTGCAAAGATATTGTTGTGAATAACTTGAATGTTTACAATCACAAAACATTGTATCGATTTATTATATAGTCACATGGTTCATTTTTTTTGTTTTTGTTCTTGCGCATTAAATACGTTAAATACAAATCTGTTTCCAAATATTGCTATAATGATGGTGATTGATTGGTGATTTAATCGTTGATTGTTCCGGCGCATTAATTTCAAAGATATACAAAGTTTTCTGAAATAATTTGGTCAAAAAACATCATACAACCGGTGTATATATTTTTGTTAAGTTTCTTAGGTTTGAAGTTTTTTTGATTCAGTCAAATACCATGCATTGATGGATGATAACTACAAAGTGAAGCCAATCAAAGAGTTCAGTCAAAGAGGATTCAACACCTCATATAACGTGTACTAAGAAATTTTACACGACATGTAACGTGCATTGTTAGTTATCTCATAATTGATGTGATGTTTTATTTTCAGTTTCAATAAATATTTTTATATGTTCTTTGATACATGTTAAAAATTTTTGCTTTAGTTGAATTATCGCATGTTACGAAACACTTACCACAATATTGCATATTGTTAATTATCTGCCGCTAGGAACCGCTGCCGCTAAGCGTGGGTACTCGTCTAGTGTTAATTAAATTGGTTTTCGAAGTGTATAAATTCATTCAACTTAAAATCTTGAGAAACTTATATGAGTTGATGATGGACAGTTACATGTATAAAATATTGATTTTGTCAATACAATAAGCTTCTTGTAAGAAGGGGTTTGTTGAAATTTATTTTTTTCGGCTTATGGGCTTATTTAAATTATTTGAAAGGTGATAAGCTCATTTTTCTTAGCGATTGTTCTTATCAACTTGGGTTTATAAGCTATTTAAGTTCATAACCTTAGGTTTATAAGCTGTAAGTATATAAAATTGAGCTTATTAGCTTTTCAAAGAATTACTATATTTTTCAACTAAAAAAAGTAAAATCCCATCCGGTGCATAACTATATACGACACCCGACACTTTTTCCTCAACCAAAATCCAAACAACCCCTTTCTCCAACATCCCATCCACCATCATCAATTACCACAACTACCATCAGATTTTTTTTTCACAACTAATGAAGCCAAATCAAAAGAATCGCGAGGCTTTGCTATTTTTAAGTAACCTTGTGATTTAAAAAAAATACAAGACTTCTTAAAGTTATTTTAAAAGTTCGATCACAAGGTTAGTTTCTCAAAAAAATCACTAGGTTTCTCAATATGTAAAAAAATCGCAAGGTTAATAATGATGAAATGGCTTGCTTTTTATAGTGTGATTTTTTAATTTCCCAAAAACATTATTAGTATTATTATTTTCCATATAATTTTTGTTCTTATTTATAATGAACTGACTAGATGCAATTTAAATGATACGAAAACACAAACATAACCAAAAAGACTCACAAAATAGTCATGTTCCGCAATTTAAATGATACGAAAACACAAACATAACCAAAAAGACTCACAAAATAGTCATGTTCACTGTAACAGGAACCGGGAGTGGTAAAAATGAGTTTGAAGATGAAAGGAGGTTGAAGAAGAGTGATGTTTGTATATAGCTGGAATCTCGACCCTCCGGTCTCTTTTCCTTCCTTCACCATTGGTGACGTGGCTTGTGGGAACTTGCCGGCTTTCGGTGACGCTTCTCTTACCAAGGTTCTTCATGGTGTTTTTCAAATCGCTTTGTGGGTCTTGTGGAATTGGAGGAATCGAGTTGTAAACGCGCCGATCGACTTGGCAGATAAATGTAAAATGGATAATGTGTTCCCAAGTATACAACGCCTTTCTCTCCTTTGGATCTCTGCCCGTATCTCTGCTAAGAAGAAGGCGATTTGGACCTGTTGGACGTCAAAGCCTTTTGAGATTTTTTGTAATAATGGGTAGTTTATGGTGTTGTTGTCTCTTTTCTTCCTTGCACATGGTTTTTGTACAGTCTTTGTTTCTTGTGTGTCTCCTCCTTGGGAGCTTTCTAATGCAATTCAGCCTTTCAAAAAAAAATGTAATAAAGAGATTAGGGGTGTGTGGATGTAGGTGTAACAAAGTGATATGGGGTGTTTGGGATTGTAACCTGCTCATCATGTTTTTATGACCTGAATACCTATTGATTGCTTGACATTGCAAGAAGAAAAAAGATTGATGCATTAAATCAAGAAAAAAAAAGTTTAGTACCTTAAAATAAAATTGAGTATATGTTTAGTACCTTTTTATGCAATTTGCCCTAAAATTAAAGGTGTGATTCATTGAAATTTAAATATTGTATCTCGATTCCTTCAAAAAAATTATTCAAACTTCGTCCGTATTCAAGCCCGGCCTATTAATATTTTTTTCCCCAAGAGTTTTACTCTAATAAGATAATTGCTTATTAAAGGAAAGAGTATTGCTAGAACAACAATCACTCTACAAAATAAAATCCACAAAAAAGAGGTGTCCATATGTAAATTTTGATATATTTTTTTTATCTTCTCTTTGCTACAATCAATCAGACATAGACACCTTCTTTTTGTAGAGTCTTAGTGGTTCTAGCAATGCTCTAAAGGAAATACCTTATTCTGATTACAAGTATGTAGTGTTCTCACTCGGATTATGGGAAGATTAGCGTTTAGTAAGGGGAAAACACTCCTGTTTTTTACAAAATGTTTGTGGAAAACTAGGATGACAAAAATCATGTTCAAATTAGTGTTTTCCAACAAAATTCTCTACAAAACACAAAATCCCTATTTCCCAGTTTAATACACAAAACCATAAAACATTTTTTTCACCTATTTCCCTACTCATTTTCCTTAGAGTAAAAGCTAATAATGCTATGTGTACTAACCGAAATGGTCTATTTTTTTTATAATTTTTGGTTCGTTTTTATGTGTTTTATACGTTTTTGGACATTATTACACATTTTTATACGTTTTCATCCGTTTTTATACGTTTTCGTCCGTTTTATACGTTTTCGCCCATTTTTATACGTTCTCGTCTTTTTTATACGTTTTCATCCATTTTTATACGTTTCTTACGTTCTTATCCGTTTTTGCACGTTTTCATCCGTTATTGTACGTTTTCGTCCGTTTTTGTATGTTTTATATATTTTTTTAACGTTTTCATCCCTTTTTGTGTTTTCATCCTTTCTGTCTGTTTTTATACGTTTTCGTCCGTTTTTATATGTTTTCATACATTTTTATCCGTTTTTATACGTTTTAATCTGTTTTCATTCGTTTTTGTATGTTTTTAAACATTTTTGTCTGTTTATGTACTTTTTTATTCATTTTGTACGTTTTTATACGTTTTCATCCGTTCTTGTACGTTTTTATACGTTTTCATCCGTTTTTATATTTTTCATCCATTTTTTATACGTTTTCGTCCGTTTTTATACGTTTTTGTCCATGTATACGTTTTCTTACGTTCTTATCCGTTTTTGTACGTTTCCATCTGTTTTCGTCCATTTTTATACGTTTTTTTACGTTTTCATACTTTTTTATCTGTTATTATACGTTTTTATCTGCTTTCATTTTTTGTCATCCGTTCTTGCACGTTTTCATCCGTTTTTATATGTTTCCGTCCATTTTTACACGTTTTCATCCGTTTTTGTACATTTTCTTACGTTTTCTTTCGTTTTTATCCGTTTATATCAGTTTTGTAGTTTTTGTACGTTTTCATGCGTTTTTATCCGTTTTTGTACGGTTTTGTATCTTTTTATACAATTTCATCCGTTTTTATATATTTTCGTCCGTATACAACGTATTAAAAGGTACTGAAACGTATAAAAATGGATGAAAACGTATAAAGACGTACAAAATGTAAAAAAAAGCATACAAACTACAAAACGTATTAAAAGGTACAAAACGTAAAAAGCGCATAATAACGTATAAAAAATACAAAAACGTATAAAACGTAGAAAAACGGATAAAAACGAATAAAAGCATATGAAAACGTATAAAAATGGACGAAGACATATAAAACGAATGAAAACATATAAAAATGTACAAAAACGGATGAAAATGTATAAAAACGGATGAAAAAGTATAAAAACGGATGAAAACATATAAAAATATATGAAAACGTATAAAAACGGACAAAAACGTATGATAATGTAAGAAAACGTATAATAATGTAAGAAAACGTATGAAACGGACAAAAACGGATAAAACGGATTTAAACGTACAAAACGAACAAAAACGTATAAAAATGTATTAAAATGGATAATACGGATGCAAACATATGAAAAGTACGAAAACGTATAAAACGTAAAAAAACGTATACAAACATATAAAAACGATGAGATTGTTCAAGTGAGAAATATAGTTGCAAATGACTTGTGGGAAAAATATGCGAGTCGCGTGCAACTCGAGATGCTCGAGGGTGATCTTAAAATATATATGGTCATGGCTTGGTGTGTTTAGAGACGAATCTATTGTTTTTATATCGAATTGTAATCGTTTGAAATTTTGTTTCGTGTTATTTGATGTTAGATTTTACATTTTTAATTTTTTATTTTCTAGCATTAAATTTTTTTTTTAGATATTTTGTAATTTAGTTGGTTAGTTTATAATATTTGTTTTTGTGTATTGAAGATCTCTTTATAATATTGCGAATGTGAATAGAGAATTAAGATAGAAAATAATAACATTTGAACATGTTTTCTAGTTTTGCAAAATAGAAAACACAAATGTATATTTCTCTAACTAAACATGTTCTCTATATTTTTAATTGTTTTATGGAAATATAAACCCTTCTTTTTTTCTACATAACAAAAAATAAGAAATTAAAAATAAGAAAAAAAAAAAAAAAAAAAAAAAAAAACTTTCTCCAACTAAACGCAACTTATTTTCTCCGTATTTTACAGCCAACAACAAACGTTATGTTCTACATGATGGATATATTTAAATACCAATAGTGACATTACATTAGCATAATCTACTTTTGTCAAATGCAGCAATACTAAATTGTTGATTGCAATATCCAACACGACAAAAGCAAAATCATCTTACAAACTAAGGCTGGTCCCAGTCGTGACCTGGGACGACCTGGGTCATCCAGCGCCACGTCAGTTTTCTCTCTTCAGCGACCTGACATGACCTGGATGCCCTAGTCAATGACCCAAGGTGGCCTTTTTTAACATAAACTAAAATTTCATTAATAATTAAAATGTTACAATACTAAATAAAAACAATAATATATTAAATATAAAAACGATACGAAATACGTAAATCATAAATCTAATCTGAATGCTCCCCGGATGCAGAGTTACACGAGGGAGATATATAACCGACAAATTCCTCGATGCGAGCCAAATCTTCCTCTTCTAGCAGAGGTTCCCCAAAACAATTGATAGTCGAAGTTGATGCACCTACACCATCTTTTTCGTTCTCCCGGTAGCTCCAATTGATTTTGGTTCTGACGTTGTCCGTTACCTTTTGAACACACCGCCACAACTTGTCAGCAATCTCGCCGTCTTTGCGGGCTTGAACTTTCAAAAACTTGTCGATCACAGCTTTTCGTTCAGGCGTAATGTTGTTGCAACTCTTGTAGTTTTCTCTCATCAGTTGCTTCTTTGCCCTTACATGCTCAAACAGATGGATAACATCTATAATAGCGTTTTTTCGAGCCTCGTCATCTTCTACGCATTGTTTGTTAACGTACATTTTCATATCTTCAGCGGAATGAGGGAGACGGCAAGCCATAATAAATCTTGTGTTGAGAAGTATTTTGAGGTTGAATTGTGTTTGAAATTGTGTGTTAAGAAGTGTGTTTGAGGTGAAGTTGGTATTTATAGAGTGGTAAAATTGGTTTAAAAAAAAGTTTTTTTTTAATTTAATGACCAAACAGTCAATTTTTAAAAATGTATTGATTTTATACCGGTCAAATATGGTTGGGTACATGGGATTTGGAAGCATTAACATCGAGTGAATTTGCACTCGATATTGCAAATATGTGATAGTCGACCGATGTGCCAACCGAGCCTCCCATCCGATACGACCGATGTTAACATCGGTTGAGGAGGCGTTTTTTGGTGCCCAACCGATCTTGAAGTGTCGAATGCGACTAGCCTAACAAGCAATATAAGTTACGACTAGTAGACTCATGGTACCCAAAACACATCATACCCTCAAAAACTCAATTTATTGTAGAAACTTTACATGTCATCCTATGGCGGAGCTAGAAAAAATTTATTGAGAGGGCCGAAACAATTTTTTTTCCTGAAGAACATTAGATGGGAGGGCCGAGATGAAAAAAATAAAATTTTAACACATGAAATCGGGAAAAAAATACACTAATGGGCTTAGGCACGGGGAGCCGGGACCCTTCCCGGTCCCTTAATAGCTCCGCCCATGATGCCATCCATATTCTAGTTATTTTAGCTAATGAATCACAGGACAACATCGGTATATATCAAAATTTCCTAGCTCATTTCAGTCAAATCGTTAACTCAAATCTTATGTTCTATATGAATGAGCCACACGATTAACGAATAATACCATAAGAAAGATAAATAAAACATACAAATCAAACATGTACATAAGAACATCAAAAATAACAAAGTATCTACTATCACTAACAGAATCCACCCTCTTCAGTTCCTCAAATCAACAACTATGACACTAATGTTATCACTACTTCGCCATCCCATAGCAAGACGAACCAATAAAGCAGCTGCCACAGTCGTTGCAGTTTTAGCCGAGTATAACGCCCCTCCTCGTACCGCCCTATGAGCCACCGACCCAAAATCTTCTTGTTGACACTTATAAACCACCTCACAACTTCTTTCACTCGACAAAACGTCCCATAATCCATCACTGGCTAATATCAAGCTCATATCCCCTGATTCTCGTTTAGTAAACAAGTACTCCGGTTCCGATATTACCACGTGTTTTAGAAGCCTGTCGCCTATTTACACACATAACTCATTAACAATACATATGATCAAAATACACGTTATAACCAAATTAAAATTATAGTAAGTATCGTAGAATAGATGATAACCTATAGCTCGAGACATAGCTAGAACACCTTCAACCCGTGCTCCATTTGATGAAAACAAGATTCGACCTCCAAGAGCTTCAATTCTTGCACGTTCATCTTCCCCGGTCAGGCTGTAAACATATAAAAATTTCCTCGATGTAACTACTATGCCCATAAAAATGAGGATGGATGGGCTTATACAAATGTAAAGTCTGTTAAGTCAAAAAAGAAACAAGGTAATCATATTCAATAAGGCTGGTCCCAATCGATGGGTGAACATCGGTTGGGCACCGAAAATTTGGTCACTTGACCGATGTGGAGATCGGGCGCAATGGATGTGGAGGTCGGGCGCAAGATCGGTTGTGTGGCAAGAAAATCAAATATCGGTTCGAATTTTGACCGATATAATATATTGCTTGTCCCTTTTTTTTCTCTCTTTTTTCTTTTTATTTCTAGAGTTGGGAAAAGCGTGGGTCATCGACTGTGGTATCCGGGTCATGTCTGGTCGCTGGAGAGAGAAAGCTGACGTGACGCTGGTGACCTGGGTCATCCCAGGTCACGATTGGGACCAGCCTAATAGGCGGAAACTCTCATGATCGATAGCGAGGTGCTAAGTCATTCTCACTCACAATCTCATCCACATTCCGTGAGAAGTCAATAATTGTGAGAAGTCATATCATTCTGATGTTGAATATCTAACTTAAACATTTTACAATAATAGTGTACCTAAACACTAATGTTATGTAATTAGTCTGTAGCACAAAATCTATATCATGACGCAATAACCTAATTCTCAGACACATGGATACATAGACGGAACTCGAACAATTTTTTTGGGGGGCCGAATTTATTTTGGGAGGGCCGAATCGGAGATTTGTTTGTAACCTCAATTAAATTACCCCTAAAACCTACAATATTTACACCATGTGCCATAAAATTTGGGAGAGCCTTGGGCCCCCGGGTCTCTATTGCATGGATATCATGTATGGAGTGTTCAAGTCAATTTATACTAAATGATCGCAACAGCTGTGCATCCTAAAATTACTCGAAGTGTAAGAGCAAAACGGGTGTAGTGAAGTTCACTTCTCTTCATTTAGGGAATTGATACTCACACCATATTATCCTATATACTATAGAGCAAGAAGCAAGTTTTGCACAACTTTGGGTTAGCCACTTGGCTTTACATGATTGGAGAAGCATTAAATGAACCTGACAAACTTAATAAATGCGACTCCACCGCCTCATTCTATCTTCTCTAAAGGGCACGTTTGGTAGGGAGAATTTTAAAGAAATGAAATGAGATAGGGAATAGAAATTCAGAGAATTGGAATTAGATAGAGAATTTTCACGAACTCTTCTGTTTGGTAACACAGAGAAATTAATATGTGAAAAGATTAAAAATTTTAAAAATTAATATCTGATTTTGATTTATTCATTTGCAGGTAGTTACCATAATTTCTCAAATATGTTATTTGTTTTAATTCGATACTGATTACATATGAAAAACACATTTTGATAATTTTTATAAATTTAATCATCTTTCTAATATCAATGTTTCATAAATTAGATATCCAAATTGAACAAAGAAAAATTGGATAGCTGCAACTCACTCATCACATACAAAATTAACACTCATTTTATTTATAATGAAATGACAAGATGAAAAACTTTAGAAATCTCATATAATTGAGATCTAGTCAATCAAATATCAAATACGAATAATCTCATTAAAACAAAGATCCGCAAAAATCAAAACTCACGATGATACAATATATATTAATAATGAAGTAGGAAAGATCTAGAATTAGTCATGATGAATTGGGATGAAAACCTGGGGAACGGTGATGAACAATAGGGTGATAGTTTGGAGTATTTTTAAAAAGTTTTGCTATGTGTGGTAGTCACGTGGATTTTGGCTTATATACCTCTGATTTATTAGATTAAAAAAAGGTGGAGAATTACATTTCCATACCAAAAGGGATGGAATTGGGAGAAACCATATTATAACTAGATGTATTTCTCGAGACTTGGCAATTCTCCGTGTCCACTTTTCTTTGCACAACCAAACAAAAGAAATAAAACCATTTCCTTTTCTTTCTTTTCAACTCTCTCTACCAAACACACCCTAAACTTCTTTCAAACTCCTAGAAAATTCCATATCTACTCCACACCCCAGCTCTCAGAAAACTAAACACATTCAGCCTCAAAAAATTAAAAGCCCGAGTTTATTCCATCCAGCAGCGATTGATCTCCAGCATCGATTGATTTCCATGGCTAAATCAAATCACTTATGTAAGTTTATTAACCCTAATTAAATTACCAGTTTTGAGTGTTCTTTGATTTTTAGGTTTTTTTTTTTTTTTTTCTATCAACAGAGATTCATACACACACAAATAAAGACGGTATCCAGAAAGTTCGATCGCCTCTTCATCTACAACAAAAAACAGCACCTGAATCATTACGTAAAAAAATCCCTTACTAAAAAATTAGGGAAAAAAGCGAAATCAAGCAAAAGGGGTTATCAAGAAGATGATTTTGAAAACAGTAATTCTTCCAAAGGTAAGATATGTTTTATCTTAAACAAGGGGTGTTCTCTTTTTCATTGAATTCTGAGTTTTTGTTTGTTTTTTTCATATGTGTTTTGATCGACTAGAACAAACAAAAGATCGAAGAACCACCAATTTGTAATTGTGAGATAGGTACTAACCTTAAATTTTATACAATAACTTATAGTCTTTCATTTAATTTTATTTTTTTCGCTGATTTTTTTTTTTTTTTTTTTTTTTTTAAAGCTTTTTGTGGTGCAAATTTTCAGGTTACTCAATTCTGACTTCCGATGATGGCTCTGATTGTTAGCGAAGGGGTGGTAGTCGGATGCATTTTTGCAGTCTGTTATTGATGGGGTGCATACGGAAGCATGGAATTGAACAGATATATGCTTTGGCTGAAAGGTAATAAGTTGCTTAAAAAGCATTAGTTTTGGACTTTTGGTTTAATATTCTTATTTTTGTAGAAAAAACAATGGTGTTACAAATAAGCAGTTTTGTAGTAGTTAGGATCTATTTGCAACTGAAATAAGCTGGAAAAGCATATGTGCAAACATAAGTAGTTTTAGATAATTTAGAAAGCTCACGAGCTCATTTTTACTGGGCATATGAGGTTATGCTCATAAATAAGTGATATGTTGGTATTTAGGAATGGTCACTTTTGGTGATGAGTTGAAATAAAAGTCGTTTTAGGTTGTGTATAAGTTGTCTTTATGCTAACGCACCCATGGCAGCTTTTCTGAATTTGTGTATCGATTATTGATGTGTTATATAGGCAACAAGGTTGCTTGGTTCTAAGTTATGTGGCTGAGATAGGTTTTAAGTTTGGTGAAATGAGTTATAATCTTTTTATGTTATGTTTATTTTCATCTCCTTTTAAGCTATAAGATTGGTTACCTAAATTTGAAAAATAATAATGTATCGTCATTGTTTGCATTTTTTTTTCCCGGAAAGAAGGTGGCTTCGTATTCTCGGTTGACAATGGAGGCATTTGCAGCGTCTCATTAGTGGATGCTTAATAATTGAAGGTATGTTCTTTTTGGTATTTTTTGTTTTCCATAGAGCATTTTTTTGTGACGATGAAATTTTTGGGCCAGTAAAGAGATGAAATTTTGATGTTGGTTGAATGGGCCAGTAAAGAGATGAAAATTTTGGTTAACAAAGTACCCTTTTGGCTGAATTGAGGATTCTAGGTGAAAGATTATGAAGGTAACATTTATTCTTGGGTATTGATTTCATATGTTATTGGTCTTTGGGATTTCTTGATTTACAATTATATTCTTTGTATTTACAGGATTTTCCAACGAGTTCTTTTGAAAATGGTGTCACGTCTTTATGGGTTGGTAGGTTGAGATGGAATCTAACAGAGGGAGTTGAACGGCAGTTAAAAGGTATATTTAGAATCGACTTACACACACTGAAACTTGCCTTAGTCGGTGATTAATAATATTTTCACCTCTGAAATTTTAATAACACAAGCGGCCTTGGGACACAGGCATGTTAACTTAAGTTGCTTTCCACCTTTAAATTATTTGTGCAGGTAATGAAGGTAATGAAGGTGGTTTGCATTTGTTGACTGTGTATAACCTGTTGATTCTCCAAGGCATTGTCGTTTCATTTCCTTTTTTGAAATAAGTTTTAAAGATACAGAACAACGGATTACCTCAATCAAACAGGTTGGTGTCATTGCATTTAACGCATTATGTTAGTACAAATATCATTTTTTTACGAAAGTTATTACCATAATGTGGCTGATAAAATGTCTGACCAAAAATTGGATCTTTTTGTGTTCGAGTTCTTTTTTATAGCTTTGTTGTTTATCGTTTCTCATTAGGCTTTGCATATTTGGACGATCTTTCATTATAGTTTGGTAGTGATAGAAGTCTTTGCTTATACAACATTTAAAAGTTATTTTTGGCTTATGGTCACGTAAAAGGCAGTTTTTATGGAATACATGTTTTTATGTGCTGATATATGCATTCATGTTTCAGATTAATATGAAACAAAGACGAGGGGACACAAGCAGAATCCTCTAGCGAGGGCATTAGGGAAAGGCGTACATCACATACTAAAGTACCAATGATAAGAAGATGCACACCCATCTGATCTATAAACTGGAATTCCCTTGGACGGAATCTGAAACGGAAGGTAAGGCATCATAACAACAGCCTCAAGCGCTGTTCAGAGGGTGTGATTCAAATGGTGTGGCTGAGAGGGTGTGATTCAAAGGGTGTGGTTCGATTGAATTAAAAAAAATAAAAAAATAAAATAAAATAAAAATAAAAAAAATAACACTATAGCGGGATTCCGTTAAGTGGAATGATGTTTCAGAATGCTTAAGAGTGCTAAGCAGGCCTGGCAGGCAGCGGTTATATTGGCCGTGAAGTTTCCACAGTTTGAGGTTAGTCAGTTTCCTTTTACATCCTTTTGATATATTAAATTTCTTTGGTGATTGCTAAGACAGTGTTTGGGGTTGCTTATTAAGACTGTATCTTCCTTTATTACGAACGATTTTTTAGTGATATTTCGGCTACAAAAAGATTTGTTATAGGAATTGATAATATGATGTTTATTAGGTAATCTTCTCGCGGTGATCATGTTTTACAGAATCGGCCATCAAGAAGCATTGACACGCAGCATGGTAATATGGATTTTGTTTTCTAAGTTATACTTTTGGCGTCCACTGTCGTCGGTTAATGTTGTCTTTTTTTGTTATACTTTTGGCATCTAATGTCCCTTTGCTTAGATACATTTGCTTACAATTGTTTATTATTTGTAATATCTAAAGAAATTTCACTTCAACTGCATTTCAGGTTGACGAGGTTGTTCCTGAATCGTCTGATGTGGCAATCAACAATATACATGCATTGCATGTTGCAAAAAAAGCCAGCTGAGAAAGTTGTTCAGAATATCGAAGTGAGTTAAATACATTGCATAAATAAATTCTTTTGCACATGAACTTCAAAGTTAATAGTATCTTACCAACACATTTTTCAGGGTGTGAGGTGCAAAGAAGGCAATGCAGTTCGATGTTGCTGCCATACAAGTGGCTGAAGTGCGACCCATGGCCGGACCAACATTGTGCCCTGTGGTGTTGCTAGAGCGGAAATCTTGGTCAGGTAATGGCTCCCAACTAGAATGTTAAGGGGTGTTTGGGTAAAAGGTTATATTAGGTGCATATTAGCTTCAGATCGGAAATGCATGAACACGCATTAGCATAACGTCAAATCAACAGTATTCTTGATCTTTGAGTGACGCTTATGTGGTGGTATACAGGGTGTTTAGGATTCTTAATTGCAACTGTATCTGTTTTTTAAATGAACAAAATAGTTACAGCTTATAAATTTATGTAAGTGGCGGTAAATGTATGTTCTGAAAGTAATTATTCAAACTTGAATAATGGAAATATGATTTTATGTTGATCAAAATCTAGAGATAGGAGGAAATTTTGTGAGATTAAGGAAAAAATATAGTAAAATTCAGATGATTCTGTATATAATGATTTACGGAGTATTTTTTCAACATTGTAACCACTTGCTATGGAAATTTATTAGTAATTAACACCAACAGAAACATGACAAGTTAGATCTTCCAAATTTGAGTAATAGGTTATTTGTCGCGTACAAGACTAGAATTTGATCCAATGGTATACTCCTTATTTTCTAAAAGCATCCCCATCCACAACGTCTTTTCACATAAGATTCTTTTATACGAATTTTCCATGAATTTAAGCAATTTCATTTTAAGGCCCAACTATAGAGAAGCTAACTAACTTAAATGGGCAGATTTAGGCTTTGTTAAAACAAATCCTGTATATTAGTATTGGAAATAAAAAGAACCAGATTTACAGTCATTAGCTTAAACAACACATTCAAATATGTTGGCCAAACTAAACTGTTCCATCATCCTAGCAGCCGATGGAAACTTGATTGCGTGCATCAAACTTTTACTGAGAAACCGTAAGAATGTATAGTAAAGTTGAAACAGAACGTTAGTTCTTTTGACCTCAAAGTTATTTTTTATTTTACTAGCCCAACCAATTAGAAACAAAATATTTTAGGCAATTGTACCACTTCTGCTTATGCCCTGAGTAGCTTTGGTTGACAGATATTAAGCCTGCACTTGGTCCACAATGTCTGCAATTGTTTTACTTCTGAATTAAGAGGGGTTTAGCACTGCTTTTACGGTTGAATTAAGAGATGTTTAGGACTATCTTTAGCTAAATTAAGTGGTAGTTGGTATCGTCTTACAAAGGGATATTGCATAAGGTACTTAAAACAAAGTGAGAATGCATAAGGCACTAAAAAATATTTTGAATAAAGATTATTTGATACTCCTTATACAATATCACTCACAGTTTAGGCCTCAACGAATATTTATTAGGCCTCAACAAATGTTTAACCAGCTGTTTAAACCAACTAATAGATTGTGTTCCTAGACTTTGAATGGAATTTGGTAATCCTGTTGAAATCAATTCTATGCAATGAATATGTTACATTTATATTATCAGCTCAAAGGGTGGATTTGATGGCTTGCTTCAGAAGCATGTACTGGAATATGAAGGTTTGGGAATTGGATAAGAATGGTAGGAACTGGAATGGAATCAAGAGTCTACCCAAGTTAATGTGCCGAAAAATTGGTTCAGTTTGTTACCATAATTATGAACATATATATTGTTTTTGGCATCAACGTATGATATGTGTATGTTGTTATACTTGGCCTGAAGAGTTGTATTATAAAGTTGAAAGAAGGACTTGGCATTGGTTGCCTAAATGCCCATCTCTTCCCAGCAAATGGAATTGTGGTTTCAAGTGACGTAGTAATGTTATTTTATACTAGAATTTTTATTTTTTGTATATCGAGGTTGTACTCTAGAGTTATACTGTATATGAAGTTTTGTATATGATGCAGCAAGTGAATAATGATTAGTACATATACAAGTTATTTTTGGAGTATTGGTTTATGGAGTGTTTGGAATTTTCTTGACGGAAAAGTGTAGTTTCATGTGTTATGATTGTGTCGATGGTCTAAAGTTAGCTTTGAAAGAAAATTTAGCACGACATTCCCGCAGCAACGCACGGGTTCCCCCGCTCGTTTTTTTATTAATGCACAATAATTTGTGCATTACAGTTTGTACTGTACAATACTGTAATGCACAAATTAGGGTTTATGCATCAAAAAATGTGGTGTGAGTATCACCTCCCATTCATTTAGGCCTCACATGTGTCACATTATAACAACACAACCACTTAAAAATACCCTCTCCCTCATAAACACAAAATAAACCTCTTTATTTGAGCCCCACCCACTCACAATTTTATTTACACATACTAAAAATAATAAAAAAAAAGGTGGTGTGGTGAAGAGCAAACAAAAAGTTTCGTTAGGTGTCCACGTAGGAACGGCGAGAGAGACCTCGTCACTACACCCCTTGCTCATAAGGCTAGTTTTTATGAGAGGTGATCCACCACCACTATCCCACCTCTCACGCATGGAACACCATAAAAGGCACCCACCACCACCTCTACCTCGCCCACTCTTGTATCCTTAACGGTGATAGTCCATCTTTATCCAACCACGAAATTGTGAGCTCCGTGGGTGTTTTTATTATTATTTATTTGGTCTGCGAGTGTGTATAAGTTATATTGCAATGGCAGAACTACTTAGTGTAAATATCATAAGTTTTTAGAGCAATCAGTTTGACGATACAAAAAAGTTCTCTAGTTCCTTGGTTGATATAGTATCCGCCTTTGACTATAGAACTATGGGTTTGGTTCAATAAAGATCAAAGAAAAACTAAAGATCAAATAAATCATTTTCAATCACTCATTTTTTCATCAAAACAATAAAATAAACTTTCACATTCATTTTTAAAAACTAAATATCTCACAAACCATTGATCGTTAGGCGAAACTAATCATACCATCACGACAAGCATAAAATTACCTTTAATTTGATATCCCACATCATATACATTCGACGAATTTTTTTTCTGACTTTTTTGTGGGTTTAGGGTTTACGGTTAGGGTTTAGGGGTTTGACTTTTTTGGGTTAAGTTTTTTAGGGGTTAAGGGTTTAGGTTTCTTACGGTTTAGCGGATAGGGTTTAGGTTTTTTTGGTTTAGCGGTTAGGGTTTTATGGGTTTAGGGTTTTTAGGGGTTTAGGGTTTAGGGTTTTTAGGGTTTAGGGGTTGTGTTAACACAAAAGAGCATTTTTAAAATTTTCATTTATAGAGCAATATATCGAAACCCGTAAAAAACGATAAAAAAGAAGTTCGTCGAAAGTATACAATATTGATCTCTATAGAAAGATAATTTTATTCTTGTCGTAATGGTATAATTAGTTTTATCTAACTATTAACGGTTTGTGAGATATTTAATTTTTAATATAAAGGAGAAAGTGAATTTAATTAATTTGATTAAAAATGAATGGTTGAGATTGATCTATTTGATCTTTAATTTTTATGTGATCTTTATTGATCTCACCCTATAGAACTACTGTATATCCTATTGACAAAAGTTAAATGCAAAACAAAAATTATCTAAAGAACAAATCAAGAGATCTCAACCATCCATCTATTTTAAATCTAAAGGTCTAGATTAATCCTTATTTTAATATAATTAATTATTGAAAGGTACTTTGGTAACATACTTTTCTCATTTACCCCTTTCATTTTCATTCTACACACGTACCACCCCCATTAACAATGCTCACCTACCCTCCTACAAACCCAACCGCCTCTGCCACGTCACTAAACCACCACAACTTCCGATCAGATTACTAATCGATCAACTAAAAGGTAGGATGAAGATTATAATAGGGATCGATTGAAACAGTGTGGTGGTATGGGAAAATAAGCATTAGTCAAAGCTTGTTACGATCGACTCTATGTTGTAATTGGGAGTAAATTACTTTAGTATTAGTTAAACGCTACCAGGACTATATATTACAAGACCCATCGATGACTCTATGTAGTATTAGTCAAAGATTGAGTGGTATGGGGGAATGAACCAAAACAAGACCCATCGAAGTGTCGTTGGTGTGTGTGCTCGCTGCACAAACTCCACTACTACCCTGTGTTTTCTACTACTGAATAGTGATGTTCTTTCTTGGTTTTTTCTTTTCTTTAAGAAAAATCCAAAAACATTTTATAATATAAAAAGGTCTAAGCAAATTATATGACACTTTCTCAGTTAATGATTTGAGAGTAAAAGGCTTTATATTTTATTTTTTCGTTATCGTCTTTTACTTTGACAAAAATGAAAATGTATTGGAATGAGTCACTTTAGAGTAGAGAATGAAAATATGTGTGGTAACTTGAGATTTGTTGGTAATATGTTTTAAGCCTATATTATGAGTCACTTTAGAGAAGAGAATTAGGATTTGTTTTTGGATGATTGTATTATATTTGGATTTTGCACTTTTTGGGTCTCATCTTTCACTTAATTTGCCTGATTAATTGGAGTGAGATGTCTTTTCTTTGTTTATATAAAGCTTCTTAAACTTTTGTTAAATGTAGCCGACTAAATCTAAGAAAATGATACTCGTTGCAAACAGTTGTGTATACATTTGTTAACTTAAGCTAATTATTGTTTTCCCCCCCAACATAAACAGTATTTTTTTTACCTTAAATCACATGTGATTTACCACAAATCACATGTGATTTAACGCAAATCACATGTGATTTTACATTAAATTATTTTTGAAAGCGAATCATATGTGATTTACTCATTTTTAAATTAAAACTGAATCATAATGCACATTTTTTCATAACAGAAGGAAAAAATAAATAACAGAATCACACGTGATTTCAGAATTTTGTTATTTAAAACGAATGAATAAGTTGATTTGAAATTAAAGATCACATGTGATTTATTACTGTAAAGATCGAATGTGACTAGTAAAATCTCATGTGATTCTTTGGTGGATCACATGTGATTCTTTTTGGACCACTTGTGATTTTTTGGTGGATCACTTGTGATTTTTAAAAAATAACAAATTACATGTGATTTTTTTACGGATCACGTGTGATTTGTATGGACGGAAATTTTGAATAAAAAGTTCGTCGAAAGTAAAGATGATTTTTTTTCTCGTCGCGATGGTATATTTTTCGTAGCTTGAAGATTTACCGTTTGCAAGATATGTTCTTTTTTAAAAAAAGAGTGGAAAGTGGGTTTTTATAGAATTACATTTCTACCCTACCTTTGTTAATTTTTTCTTTCTTCTCATCCATTGGATGAAAAGAAGATGGATGGTTGAGATCTTATAATTTGTTCTTTAGATTATATTTGTTTTCTTTTGATCTCACCTCATATCCTATTCTATTTTTTTTTTATTTAATGATTGGCCCGTTATTTATGGCTTAGATAGATATCCCGCAAATTTGATTAATGCAATTAAATTTAAAGGAAAAAATGCATGTATATCTCTTCCAAAATGAATAATTGTATATATATTATCATTTGTACAAGTTTTTTATGCATGTAGTATAATGATTTTTATGCATGCTTTGAATATATATGAAATTTTGCATTTTCGGTTGGATATATATATGCAAAAGCCCCTTTAATTAAATTAGCCTTAGCGTAAACTGTTTCTATTAGTGTGAACTTTCTTGTCTACTTTATTCTCTTATTTAGAATATTTGCATCCCACTTTTTAAATATCTGATTGTTTCATGTTTAAAGATTATCATTCATTAATAACTAGTATTTTTTTAACTCGGGGTTTGCGACTTTGAGCTTAATAGCATTTGGTTTTGTTCGTTCTATTGTATACAAACATGATTTTGTGAACGACTTTTACTTACAAAGACACAAATTCTGCTTTATAATAAATGTTCAAGTTTCGCTACCGGTATATTGTGAAGTATGTTTGCATAAAATATAACATTTATATATATTTTTTTATGGGTTAGGTGATGACTATATA
Source organism: Chrysanthemum makinoi (assembly GCA_910596185.1). Taxonomy (NCBI): domain Eukaryota; kingdom Viridiplantae; phylum Streptophyta; class Magnoliopsida; order Asterales; family Asteraceae; genus Chrysanthemum; species Chrysanthemum makinoi. The sequence goes on from OU343220.1 coordinate 76,425,818, forward strand.
AGGTAAATGACGGTTAGTTTGATGATATATTGAATGATAATATGACGCTGATGTAAAAATAATAACAGTTACCGTAAAAACTAGCCTAATATAGCCACTAAATCACACACACTTTAACACAATTATGCTAAGGGGCTGACCCAGGGGTGCCGAGCTGCCTATGAATCATATGAACTTTTAATTCATATAATATTTTCAAAGCTCTTAATTATTTTTCTTCGAATAAACCATGTCCAAAACGTAAATAGTATTGGCAACGTTCACGAGTCATATGATCCACCTAAATTATACGTGAAAGACAATTTATGTAAAAGACAGTGTACAAAGTCATACCTTGTGGTCAAAGGAGAGTGGCATGGCTTTACCATTTCGACACAGCACGTCACGTGAGTCACCACAATTAGCAACAATGATATAATCATGTGTCAAAAGCAACACAACCGCAGTCGATCCTACTAGTGACAAATGTGGATGGTATTTACACACTTTATAGTTTTCCAAACCGTCGCATTGACATAATGTCATTGCCATGTCATCCATTCTTTCGAAACTACGGTTAATCGCCGTTCTCCATAGTGACTCCACTTCGCTGCCGGTAAGGAGGTCCAACGTGAGTTTGGTGGAAGTGTCAAGAGGTGTTACAGAAGACTGTTGAGGTTTGTGTATAGGATTGTCAACTATGTAGTTGTATGATTCCTTCTTTAACTTTTCCTCCTCAGCTCTAGCAGCTTCTTTTGCCTCTTTTCGAATCATTTCCTCTTCAGCCACCAAATTATCATCAGTGAATCTTTCATCCTTATCATGATCGTAATCTCCTTCGTCATATATTTCCACATCTTCACCATGCTTTTCTTCTTGCGGTTGTATAAGTTGTTGTTGTGGTTGCTTCATTTCAACAGTTGTAGAGACGGTGACACCACTGATCCTTACGGGTTGATTAAGGATCGGATGGGGTAAGAAATGTTTACAATGGATCTTCCATAAGTGGAGGACTACTTGCTTGACCCTCACCCTTACGGGTTGATTAACGGAAAGGTTGAAGCATGGAATTCCATCCATTTCGCTTTAATGTCTTTGAAATTGTATTACCTCATCTATTGAATCATACTCATCATCAGGATGACTTTGTGAACATGAATTTGAATGGATGTAGCAGAAGGATGTCCACAACAAATCTGCAAGATGATTATGAGCATATGAAGTAGTTGAAGATGACACGAAGATAGTTCTTGCCAATTGTTTTGTCGTATCCAGCTTGGAATGTGTTTGCCATCGAGAGCTCAGATGGGGCATTGATGTTTGCTTGATTTGCAGCCATTTCATGATCTGAAAGTCATTAGACAAAGAGACAGACATATGGAAACACAATGTGTTTGTATTAGTCTGATTTATTATCTAATTACTTGTATGATGGTAACATGTTTATGTTAGTTACAAGTCCTAAGTCACATTAGTCCAAATGTATGAAATTGATGTGATAAGTTACGTGAACATGTTAATTTTGAAATTTCAAAGAGCAATAATTCACTTAACACACAACATATTAACTTTTGCAAGCTTATATGAAACATAAGATATTTGTGACCTATGCGTAACATTTAACAAGTAACATATGCGTAACGGGCCAAAAAGTAGTGAACAATGGGTTATGAGTAACAAGGATCCTTATGCGTAAGAAAGGAGCTTATGCGTAGGAGTAAGCTAAAGCGTAAGACCAAGCTTAGGACGCGTAAGACAAGTTCAAAGGCTTTAAGCTTACGCGTAGGGAAAAGCTAGATGTTACGCGTACTGTTTACTCGTAAGAGCAAAGCTTATGCGTAACAAGCCTTGTTTATGAATATCTTTCCAAGATACACGTAATCCACTGTAGACCCCTTATGCGTAAGAGCTACGCGTAAGATTACTCTTAAGCGTGACCTTTACGCATAAAGTATTCCTTAAGCGTAACGGTTTGAACACCTAAAGATTCGACATTACGAATAATTAACCTATTAAATATAAACATGAAAACTTGATTGCAGTTAACTCCAAACATCTTTTAGATCACAAAACAAGCATAAGAACATATCAGATACACAGAGAAAGACTTAGGAGTAAAATTACTTAAACCCTAAACCCTTAATCTACGTGTAAGGGATATAGCTACACAAATCAAACAATAATGTTTCGGAGTGTCCTAGATGTCATATGAGTGCAATGGAACAAGATTTAACACATTTCCACCACGGAATCAAAAGATTTATGGGAGATGAACCCTAAAAACCTAAAACTTAAGTTCATACAGTTTAGATGTTTCTGGGCTAATTTAAAGGTTCAAAAAAACATGCATATAAACTTATTCTAACACTTTCTTGACTACCTAATAACATATCACAGAAAAGAAAAACCCTAGATGAGCGCAAGAACCTAGAATTCAAATTAATGAAATTTAAGATTCAGGATGGTTTTGGATGATTGAAACAAGTTTAATAGACACTAAGAAAGGTTTTAACACAACTCATTTCAATCCAAACACTTTTATGCATAAACACCCAATTCGTTCGAGTGAACAATTTTCCAAAATCAGTTTAAAGAGTTTTAACCGTTGGATTTGAAAGAATTTTAGAAATCCTTGTTTATCATCTTGATTAAAAACAGTTTAGAACTTATAGATTATGAAAAACTTGAACGGATTTAAAAGATTTGATTTGGGCCGTTTGATCTTGGTGGTTTAGGAGTAAATGAATTAATTTGCCAAGTTGACACATTCAGTCCCTCAACCTTAAAGAGGTTCCAACCAAGATCCTTTAACTTCCGTTTAGGTAAGACAAAACATTTGTAAGGCAAGAAACTTCACGATACTCCCCCTCGACTTTTGAAATAATGAAATGGTTAAAACATTTGAGTCCAAGGAGAGTATATGACAAGAAACTTATCCACCATTTTAGAAGAAACAACATAATTTTGAAAACATGGAAGTACAAGGTTTTATGAAACCGAAAGATATTTACTTTCTCCCCCTCAACACTTGTTCGGGAAAAATAGTGAAAGATTTGATAGAACAAAGTGTTGGCTGAAGATTTGTACTTGCGATGTTTGAAAGAATTTAGATAGAAGAATGTTTTGAGATTTTTCGATTTTATATTTTTGTATTTTGTTTTTGAAAATAATATTTACAAAAGAGATTTTGGTGTTTGACAGGTTTTAAGACTGTTTTAGGAGGTCATCAATTCCTCTTGAGTCAAACACCTCATACCAATCCGGTGGACCAACTCATTAAACCTAGCGGGAGGCAAGGCTTTGGTGAGAAGGTCTGCCAATTGGTATTATGTACCCACAAAATATAATTCAACAGTACACTGTTCCACGTGATCCTTGATGAAATGATATCGAAGATCGATGTGCTTTGATTTCGAGTCTTGAACCGGAGTTGCACGATATCGCAATGGCACTCCGATTGTCATTTGTACATCAGGATTACATCAAATACGTAACCATAGTCTTTGAGTTGTGTTCTCATCCAAATGACTTGAGCACAACACGCGAACATGGCTACATATCTACTGCCGGTTGAGGACGCGATGTACAATCCTGCTTCTTCGATTGCCATGACACCAGTTTGTCACCAAGAAATTGTAAAGCTCCTTAGGTACTTTTCCGTGAGTCTAAGCATCATGCGTGGTCAGCGTCTAAAAAGGCGATTAGTTCAAAACCAGAATCCTTCGGATACAGTTCCCAAATTAATGGTTCCCTTGATGTATCGGAGGATTCTTTAGCCTCGAGAGAGGTGGGTTTCAATTGGTCGTGGCCCGATAACGGGAGCAAAGATATACAAAAAGACAATATCAGGTCTACTAGGTCATTAGATACATGAGAGACCCAATAATACTACGGTATTTTGTAGGGTCCACCAATTTCCCATGTAAATCAGCGTCTAGCTTCTTGGTATGAGCTATTGGTGTGGCATAGGTGTCACAGGTTTGCATTCCAAATTTGTGTAACAATTCAAGGGCATATTTGGACTGACTCAAGAAAATACCACGGGGTGATTGATGAACTTGTAGTCCTAGAAAGAACGTAAGTTCACCCATCATGGACATTTCAAAATGTTTCTTCATTAGTTTTGCAAAAGCGATTGAGTACTTTTTATGAGTTGACCCAAAAATGATGTCATCCACATAAATTTGAACAATTAAAATATGTTCCTCGTGATATTGTATGAAAAGAGTTGGGTCGACTGTTGAAAAACAGAGACCTTGATAGATCTTTAAGCACTCGGAGATCGTTAGTATTGCCTATGTAATCACAAGCAAACTAATAGAAGATCTCTACAACTTGTATTCTTTAGCGGAATGTAAACACAAGTTATAATGACTAAGAACTCTTTGATCCTCTATGGATCTTTTGATTATAGAAACTCTATGTTTCGGATAATTTTAAAATTTTAAGACTTGAGAAAAACTTATCTATTACAAACTATTTTGGTTCCTTTTATAGGAAAGAAACCCTAATGACTCACATTTTACAATATGCGCTCCCAATACAAACATAGACCAAGCATGCATCTAGACAACCATGCAACTAATCATATTGTTTTACTAATGATATTGTTTATTCTCAGTAAGCTCTATATCACACGAAGCCAACCTATACTTCATACGGCGCTTACTTTTCCTGCATTCGGCCTACATACGGGCTTATCTCTCCCTACATTGGATTAGCTTGCTGTGCAGAATCACGATCTCTGCATTAACACTTCGGTTGAAGTATAACTGGCAGAATCCATCCTTCTTCGGAGAAACTCTTCGGCGATACTTCGAGATCCAGTAGTAATTTCGGCATGTTCAATAGCTTACGTAATTCCCAACAATCCTCCCCTAAACTGGAATTTGACTAGGTTAAGTTCCAGTTTCCTTGATAGATCGTTAAAACTGTTGAGGATTGTCTTGAACATAAAGCAACAAAGTTTGAGAGGAACATCTCTATGATGACTGAACGGTGATATACCAGATCTTTGCAGCAACATATGACATCATGTACATCAAGACATGTAACACCCCAACCCGGCAAGGGTAGAAGTGTCACATTCTGGCGTCATATCAGAACGTACAATTAAAATCTTTACAAATGGAATCCTTAAAATGAAGTATCAAATAAGATAATCGATTCACTGACAAGGAAATACAATGTTCCAAAATGAAATGAAATCTCAAAACAAAACTCGTCAAGATAAGTCCAAATAATAATCAACTAGGGTTGGTCCACTCAGGATAATCAACTTTGCCCATCAAAGCCCATCTTCAAATCAAAACCAGCGGGAAAAGAAATGCGGTGAGCTTAAAAGCCGGTGAGAGCGAGATATAACAAAAGGAAAGCTAATAAAAGCATAATCGAAATGAAACAAAAGGCCTGATAACAAGGTCGCAGCGAAAAGAGAACAATGAGTCAATGAGGATCCTACAGAGATACAATTATCGATATCCGGAAAGAGCAGGATAACAAAAGAACAAAGCAAGCAAGGCATCGATGACATACAAGTAAGCACATACAAAAGGCATACAAGGAATCAGGAATCGGACAACCCATAAGCCACACGGAAATCTAAAAGCTAGCGGAAGCAAGTAATTAGAAAGTGAGCATGGCAATCATACAAGTCAAGTAACCCAATCCAATAACATAACGAGTATCATAACAGAAATAAAAACATGACGGATCAACAATAGCAGGATAAGGATACTAACAGAAGGTCATAGTCCACGAGATTAAACAAACGAAGTATACAAGATAAACATATCAACAATTGGTTTCACACGGCATGGTCACCATACAAATCGAGAGGTTCAAATAACAATAGGATGACATGTATTAGGATGACAATAGTTGAATCATACAATTGCATATTAATCATATCGTAGCAGGGTAAACAATAGTCACATAAGACAAACAAATAGCACAATCAAATTAAATAAACATATAATAACCCGGTACGTGAATGGAATGGTAGTAGAATGAGTCACATAAGGGTACTGAGTAACAGACAATCAATACAGAATATAGTGCGATGGGGAATACAGAAGGTACAATATGGGTATATCAATAGTGTAGTCACGCCATTAAATCCATAGAGCCAACAAAACAAATCAATATCAATAGTGGCAATAGTAAGCCATTAGTATCCAATAGTAGCCATTGTATTTGGAGGGGTGACCTCGGAATACCAAACCAATAAGAGGGGAGACCTCAGTAACCAATGGAGTAGCTAGCTCCCAGGAAATTTGTGGTAGCGTATTGCGACATCATTCACCGCACAGATCATAACATATCGATAACGAGAACAAATCTAGGATGCATCCAAGCCCTATGAGGCAGATAGTGGCCATACAATATATATCGAGCTCATAATCGGATAACTGAGAAAGGCCGGTGTGGAACATCACTCAACCACACTAGAGTCATGCCATTGGTGCATCAATGACACGTCCATGTTACCTTCATGGCTAGGGAATAATATTTGGCTTCGGGTATCAATCACGAAGGGTCAAAGCATTATCATATCATAAGGGTTCATAACAAAGGTTCATATCAAAGTCCATATCATAAGTCCATATCAGAGGTACATATCACAAGTTCATATCAAAGGCTCATAATCTGAAGGTGCATAATCAAAGGTTCAAAATCAAGCGGTTCACATAGGAGATCAATCAAAGGGAACATAGCAAAGTTATAGGAAACCTTAATAAAAGGCTCGAGCAAAGGATAACGATTCAAAACCAATATGAAAGATGTAAAAGAATCGTAGAAACCCCTCTGAAAAGGGATAGAATATCGTACCTTATTACGAGCAAATCACAGTAAAACAAGAAAAGAAGGTCAATCCGTCGTAAATCCGGAACCTATATGAATTAGATAACGTTCTATGAGAAGCAGATTACTTGTTTAAGACGGCTTTCCATTTTTAGCAGGTTTCCACTTTTAGTAATCTTTCCATTTTAAGTGCTTTCTATTTTAGGCAGCTTTCTATAATTAGCAAGCTTCCAAATTTACCAAGTTTACCATTCCATATTTTTAGTTTTTACAAAATTATATACACCCTTTAACCACCAATAACCATTTTATACGCCCCATAAATCCAATGAGATCCTTAAACCATTCGTTGTTGATTCAATTAACAAGACACATATATGTATATTCCAAAACTCGTTTAGCTCGTTATAACATCATGTATGCCGTGTATAAAGGGGTCCAAAAACATATTCTACATCAAGGTTTTTTTTTTACATGACCATGTTGCATTTGACATACATATAACCAAAGTTATGATTTCATGTGATTAAATTCTCATCATATCATGTGTCAAAAGTCTTATCATTTTATGTATATGTAAAATTCATATTTAGGTGGTCTTATGGAGGAGATACCACACGACTAAAGGTTAAGAAACAAGAGAAAATGAAACGAGATGACGATAATTTACCCTAGTTTTGCATACGTGAAAAGGAGATAAGGGCCACGACCACCAAGGCCATGACAGCCTTCTCCCTTGGTTTAGAAACCCACGACAGCTTGAGAACTCACCACGATCAGAAGCCAAACCCTCGACCAGGAGCAGCAACCCACGACAAAACAACACCAAGCTTTTTGTTGGCTTGCAAAAACCCACGATAGAAAAATGGAACCCACATCTAAGGCTCTCTTGACCCACAACCTTGCTTCCTTTGCCCTAGAACGCCACAACGACCAAGGTTTCCTTGAACACCCTTATTGCTTTAGAATTTCGGATGGGATGGGAAACAATCTTTGTTGCCGTCACTTTTGGGAAAAAAGGAGTTAGGGTTTTCTGTGTTTCAAAAGATAGAGCGTAGGAAAGAAGAGAAAAAAAAGGTACCGGTTTTATTTTTGTGTTTTAAATTTAGAAAATATTAAATGGTGAGGCCAAATAACAAGGGAAATTAGACTAATTTCTTGTTTACCATTTTTATTATCATGGAATGAATCTAGACTTATTTTTGGTATAAGTTAATTTGTACATGATATTATATAACTTGGTACTTTAGCACTCATTTAATTGTGTAACATTTATTTATAGACATAAGTGAAATAATAAAAAAAATATATCTATCATAGTCTTGTGTAAATCGTTTATAAGGTAAGGGTTAAACGTATTCAACAAGGTTGACGTGTTTTACGGTTTTTCATTATTATTTAGCTTAAGGGCAAAATAGTCATTTAGCACGTTTACGATTTTTAGGGTTTTACAAGACATATAAGTTTCATACTATTCTCATCACTTCCAGGTGTGTTAACTCCTGTGAGAGGTGAATCATTGAAAATAATGGGTTTGACGTCTCTTTACCAATAGCCATCACTACTGGAGTAGCCAAATGTTTGAGTTCGAAAACTATGGTACATTGATAACCAACTGATTTATTGGCAAACCGGTAACCATATAAGCGGATTTGACTTGTCTTTACACACAGTAGCCGTTTGCTCGGGACTTGTCAATTCTTAGTATTGGTGAATTGAGCACCAAATATGGATTGATTGCCTTTACCACGTGCCATATACATGTGGGCTAGCCAATTCTTGGATTCCAAACAGGAATAGACCATGGTGAATTGATCACCATACAACCCTCGTGATTAAGCATGGGTGGTTGCATACCCTATGATTTTGAGCAAACCATTACAACTATCAACAGATTTGTTGTGTCTTTACCAAAGCTGTACCCTTTGGACTAGTCAACTCTTTGACATACACAATGTACATCAGGTGAGTTAAAAACCATCAGTATTGTACAACAAGCAAACCTGCATTAAAGTTAGTTTTTTTTTTTTTTTTTTTTTTTTTTTTTTAAGTAAGAAAAATTATAGAAACTGAAAGTGCTTAGAATAAGCTGAAAAAGAAAACTAAAAAGCTAATTTATATTAAATAAACGCTATCACTATTTTTAAAATGATGTTTTTGTGATTTTTCTTTTTATGAAACTATTTTACTTCTTAAAAAAATAAGATAGAAATTAACATAAATAATGCAGACTAAAAGTAACAAAACAAGGTAGTGCAGAGAGTACCAAGTGCCATGATTAGGATGAGGATTAGGCCTATTCTTTGTTGTAGAAGTTGAGTCTTGATTAAACCCACCACTTGTTGAAGCAGGACAGTCTTTCATTGCCCTCTCTGGATCTGGAGGAATCTCCAATTTTTGACTAAGCATCCGTTCCATAAGTCTCTTGGGCAATGGATACTTTCTTTCAGCAAGCATACTGACAGTGATTCCACTCTTAGTCTCAAGCACATGTACACGAGGGAGAGGATAGAATCTCCAGGATGCCACCTTCCACCGATGTGAGTTTTCCCAAATGGAATGTGCCTTGCTATTGGGAATATGAGAGTTTAACAGGACTTGAAGATCTCACTGTAAGAACATCCCGAACCTTGTGGTTCTTTGTTGCGATAATGGGAGGTAACACGAGTGTACTGAGAGAAATCAAGTCTGCCCCTGTCTACCAAGTGTAGAATTTCCTTGAAGGTGAATTCCATTGAAGGGGAGTTCCCGATGAATGACATTCATCTCTTCATCCTTCGGTTTCCAATCTTCCAGCATTTTGATCTTCGTCGAAAATCAGCCAGAACCCTCTATTATGAAAGTTGAGTCATCGACTTCAAGATCCAAGTGAGATATTTTGGCCATTCTCTTCTTCCTCCTACCAGGCTTATAGATTTCCCTAGAGGGAGCAGATTCATCTTGAACATTTGTGGTAAGACTTGAAGAGGTAGAGGGAGACTTAGATGGAACACGAAGTGCATTCATCTTGTGGATCATCTTTATTGCCCTTTTTGTTTTATTTCGGTGAGATCGCTTCCTTAACTTTAGAATCTTCGAGTGACACGGGTGCCAGCGATGAGGTGGGGCTGATACATCATGTGCTGAGGGAGAATGGAAGCGGTTGATAGATGGACCCTTGCGGACATAGAGGAAGCAACCGGTGGATGCTTGATGAAATGACTGGAGAAGTCGCCTTGGGTGGAGTTTCATGGACTTGAGTCTTTTGGCTTCTTGAGCAACTTCACTCTCAGTAATCCTTTTCAAGTTGGTAGAATGTGTTGTGATGATGATTTGTCCCTCATGATCGGTTATATTTGCGAACAGGGACATGATCGGGAAAAGCCTTGACTTGTTTCATTGTTAAGCCAGAGTTGTACATCGAGCATTGATTTTTCACCACCATTCTCATTTCAGATTTAGAAGGAGGTTTCTCTTTGTTCTTCTGAGCTTTGATGGCTTTCCTTTGCACTATTGCTTCTTGCTTCCTTTGTCTTCCCTGAACCATCATTTGCTCCACATAATTATCCTGAGAAATCTCCACCTAGTATACTTTGAGCAAGAGAAGGTCTTGAACTGACTTGCTGAGTTAGAACATCGGTGTGTAGAGCATCTGAACCGCATTGCATCCAGTTCTCTTCTTCTTCGGGAGTTAAAGATGAAAAGTCCTCTGTTTCAAGTTGTTGAGCCAATAATGCACTTTTCTTTGACTTTTCAAACTCAGCCAATCTACTTGCTTGTCCTAGTATTTCCTCCTCACTTACAGTGCGGACCAAGCTCATCTTGGTTATTATATCTTTCCCTTTATCATCGGGCTTCTTAACACACTCATCTTTAGTTAAATCAGCGGCGGGGACCTCAGTAGCAATACCGGTCATCATGATCGAAGAAATATCCTCCATTAAGCACATCGGATGTAGTCTTATCAGGCACTAGGTTCCTTAGAAGCTTCAGAAGAAACCTTATGTAAATAAGATCTCTTTCTTCTTTTGTAAAGCACAGGTTCCTTCTTCTTTGAGGAAGCGGCAGACTAATGATGAAGGATCATTGAGAGAAACATCGGCCAACAAATCAAGAGACCCAAACGGAGGTACTTCATGTTCTTCATCAGAAGAAACCACAAGCTTCCTTTTGGACCCCCCTTTGAGTTTGTCTTCTAATTCCTTGACTTGATTCTGCGGTTCTTCAATCTTACTTCCAAGAAGACTTTGTTTACGCAAGCTCCTTTTTCGAGACTAGTAACCTCGGCATACGTTGACAAGATCATAACAGATGAGAGTGTAATAGGGTCCTCGGCTCCACCGGCGATTGCTCTGTGGTAAGGGAGCTTCATTGGACCTTCGGTAGAAGCATGGTCTTGCTCAAAGTGAGGAAGATCTTCATGGAGAGGATCCCTAACAGGACTTGGTGTGGGTAGTCTAAATAGATCGGACTCATCATGAGCAGCTAGTGTGGGTGGAGGATTGGGACATGGTGGGCAGTGCGGAGCAACATGAGTTGCTTCAACTGTTGATGAGGGGCCTCATCAATTGTAACCGGATTACCATCGGTAGCAACGGTGAAGAAGGAGGATTATGAGCCACATTCTCCTCTTGACCTCATTACCTTGGGGTAACATGGCTGCTAGCAAGGGATGATGTTCCCCCTGAAAGTGGATTCTCATTGTAGCAACAGTTTAGCGGTTAAAGTACCTATGGGATAGAAAGATTGGGCTTGGGTAGCGGTGTCTAAAATTATTTGTAGAAACCTTGGGTACATTAAAAATTTTCCCTTTTTCTTTTGAATATTTTCAACCATGTTTTCAAAAATATACTTAGAAAAATTGAAAGTTACCCATTGGGAAAGACACACAATACCATAGCCTAGTTGGGTAGAAGCTGGTCCCATCCTCAGGTCTTGTTGCTCATGCATTGAAGCGGTGTGAACCGGGAACCTCCCCTTTGGGCAAAGTTCCTTCTTGACCACATATCGGTTCTTGTTCCTTGATAGCCAATTGCTCTTAACCCGTAGGGACTTCTTCTTGATTAGAGATATTCTCCATCGGCATCTTCAAGTGAAGCTTCCTCTAATTAGGTCCTCGACACTATGTACTCTGTTTCATCAATCACGACCCTAATCTGTCTCACTCCTCTTCTCAGTAGATTCCCAAAATTGAGTAACTAGTGATTCATATATCTCATTTGGAGAATGAGTTATAGCATAAGCGATCTTGGACCTTTTCAAATTCCACCATTGGTTCGTACAATTCATATCCCTTGCCATTTCCTAGAAATGCAACTTTGTTGTGATCATGTTTAAATTCAAGAGCCATGAGGGATATGAGTGTTTAGAGTTATGATTCTCGAAATGGTGAGTGTTTGTGAAATAAGGATGAGAGGGAATTGGTTTTGTTGCGAAGAATGATGGTGGATTGATAGTTTTTGCCCAAATTATAGTCAAAGAAAAATGGACCATTTGGTTGACCGTCGTGGCGTGTGTTGCATCTTTGACCCAACCCAAATTAACACTTCAGAGAAACACATGGTCAATCTTTGAAGTTATAGCTTCAGAGAATGCATCAAAGATAAGAATATCTTGGTAAGTTTCTAGAATTCGTGTCAACCACTTGCATTAAACTCATTGAACCTCGAACCCGTCTATAAAATGATCCCAATGTAACTCATCTCTTCATCAAGATCCCCAAATATTTACCACAAACCCTAGATGCAAAGATAAAACCCCATTCAACAAAATTGTACCATGAATACCAAAACTGAGATCATAGATCTCACAACCTCATCTTCATCATCTTCTTCATCATCATCTTCATCATCATCTTCATCATCATCAAGTGGTGAATCAAACCCATGGCTGCATTACTTTCCTCAACCTTATCCACGACCAAATAAATCACCCTTTCTTCCTTCTTCAGAAGATGATAGTGTAGTGAACCCAAGTGAATCTGGCGATGATTACGATGACTCCTATAAGGAGAGAACATCATACTCCCAACCTCCAGCACCTCGGCCTCAACAAAGGCCTCGTGCGAGAATCCGCCACTCCCAAAGATAGAGAGGTGGTTCTTGGTCTCACTTCACCATCTTTTGGTGTATTAACACACATCGTATAATAGAAGGGCTTGGAGAGGGTGGATGAAATGCATTTTGGTTGAAATGCATAGATGAAGCACAGGAGGCGTTATTTTCTCCGTCATCATGCGTGGTCATCGTCATCATCAACGTTTGCATCAATCTATCCTCTCCATTTTGGTCCTTAGCATCTTCGTCGTCTTTGGTCATGCATATCCGACCATCAAGGTAGGCGGAATGGGTGGTTATGCAAGACCTACGAAAGCAAAGCCAGCATCTAATGCATATCCAACATTCACTTAGATGGTGGAATGGATGATATCGATAGGTTAGGTTTAGCTTAAGTGTATAGCTCGTATCTTGAAGATGCATTTGTAGAAGGTTGACTTTATGTAAGGGTATGTAAACATTTCTTGATTGAATGAATGAGCAATTTGACTTTATTTCTTTTCTTCATAATATAACCTTGGAATCAAATTGTTTGCTTGTACCATTGATTTCGAGAAGAAACAAGCAACACTCTTTTAGCTCTTTTGACCATATACTCATGAACCACACTTGATGAATTTGATCTTGATCGGGATATACAAGCGCAATCCGGATAATGAAGAGACAAAATGCACGATACAAACAAGCGCAAAGCAGACATAAAAACACACACAAACAACACAAAAACAAACAAACTAGAGAATTATTAGAAGTTAGTGTTAGTTAAACAAAATATTGTACAAAAATATGCAGAGTTTGCACAAATCCTCCCCTGAGGCATATGCCTCCCTTGAGGCCTATGCCTCCCCTTAACGATGCAGATTAAGGGTTTAACATTCCAATATTGACCACAAGGTGTTGAAACCTTGGTCCATCAAATGCTTTTGTTAACAAGTGCACGCCACATTGTCATCGGTATGGATTTTAGCCACTTTTATCAAATGTTTTTCATAAGCATCTCTTATAAAGTGGTCCCTGATTTCAATGTGTTTTGTTTTTGTGAAAACTGGATTTTTGACTATGCAGATGGTACTTTGATTATCTATATGAATTGTAGTGTTCATGAAGTTGTACCCATAGTCCAGCAATTGGTTTGAATCCAAAGGACACATCCACTGCAATTTGCAGCAGCAACATACTCGCCTTGGTAGTTGAGGCAGCCACAATGGTTTGTTTCTTGCATTGCCAAAAATCAACGCTTGAAATTGGCGACCCCATTGTGGATCTTCTATCAGTTTGCACCGGCATAATCACTATCACTATATGCTTCCAACTTGAAAGGAGATTCTTTTGGGTACCAAAGGCCTAAAGAGGTTGGCCTTTGAGGTACTTAAAGATCTTCTTGACAGCATTGAGATGGGAAGTAAGTGGTGTGACTTGATGTCGAGCAAACACTCAACAGCAAAGGTAATATCAGTCTTGAAGTGTTAGATACATTAATGAACCAATCATGGACTGTCTGGATGAACATTCACAGGGAAGATCGATTCATTATTTGCTTTAGTCTTTGGAGCTTCATAAGGTGTTGTGGCAGTCCTAACACCTTCCATACCAAACTTCTTCAAAATGTCTCTCACATATTTATCTTGGCGGATATAAATGCCATCTTGTTTGCTGGCGAACACGGAGACCCAAAAAGAAAGTAAGCTCTCCCATAGCACTCATTTGAAATTCACCTTTCATTAGTTCCTCAAATTCCTGCACCAAGCCGTTTGTGGAAAAAAATAATGTCGTCCACATAAACTTGCACAAGAATGATGTCTGAGTAATTCTTCTTTAGGAACAAAGTTTTATCAATAGCACCTCTCCTATAGCCATGCTTGAGGAATGATGAAAGCCTAGCATACCAAGCTCTAGGGGCCTGATGTAAGCCATAGAGAGCTTTGACAACCTTGTAAACATGATTTGGGTGATCTGGGTCTTCAAATCCCTTGGGTTGAGTGACATAAACTTCTTCTTCAATCTCTCCATATAGAAAATCACCTTTAACATCCATCGGTATACCATGAAACCCATGTAAGAAGCATAAGCCAAGAAAATGCGAATGGCTTCAACTCTGGCAACATGTGCAAACACTTCATCATAATCAATCCCCTCCTCATGCTAGAATCCTTGAGCCACTAATCTTGCTTTGTTTTTATCACAACACCCGAGCATCTCTCTTATTCTTTAAAATCCACTTTGTCCCAATGGCATATTTCCCATCAGGAAGTGGAACCAAGATCCAAACCTGTTGATTGTGAAATTGTTGCATCTCTTCTTGCATTGCTTCTAGCCAGCTTGAATCGTTAAGAGCTTGAGATACACTTGTTGGTTCCACTTGAGAAAGAAAACAAGCAAACAGACAATGCTTGAAGTCTATGTGATTGTCTCTTTCTTTGGTTGGAGACATAAGAGAAAAGCAATCTGTCCAAGCGAGGGGTGGTGATAGCTCTTCTAGTTCTAACGGGTGCGAGAAGATCACCTATAATGTTGGATTGAGGATGAGCAAGATTGATCCTCTGAGTAGCAGTGGGGTTGACTTCAATGGATGAATCAAGATTAGTGATGGTTGGTTCAAACTCCGCATCATAAGAGGGTGAGGTGAAGATGCCAACTTTGGGTTGATGATTTCCAAGATCTGAAGGTTTTGGAAAGCGTGTATAGGGTTCACCAAAGTTTGAAGACACTTGAGAAGGAACATGAGAAGAATCGGCATAGCCTTGGTGGATTTGTGGATGGTAGGTGTGGTAGAATCAACTTCAGGCCGAACCATGGTTTCTCTGACTCCTTCATTAGCAATCTCTCCATTCAGTTTCTCTGCTTCAAGCTTAGCAGCAAATTCTTGAGTCTGGAGCCTAGCAAGGTCTTCAGCATAATGTGATTCATCTTCATCACTCGTATCAGCAATATCCTTGGAGGTGGTACTTGCAATATTGTTAGGGGAGAAGGAAGGCACAAGTATAGGTTGCTCATCATCTTCAAACTCTTTTTCAGAGTCATCATCTAAGGGACCTGCATTGTTAGTGGAAGACTCTTGAGGACACTGCATTTTGGTTGGCCAAATTTGCGGTGTACCCCAAATAGTCGGTTAAGTAGTCAAGGTCAAAGACCACGTATGACCACGTCCTTGAACATTAGGCTTATCTTCCAAAAATCTCGGGTTCAACGTCTCCTCTATCTTCTTGGCTTGCAAATTGTACACCACGTATGCCTTACTATGAGTGAATAACCCACAATGTAACCATCATCGGCTTCTCATCAAACTTTCCCAACGGATCACGGGTGTTCAGAATGGTCACATAACAACCAAAAGGTTTTAGGTAGTGAATGCGGGAACCTTCCCAAAGAAAGTTCATATGGTGTTTTGAGTTGTGGTCTAGTAATGGAGACCTGTTTAGCACATAGCACTTCGTGCCAATAGCGATCCGAACATAGTGGGAGTTTAGAGTCTGCAAGCATTGATCTTGCAGCCTCTATTAAGGTCCTATTCTTTCTTTCAGCCACTCCATTTTGTTGAGGGGTTCTTGGATTACTATAGTCCCTTTTGATGCCTTTAGACCCACAGAGTTCTATAAGAATAGCATTTTTGAACTCTGTCCCATTATCACACCGAATTCCCTTAACCTTTTTGTTCAACTGATTTTCAACAAGGGTGATGAATTGATCGGCACTTGAGATGTTTCATCTTTGGTTCTAAGAAAGAAAACCCAACAAAATCGCTATAGCCATCGGTGATAACCAAGCGAAGTACTTATGATCAATGCTTGACTTGAGTTGGTAAACAGATCCATGTGGAGCAAGCGAAGAGGTTGAGAAATGATGCTCATAGCATTGATAGCTTTGTAAGAGGCTCTGTGTTGTTTTCCTTTGTTGCATGCAACACAATTATGATCATTGGTGAAAACTTTGGTGGGAAGACCTTCAACAAGACCCATTTTAGAGAGTTTGTTAATGGTCTTGAAATTCACATGACCCATCCTCCTATGCCATTTAGTAGATTCATCAAGGGATGCTTTAGCCACCAAACACGTGAGGTCACCACGGGTTGAACTTCATTGAGGTTGAATGTGTATAAATTGTGAGTTGAGGGACTTTGTGAGTGAAGTATCTTCGGGAGTTTGAAGTCTTTAGAAGCACAAGACATTCATTCTCGAGAGAAGAGTACTTTGTTCTTGGTGTCACAGATTTGTGAAAGCGGAGAATAAGTTGAAATCTTGAAGTTCCTTAACATAGTACACATTTTCAAAATCTAGATGAGGTGTCTTTATGGTGCCTTTTCCTGTGATACTCCCATCACTTCCCCAAGCGTCACATTGCCTCCTCCTTCTATAAGAACAAAATTGTACATCATATCTACGTTCCCGGACATGCTTACGGGCGCCACTATCAACAATACCAACATTCTTATGCTTAAGGGGATGATCCTACAAACAACCAACAAAAAAAATATATACATCTTGTTAGTATTCAAAGGAGGTTCAAGTCATTCTTGACTTGAACACCTTATGAATCACAGTGTAGGACATGAAGATCTAGAGGATCCACCATTGTTCTTGGTCCTTCATTGATGATTGGGTCCCTTGATAGTCCAAGAACAACCTGCTGAGGGCTTCACGGCGGTACTCCCATATCCCATCCCGGCATACATAGAGTCAACATATGTAGGCCAATAACCATGTTTAAAGTATGGGCTAGTAGGTTGCACATAAGGTGCGTAGCTGAACCTCTCCAATTCGAGTTATTAGGCTGCTTGTGGACATAATGCTTGTGGGACATAAGGTGGAATATTATCAACATTGGTCCACTTAGATTTATGTTTCTGGTGAGTAGCACATGCACCCAATCTTTGTTCATAAAAATCACAATCCTTAATTAAATGAAATTTACTTCCACATACAAAACACGTTTTCTTTTTAGAAGATTTATTCAAATAGGGAGATGTTTGATTACATGCGAGTACTTAAATCGAAACATTCAAGGAATTGTTTTTAACAGGTGATTATTCAAAGATTTAAAAGACAAGTCTTGAAAGCTGTCTTGGAAGTTGATTCCTCGTGCAGCTTCCTTAGAAGGCTTGTAAGTAGGCGGGATGCGAGGCTTGGGTGTAGGCTCGAGGCTTGGGAAGGTCGGACTTCTCATGTGAATCACGACTTTCATAGGAAGTAGACCCTTGATCCGATGAGTTGTCCTTTGTCGGAGCAAGAGACAAAGTCATTAGATGAGGTATCGAGGTGCAGCAAGTCTTTGACTTTTGCCATATAGATGATGTGATCCATCAAAGTCACTTGATGATGGATAGGTGCGTGGGCATAAATTCACCTCTAATAGGTCCAGGGCGGCATGCATATTACCCTCCTTTACAAAGTTAGCTAACCTAGCTGGTGTGGATTTACGACCATCATACCTAGCTTCTACTCCTACATATTTTTGAAAGCCTAATCCTAAGCGAGAGGTTCTTGATTGATTGTTATAGATTTCTCTAGCGGATAATCACTGAAATTAACCATTGGTTATGCCTAGCTATTTCCTCAGCTAATTTTTCTTTAAGCTCTAGGTTCTCGAACCACGCTTCATCCTTTGCTTTCTCGAGCAGTTTTAAGTAATTATTAGCAACTTCTAGATCAAACTGTAACACTTTTATCTTTTCTTCATAAGCTATTTGATTCTTTTGAAACCATACTTTTTGCCTTTCTGATTTTTAATGCTAGTTTATGAGCTTCATTTTCAACATAGCATTCATCGAATTTAGGTTTCATAGAATCATATTCTTCTTTAAGTTCGTTGTATCTAAGACTACAACCAAATATCTGATTGTGTACTGAGATAGTCCCATCAAGGCAAATTGATCATGCCTTTCATCCGAGTACACCTTGCCGATAATCCAAGCTTATCGAGTATCATGAGCTTCCTCATTCGAGGTTCATGTGCTGATCCAGTTGACTGTTCATCCATGGTGAGAAGAGCTGCTGAAGCTCGGCTTCCTGCTTGTTTCTGCGATAGGAAATGTAGTTAGCTCCATCTCCACTCTTCCTGTCTTTGCATTCCCGAAATGCCCCATCGGTGGCAAGTGAAACACTTGACTTTCCTCTGTCAAAGCGGTGGTTCCTTTCCTTGAAAGCAAACTTCCTTCCAGACTTCTCTTCAAACCTTTTGATGTCCACTGACAGCAATGCCACCTGCATTTTCAGTTTCATCTCCTCCATTTCAAGTGGGTCCAACTGCTCAAAGTCTTCATATGCCGGATCTGCTGAGTATCATAATCAGCAACAAATGAATGAAGAACATCCTCCATCACACTACTAGTCTTAGTTTGAGAACATGGTGGACTAGGGCGAGTGTTATGTGGTGGAGCAGGAGTGCAAGATGATGGAAAGTAGTTGGAACTAGGAGATGATGGAAAGTAGTTGGAACTAGGAGCTTGTACCATCATGTTGGAGTGAGATGATGTCCCAACAAAGGCGTGCATGGCCGAGAAGAAGATGTACGGTATGGAGTTGACATCGAGGTTCAAGAGTTCGAGTGCTGTTGTGCAGCTCATCAAAGGTGAGCATGTCCAATCCACCTTTAGCCTTGAGGGCTATACTTACATGTAACCATGATGGAGGCAAGGATCGAAGGAACTTTGAGTTGCTGTCATCATTATCAGGTTTTGCATTCGTTGGTTTAGGTGACTCAAAATCCTATGGAACCTGTCGTATCCCTTGTAGATACCTTCTTCTTCGGAGATATTAAAGTCTTGAAATTGTTGCCTTAGCATGGACTTTCTCATTCTTTTAGATTCTTCATTTCCACCGAACCTTGCTTTGAGAGCCATCCATATGTCCTTTGCATAATCCATATGGTGAAAATCCTGCAGGTGATCTTCGGAACGGCTTGAAGCAGAATAGTTTTTACTTTGTGCTCTCTGCATGGCGATACTTCTTGGCAGATTTGGGAGGAGCCATGATAAACTTCCCATCCACAATGGAATCATTTTCTTTAAAGCTGTTTCCTTTCTTTACCACCTCCCCAGATTCCAATCAATATTGGAAATCCAGTTTTCCATCTTCATAGTCCAAAGATCATATTCTTCCCTTTTCAAATAAGGAAATTTTCCATTATTGTTTGAAAGACTAAGCTGTTGCATGGAAGTGGTGTTGGTGTTGTTTGTGTTGGTGACTTGGTTTCATTATCGGATCGGGCATGGTGAGGGTATGATTGGTTGTATGAGGGTATGAATGGTTCTTAGTATCGTAGAGACTTTCAGAGGCTCGATACCACTTGTTGAAAAATAGAGACCTTGATAGATCTTTAAGCACTTTCGAGATCGTTAGTATTGCCTATGTAATCACAAACAAACTAATAGAAGATCTCTACAACTTGTATTCTTTAGCGGAATGTAAACACAAGTTATAATGACTAAGAACTCTTTGATCCTCTATGGATCTTTTATTATAGAAACTCTATGTTTGGATAATTTTAAAATTTTAAGACTTGAGAAAAACTTATCTATTACAAACTATTTTGGTTCCTTTTATAGGCCAGAAACCCTAATGACTCACAGTTTACAATATACGCTCCCAATACAAACATAGACCAAGCATGCATCTAGACAACCATGCAACTAATCATATTGTTTTACTAATGATATTGTTTATTACGGTAAGCTCTATATCACACGGCGCCAACCTATACTTCATACGGCGCTTACTTTTCCTGTATACGGCCTACATACGGCTTATCTCTCTACGTGGATTAGCACATGTCGCGAGAATCACGATCTCTGCATTAACACTTCAGTTGAAGTATAACTTCAGCAGAATCCATCCTTCTTCGGCAGAAACTCTTCGGCCGATACTTCAGCAGATCCAGTAGTAATTTCAGCATGTTCAATAGCTTACCGTAATTCCCAACATCGACCGAACCTTTGGTAAAGTTATTGGCAATTAGGAAAGATGATAGCTTATCATACCATGCCCGAGGGGCTTGTTTGAGACCGTAGAGAGCTTTCTTCAGTTTATAGACATGATTAGGGAACTCAGGATCAATGAATCCTTTCTGGCGTGACATAAACCATTTCTTTCAGTTGTCCATTGAGAAGCGGTTTGACATCCATCCGAAAGGCCGTGATGTTCATGTGAGCGCAAATGCCGAAAAATCGAGCGACCTCAAGGCGAGCAAGCGAGCAAAAGATTCTTCAAAGTCAATACCCTCTTCGGCGACGATAACCCATAGCCACCGGGCGTGACTTGTTTACGATACGCGTTTCCTTGACATCCAATTTGTTTTCAAATCCATTTGAGACCAATGACGTAGACCCCTGTTGGTCTTTCAACCAGTTCCCATACTTCAAGGCGTTTGAATTGGTTGAGTTCTTCTTGCATGGATTCGATCCGGTTGTCTTTTGTCATTGCGTCTTTGATGTTTTAGGTTGATTAGCGACAGTGAGTGCATAAATGCAATGTTCACCATCGAGTGAAAGACGTTGTCTTGTAACGGCCCAGTTGATTCGGTTGCCAATAATATTTTCCAGAGGATGGTCTTTTGTCCATCTATGTGTGGAGGTTTGATGTTGGTATACATTGTCGCGTTTTGAGGATTTAAATGGCTTGTTGAAGATTCGCGACATCAGTGCGTGCGGTCTCATTAGCAAAGCGGGTTAAAAGCGCATTTGGATCAAAATCTGCAGGTGGGGGTACTTCATTGAACATCATCGGCGGTTCATCATTGTTAGGCGGTTTATTCAAGCTGTTGTGTTGGAGTCAACTGGTGGTGCTTCTTCAACCGTAGTTGTTGTAGCTAGTGTATATCGGGTATAAGAGTATTATCGGGTTGAGCAGCGGAAACATCGGATACACTGGGCACGTTCATCAATATCGTCACTAAACGAGAGGAGCAAATAGTCGTTCCATTTGTTGTAATTGTAGTGGGGGCTTGTTTGGTGATGATGGGGTTTGGGGAAGTTTAAGCGGTTGAGACCGGGTTCCAAATTTGTTATACTCGAAGCCATTGTGAATATAAGAGATATTGTGAAGTTTCTTAATCAGTTTCCCCAATTACGACATCTGTCTTTAGCATATTTGAAACAACGATGTAGTAGACATTTCTTCTAACTTTTGAAGTTTTCGTATCAAGGCAGAATTTGTAGAAGAGCGACACAAGGAAAATCGACTAATTGCGGAAGATCCGGTTCGAGGGTAACATGCGAAATCAACAAGATCTTCTCACGATGTAGACGCATCACACCAAACAAACCACGAAAGCGAAGAAACGACTTCCCCCAGATGTTGTGGTCTTTGAATACTAATTCTGTGAATATGCAATAGCGATACCAAGACGTGTGTGAGGCATCATAACATCATATTTGGGTAACTTCACACAAGATCACGCGTGAAATCGAGGCGATAACTCCAAAGTGAGGCGTTTGAGCCACGGATCGTCTTATTTCTTCCCTCTAATTGAAGAAATTCAAGAAGGCAGTGGGTTTTCGCAAAGAAGCATGTAGAAGAACAAGGAAGCAATGACCACCTACACACTCTCTCCCCCTCGATGTTTTCAATGATTCATAATCATACACCACGTATGTTGATGATGAATTGAAGACAGCGAAACCATGTATAAGGAGACAGCGAAACCATGTATGTCCAATTGATCGAACAAGTGTGAACAATTGTTGATAAAACTTCTCTACTCGTGTATACTCTTCTCAGCTAACTCTTTACCAACCCCATTATCATTCTGACGGCTTTTTGTAGTGACTACTGATGGAGGAAACCCAATATGACGAAGACTGAAGTAGTATAACCCGAACTTGTGACTTAAACTTGCACTATTGTCAGACGAAGAAACCCTTTTTCTTAAATCCATCGAAAAAAGGTAAACTTAAAGTTTCTCAAATTATCCACACCTTAGTGTGACACTTGAGCACAACAAGGTAACTCCTTAAAAGTGATAGTTATAAGTGAGCACAACAAGCGTAACTCCTTACATCGAGGTTCAACTAGATAACTCAAGTCTTTGTCATTAACGTAGCGGTTAAAGCTCGAACAAGGATCTCGAAGAATCATGCATCCAACCAACCCCGATATCTTCAGATACTAAGTACACGTATCCGTGATATCCCACTTCAACCTCAAATACATAATAGTGAATTCACGCCGTAGTCACATCTTGCGGTTAAACGCTCAAAACTATCCTTCATTAACAGTTTAAATGAATTTGATAATGGTTTCCCGATCTTGTCAAAATGTATCCTCATGAAAATTTATTATAACCAAAATACCCCTCTTAACATTAAAATTTTATAACCAAAAAAATCTATCGGAGTATAAAATTCTGATAGTCCAAATGAATGAACCAGCCCATTCCACTTAATATTCGGCATACTCCAAAATGCAACGGTCAATAAGAAGTGTAAGACCAAAATCAAATTTGAGTGACAATATTATTGACCCAATCCAATCCAGGTAGACCACGATCCACACACCCATTGATATACACGGTTAATAACCGTGACTCATTTCAAACCACATCTAAGAAGATAACGCCTACACAACACCATATTTCTCTCACCAAACATCTCAGATCTAAAATCTGCTTGAATCTCATCAATTATCAAATAATCTTCATCACCCCATTCGATCTCATCTCACAGTCATCAAAGACAATCAATCCGAATCACAAAACATAAACATAACCATACCAGAATCCTTGATGGGTTGTAGCACAAATCGAATCAAAGCATGAGGGCTTCAAGATCCTTTGAAGGGTCTCGAGGTAGGGTCGTTTTATGAGTTTTGTTGAATGGTTTGAGCGAGACAAATGAAGGACATAACATTATTGTTATTACTCCTTTGTTTACTTTCGGATAGTTAATGAAGTTCATCTTCAAAAATAATAGATCGATGATGATTTGTATAACTTTCTAAGGATTCGTAAAGAATTTGTGAGATAGTTAAACAAACTGAGATTTTTGCTATAGTTTGATTCTGAGTCTTGTCGAGAGAGTTGTATTTTGGTTTTTGGTTTGATTCTTGAGTAAGATGTTGGAATGTGGTGGATATATGGATTTGGGTTGCTATGGTTGATGGGTAAAAGGTGAAAGTGAGTCAGTATTTGTTTTAAGGTCACGGTCAAGCGGTCGGTCTTCATCTTTATCTCATTTTTCTGTCAAGAGTCTTACGCGTAAATATGGTTGAAAGGCTTATGCGTAAGAAAAACTTTAAGCGTAAAGACTTGGTCCAAAGTCCTTAAGCGTAGCGATCCTATCGTAAGCCGAGTCTAGTTTATGCGTAAGCATATGCTTATCGCGTAAAGACATACTGCGTAATAACCCTTACGCATAACTTCCGCGGTTATGCGTAATATATTCTGAAGATGCTCCTTAGGCGTAAGATTAGGGTTTTGACCCAGAAAAAAAGGCATAAAGACACCGTTTGACCACAAGACGATTCACACGAGATGGACAAAATATCGCACGAGTAAAATATGATTAAAAACAGTTTGTGAACAACAAAGATACAAAGCAGTTATGACCCATAAATTTTTATTTTTTTTTTTTATTTTTTTATTTTTATTTTTTTTTTACTATAAATGATACATTAAAAAAGTCTTGTATAAAACTGCTAAACACAAAAATTTATATGAAAGGTTAAAAAGCTTAGTTTTAACAGATTTAACAAGATATATCACCAAAAATCAACCAATGATAAAAAACCGACCTTGCTCTTGATACCAATGTTAGGACCGTATGTTTGGTTGATATGGTGAATCGGGAGGTCTTGGAAGATGGAAGAAAGCCATCTTCAAGTTAGAGAGAGAAGCTAGAGAGAGAAGGGAAATACTATGTGTTTATTGATAAGAAAAGGTGAAGTTTACACAAAGAGATCTCACCTCACCATGGAAGAATGGAGGGGTTTATATACCCAAACACATACATCTATGGGTAATTGACATAACAAGTCCATGTGTTTGAGGTAACAAAGATAGAAATAGTAATCCCGTCAATGTCGTTCCATTTACGAGTTAGGAGCGATTCCAACAATCTTCAAAAACGAAAGTGTTAACCCAACTATTTGGCGATTGATACCACTGTTAGGTCACTAGATTTACAACACAAGCTTAATAGAAAGATAGAGAGGCGATTGAACAATATCCAAACAAACACACGCGTATGAATGTAGCCGGTTATGCGTAAGGAGTGAATGAAAGGAATAAATTGAACAACGACCTTCAAATGAAGGTTTACAAGAGTATTTATAGGAGGGAAGCTAGGGCAACACTCCTAGTTCCCATCCTTTCCTTACTGGACATGGACCTTCTACATAAGCTTAAGACTAATAACAAACATAAATGCCATAATTAAGCTACCTATTACATATTAATTACTAACACCTGATTATGTTTTATGAGTGATTCCAACAAGACACCTGCCCAATTATGTGGTCATCCTTTATTTAAAAATAACTTTGGACAGCAAAAAAGAAACAAATCATTTATTTCACCATATACGTTTTTGGGGTAAAATTTTTTTATTTAATATTTTATAATTTATACACCCATTTCATTTTCTGCTAAACACGCTAAATAATTTTTATTTGTGTAATATATACTTGATGAAAATAAAAAAAAAATACATATAAAAATCAATCGATTCATATATTTTACATCAAATATTATATAATAAAAAAATAGTTATGATAAAACAAAATTAAAAAAATCAAACGGGACATTTAATGTAGGACACGGGAAGTAAATACAAGGAATAATTTTTTTTTAATGCATGAGTATTGAAATATTATTTTTAAAATTTCTAACATGCATGGTAATTGTAGTATGAAGAAATAACTACCCGCATAAAGATTAAACAAAATTTAATCATCAAATACTAAAATAAACTTTAGTTATCAAACTATACTACGGTATCTTCATAAATTTAAGTACAACTTATTATTCGAAACTTGTTTCTATTCATTTAAAATATACACGTACATATCAAATTTTATCATTTTGAATATAACTTAATAAAATATAGAACGTACCTAATACAGTATTAGTCTCCATTTAGTAAATGTAACATTATTATTATTCTTGTTTATTACGAGTATTATTTTTAATAATATTATTATTGTAAGAAGTAAGAGAAAAATGAAAGAGTTTAATCAGAACAAGCAAAACTGATACTTTCATGATACCTTGTATATATAAACTTCAAAATAATAGAAAATAATTTTATTAAATTTTATAAAGAGAGAAGTACTAGTAAAAGACAACTAACTTGAGTTTGAAAATACTTGAAAATTGCCACAAATGACCAAAAGAATATTTTCCTGCTTACCAAAACTAATTCTGACACTTTCATCAACTTACATAAATTTTTTATAAAAAAACATATAAAAAAAAGACACATAGAAATAGAAAGGGGTAATTTCCAAAAGAGGACAAAAAAGTGGATAGTGATCACTTTGAGGTACAAAAATAAAGTCTGTTCTCAATTTGGTCATGTGCAATTATGCGAATGTGCGATTCCACTATAATGTTGACACGTGTCCACTTTTTTAATAATAAAGTACAGTGGTAGGTGGGACTTTTCCCATACATTCTTTTTTTTTTCTTATTACAAAAATAATACAAAGACCAAAATACCCTTGTAGATCTATAAAAACATCATCAATTTATATGAAACTTGCAGCTGTAAAATAGAAAGTTATTGCAGTTTAAAACAGTATTATTCATGAGGGTCCCATATAATCAAATAAGCAATCCTTTATCAATTAACAATTTCGATTATAGATACACCAACTAAAGTCAAACAAGCTATATCTGTTACAAATTAACTGTCAAAATACAATTTTCAAGAAGTCCTCCATAGAAAATATACAAACTTTATTTTGTCTAAATTTACAAACTTGTAGATCTATAAAAACATCATCAATTGTACAAACATGTAGATCTATAACAACATCATCAATTGAGGTCACATATCGAATTTGATAATAGATCGGAGTGGATAACAAATCGGATTTTCTTTCCGGCGCCGGTAAAGTTCTTCGATCAGTGGTCCGCCAGTAAAGTTATCCGATCTGAAGGATTTGATGTGAGTTGAGATAGATGAACAAGATGGTTGTGTTGTGGTGGTGGTCGAGCAATGGATCTGGTGGAAGGTGGTGGCTGAGAGAGAAAGAGTAGTGGTTATGAGTATGTTTGGGTTCGACTCTTATGTTGTGGTGGTGGTCGTGCAACAGGTCTGGTGGTGATGGTGGAACGTGGTGGGAAGCCGGATCTGCTGCGGATCTGATGGTGTTAGAAGGTGGTGGCTGCAAAAATGAGTGTGTGTGGTGAGGTAAATGTGAGAGAAATGCTTTATATAAATGGGAGGGGTATTTTGGTCTTTTAACAGCATTAATAATAAGAAAAAAAAGAATATATGGAAAAGTCCCACCTACACTCTACTTTATTATTAAAAAAGTGGACACGTGTCAACATTCTAGTGGAATCGCACATTCGCACAATCGCACATGACCAAATTGGGAACAGACTTTATTTTGTATCTCAAAGTGATCACTATCCACCTTTTTGTCCTCTTTTGGGAATTGCCCCAATATGGAGTAGAATATAATTACATGATGACCACCATGCCCATCAAACACACAAAAAAAATGCACATGCCTGAAACCATTAATCTCGGGTCGACACAAATCCACTTTAACACATATCTCATCTTCCATTACACGTGCCCTACCAACCACCGACATGAATCCATACACTGGTGACGTCGTCGTCACGTCACCACTCGTATCTTCCTTTTCCAGAATTGTTTTTGTTGTTGTTAAGCGGTGTCGCATTTCGATTCTACGGCGACGACGTTCACGGCATTTGTGTGGCGATTCGGATTTGGTGTTTGGCATGTGGAGTTTGTGGTGAGGGTGCATTGGTGTTATTGGTTGTTGCCGGTGGTTTGAGGTGGTGGAAGTGTTGGAGTCATGGTTTTTGGTACACGTAGTTAGTGTGTGTTTTGTTGGCTATATAAGGAGAAATATATACATGTTAGGTCCTTATACATTCAATGATTTTACTTTTTTGAACGTCTGATTACGTGTATATTATTTTGGATCTTCAACGTTGTGTAAGATGAGAATGCTATTTACAAGTTTGGGCATGACTCCTGTTCAAGGGCGGAGCTATTAAGGGATCGGGAAAGGTCCCGGCCCTCTAGGCCTAAGCTCGCTGGTGTATTTTTTTTCGCGATATCATGTGTATTTTTGGAAAAAAATTACTTCGGCTATCTCATTTAATGTATTTCCTGAAAAAAATTTGTTTCGGCTTTCCCACGAAATTTTTTCTAGCTCCGTCATTGCTCCTATTGATGATAAGTTTAAACAAAACAAAACTTTACTCAAGCTGAAATCGTTAAACATAATAAGGCTAGCTTGTAAAAAAAAATTAAAAAAAAGTAGCTTGTATTTTTGTAAAAGCAACTTTTAAAAACAAAATATAAATTTAAGTTTTCTTAGTATATCTTTATCGTGTGATGATTATTGTCGAAAATAATGTTTGTTGTGTAAAAATTTAGTTTTTTAACATTGGTTTTTATTTAGGACTGTTTTCGTTTTTGTAAGATTGAAATTGAAAAATTGGATATGGGATCTTAAAATCATGTTTTTATATAATTTTCTTAATATTTGTTGTAACTATATATCGTAAACTCACAATTATATGAATATTTTATAAAAATGCTGTCTTAAATTATGAATATGAAACGTTTAACAAGATTAAATTTTTATTTATTTTTTTTTTCTTTTTTTTTAACATAGTCAATAACCTTGTAGTTTTTTAGTTTGAGGTTTGAGAAAAGTAAGACTGGATCGGATTATATCTTAAAAACTTATAGTTAAGATCGGGATCTTATCTAAGTTTGCTAAGATCATACGTAGGATACAGATCGTTTTTGCTTTATACTATCATAAAATCGTAAAATCATAAAATCAAAATCGATATCTAACGAGAGATAACAAGAACAACAATGCTTGAGTGAATATGTTTAAGTTCTACAATTTATGACATTAAAGGTTCATTGACTACTCAGCATCAACTTTGTAAAAGCTGAAATGGTATGAGCTTAGAGGAGGAACTCAAGCCCAAACTTTATACCCAAAAATTGATTACACTCGATCACTAATCTAATGGAGCTACATATTTTTTAGCTTAAGCCCGTACTTTATACGAAATATTATTATCGGAACTTTGAAGTTCAAATTTTAGTGGGTATATATGCAATTCCTCCAAGTTCAAAACCGGATACAAATATTCCAAGCGTCCAAGTTATCACATAATTTAGTTGTACATGACTACATGGTCAAATTTCGTAAATTTCTTATATATGAAGGGGTTTAGATGATGACTTGCTTAGTGTAAATGAAAAGCCGACTAAAGTTGGTGCTACGATATTGCCACGTGGATACGAAGGTCAATTTAAGATGGCGATAAACGATGATGCGATGTGACACGTGACAGTTTAAGTCTTTTGAGTATCGACAAGTGGGCCCAGTTTGATTGTTTTAGTACCACGTAGGTTTCTTTTGAATTGACTGTTTGGACCAATGTTTTGAAAGGGGTCGGCTTCGGCCGGGTTAGCGTTGGGCCGGTTCGGACAAAAACGAGTAAAAAAAAGGGTTTTAAAAACGGGTCAGCCGTTTAGGCCGCGGGTTTTAAGTGGACCCGGTCAACCGGGTTTGAAACCCGGCCGGGTTTGGTTTTTATCATTTTTTTTTTTTTTTTTTTTTTTTAATACAAAACCTCAAAAATAAACTTGTAAATCTCGTAGGATGCATGTCTTTAGAAGTATGAAACTTGTAATCTCGTAGGATTTATGCCTTTTGAAGTATGAAACATGTAATCCCGTAGCATTTATGGTTGTTTAGAAAATTATGCCGGTTTATATCCTTGTCCACCTTTGATTTGTTGTTTAGAGCATGAAAAATGGTTCTTTGCTTTTTTTTCACTGCAAAACTAATGTTTGGACATTATGTTTGGACAATTAGAAATGGATGTTTGGACATATGCATAAAACCGGGTCTAACCGGGTTGACCCGGTGGTTGAACCGGTTGACCCGGTGACCCGGTGACCCGGTGTCTTGGCCGGGTCGATCACAAACCCGGGTTTCAAAACATTGGTTTGGACCAACAGAAAACTTCTTTGGTCCACCTGGGGAAGGCCCACTACTTCATGCTTTTCCTTTTGCTAGATGGTTTTGTAACACGTAAGTCAGTTTTATTAGGCATTTTATACGTGAGATAATGTTTTTCCCTTTCCCTTTGCGCGGATGTAATGGTGACCGAAAATGACTGATGTCAAAATTGACATCTTAATATTAACTCAGCTTTTTTTCATTAGAGCTTTTTGCATAACTTAGTTTGTGTAAGGCTAAACCTCACCCCCTCAATCGTGATACACACTGTCTCACTTTTGGGTCACGCGCTAGCAACGCAAAAACAGGTAGGAGGTGGTGAAGGTGCTCATCATTTAGTTTTCTATTTTTATTGTGTGACGTATTTTGTGCGGTATATTTGTATAAAGTGGATTATTTTTTAGAAGTGATAGGAGTGGTGATCATTATTGTTGAAAGTCGAAGAAGTGGTGATTTATTTATTGGTGATGTGGCGATGAGGGGAGTGGTGACCACTGTCTCTAGTCTAATAAAGCGACCGCAGTTATTGCATAAAAAATATCCTACAAAAATCATTTAAGAAACAAGCACCCAGACACAACACTCACAAACATTTTAATAAACTAGAGGAGGACTTGGTCAAGTATACGACCGAGTTGTGCATTTTTCAGGCTAGAGACGCATTAGAAGAGGGTTGAAATGGGGTGGGGACGCGTCGCAGGTGGCGACCAACCGAAATGTCAACCACCCATTACGCCTAGTCTTAGGTTTTCCTTTTAATTAAACTAACTTACATGTTGTCCGTTTACAAGCCATCCAATTATTAGTTTATTTTAGTTTACATCAATTTTGGCCAAATTTATAATTGAAAATTGTAATGCATAATTAAAGAACCAACGTCAAACTTATTAAAAAAATACGAGTAACAAGTTAGATGTAAAGTACCAATCATACAATATTTTAAAGTTAACTATATATTATCAAAAGTAATGAATAAGGGCAAAATGAAATTTTCCAACTAGTTTTTTGTTAGTATAACTTGAATATGTTAGGGCCCGCTTGGTTCAAAGTGGGAAAAGGGAAAGAGAAAAGGAAAGGGAAAGGGAATGCAAAGGAATGAGTGAGGTGGGTAATCAATCCCTTACCCCTCAATTTATTCTATAATGGTTCATTATCAATTACGGGGTAATCCCTTACCCCTCCCTAACCAAGCACTATATTATGAGTAAGGTGGGCCCTTTTGAATACCTTACTCATTCCCCACCCCCTTAACCCCCTAACCAAGCACGCCCTTAGTGTTATGTTAATTCTTGTCATTCTATAATTATCTGGAATACATTTTCCTAAATTTTATGTAAAAAAACAAACATACAGTTTGGTGGCCTATAAGTTAGTTTTTATAAACGAGCGGCCTATAGATTTAAAACTTACACCACTTGTAGTGCATCGGTCGTTCATCTCGATCGACCCTTGGGCTAGGAGTTACAACCTGTTTGGGCGATACATCTTAAGGGCAATAAAAAGGAACTTGGTCGATATTTAGACCGAGTTATTGGTGAGGATGACAAAAAAACAAACATCCCATAACGACTAATAATGTGACCGTTGGGTAACTTTATTTTTAAAAAATAAAAAATAAATAAAATAATGAAAAGTAAAATTTAAACCTTAAAATATTAAATAACTTACTTCATTATTTCTTCATTTTGTACATAATTTCAAACCAATCTTTACTATATTCTTCTCATTTCACATAATATAAAAAAAAAAAAAAAAAAACTCTCAAAACCAAAACACCGACGCCAACAACGTATTCCAAACTTTCCAACATCAGATTCTAATTTTGGTTTGACCAGTCACTCACCAACTAGTCATTTTCAACCCGCAAGTTTCATACCAACAAGAACAACAACAACCACCACCTTATTATCAAAATAACCCATTTCAACCTCCGTTTAACCAATCACAGCAACAACAACCTTTTTACCAACAACGGTCTTAAATGTATCGTTCAAAAATATTACACGATTCACCACCACCGATGGACCAAACTCAAACTTATCAACGATATTCTCTGTTAGCCGTTTAAATTTTGAAGAAGATATGGATCCGTTTTTGGTATCAAGATTATTCTACGGCTCAAGGTTTAGGTGGTCCATCTGTACGTGTTGAAGAAGACTATCCCGTCAAAGAGGTGCCGCCCGTAAAAAAAAGACGTCAAAAATCAAAGACGTCGGAAAAAGATGACGCTTGATTTCCAAGGACCCCATTGGAAGAGTTAGCGTTGTGTAGAGCTTGTATTAACATGTCGGAAAATATCATCAAAGGGAACGCTCAAAAGACTTGGGGGTTTTGGACGCAACTAGTTAATTACTTTGCGAATGAAACGGGGGAATCGAGAAAAGGATACGATGCCCTCTACAACAAATGGAAAATAAGGTTCGTCCTAGAATTGGTCAATCTTGCGCGATTCATGATAATGTAAAATGGAGGAAAGAGAGATTGAGATGCCAAAATTTTACAAATTTTGCGCAAGTGACCAAACGGTTTTCGATAAAGTGTGTGCTTAATATCAAGAGACGTACGGTCAGGAGTTTACACTGATTGAGTCGTGGAAGCTTTTGAGGCAACATAAAAATTAGCAAGATATTGAGATGCCAAAATTTTACAAAACCAAATAAAAGACTAAAAAAATCAAAGACATCGGAAACCAGCTCACACACCACATCAGACTCGGCACATTAATAATTTATATTAAAGCCTTAAGAAAATGACGTCGTTTTTCCTTTGCCAAAAACGATGTCGTTTTGACTTTTATGCCGTTTCATTTGTTGAGCTAGGGTTTCAAATGACGTTTTGAATTTTTTAGACAACACGGTTTCGTTTTACACCGTATTAACAAATGCAGTTAGAAAACTGCTCCCCTCCCCTAGAACATTCGATCACTTTCTGCTCTCTTTCTATCTCTCTCTCTCTAAAAAATACACGCATAGTTTTCTCTCTCTAAAAATCAGGCACATCTTAAGGGTTGTATTCTTGTTCTTGGATTTGGGATTTAGGGTTAATGGATATTGCAAAGTTAATGATCTCATGGAAACCCTAGCTACAGTGAAACCCTAATTATGGTAACCGTCTAATATGCGCAGATCTGACTGATTTTACACGAAACTACATGCACTTTACATAGATCAAGTAGTTGTGGGTGAGTTCCGGTTAGTACGACATATTTTAAACAATTCGTTGGTTGTTTCATGTTTAGCACTATTGACGTTGATCTTAATGTTGATTTCTTTTACAATATACTTTGTTTAAAGTTTAGAACTTTAGATGTTGATTTTAGCAGTACACCATAATAGCCTTATTGTTTGTCATTATGAACTTAGAAAGGTTTTAATTTGTAAGGATCTTATGTTGCAGGAGTTTAATGTGGATGTTAAGCCAAAGACACAAAACTGTTGCTTTTGAGAAATTTATTTGTGCTTAGAGCATTAGCTGCTAATTGTATGCTAGGGAATCATTGATATGTAGCTAATGCTCTAAACACAAGTAATTTTCAATGGCAATATTCTTTATGATGGTACATGTGCCTGATGTTTATGACCGTCATGAGGCGTGCCTTTTTGTTACGGCTTTGGCTGATTCATAAGATGGAATTATATTAAAGCCCAAAGAAAATGATGTCGTTTTGTCTTTTCCAAAAACGATATCGTTTTGACTTTTATGTCGTTTCGTTTGTTGAGCTAGGGTAACAAATGTCATTTTGAATTTTTGAGACAATACGGTTTCGTTTTACATCGTATTAACAAATTCAGGGAAAAAAATAAAAAAAAATAGCTACTCTTCTCTTGTAGAACGTTCGATCACCTTTTGCTCTCTTTTATAAAAAACACACACATAGTTTTCTCTTTCTAAAAATCAACCACATCTTGAGGGTTGGATCGTTGTTCTTGGATTTGGGTTTTAGGGTTGATGGATGAAAGCCACCTGTTTCTTGGTGGGGCATCACGAATAGATTCGTGTTTGCAGCCATGACATGTTCACATATCCTTTTATCCGGTTACACACCCATTCCATAAGGTTGTGATGATTTATGTAATCTGAGATAAATGTATTGTGTCTTGGGAGATCTGACCCGTAAGTTGGCGTGGCTACAACCAGATGGCATAGTTCAAATAGTTACTTTGCAACCGTGTTTGTTTGCATCCATTACGGAACAAGAAAAATTTTGTGAGTTGAACAATATACACAAATCTGAGCCTAGTTATTTGTTGCGACATTTTAGTGATTAGATGCTTTTTATCTCATGTTTGGGTATCTTATGTTTTGCATAAGCTGTAATAAACTGTGGTGTGTTTGGTATTGATATCTAACTTGCAACCATGGTGGCCATACTTGTTGTTTTATACATTGATGACGTTTGGGATTGTTTAGATTTTGGGTTTGCAACCATGTTGCCGTTGTGATATTTGGTTTGATCATGCTTTGCTTTTGCAAAGCCATTGATGTAGATTTTTAGAGCATGCGAAATCTATGGGTATGGCTCACGCATTCGCGTATCTTGGTGAGGTAACCAGGACTACTATATGGTTGCAACTATGGCGAATGTGTAGAGTGACCCAAGGAATTGCAGATCTGATCCTGTTATCATGAAAAAAAAGGTTAACATACCATAAACATGATTCAGATACTGCATTGGGCCTAAAAATTAAATGTTGCTACAATTCCCTCTTCCTATCTTCTACAGTTGGAACATGCCTATTCTACAGTTGCAGATCAAACGTCGTTGTCTTCATGGAATTGTTGCTGTAGCTGGGTAAAAACCCACATGGGTCAACCACCAAAAGTGTGGATTTATCGTATTACACTTTTTGAAAAGGGGTTTTTTTTTATCGTTTCGGGTTGAAAAACCGGGAAACCTTAAACTTTTAAACCGTTTGATTATAGCCACAAACATTATGTGACCTAGAAAGTTCTACCAAACCCTTGATCCACAAATATTCTCCTCTCATTTAACTAACGATACACGCACCTGTCAACCTAAACTTGGTATGCATATTAATTATGCTTATTATTTGGTTGTCAGCTTGGTAGTTGAACATATTATAAGTTAACTACAGTAATCTGTTGGTATATATATATTTTAAAGATTTTGCAGATTTGAGCCTGTTATCATGAAGAAAAAAGTTTAACATACCATAAACATGATTCAGTCACGTTTCCTCTCTATTTTATTTATTTATTTAGTGTAGCTGGTAACCAATTTTGATATGTCAGTTGAGTAGTGCAACGAAGTTGTGTTATGCGTATTACCATATTCAGTCTCACAAAAGGCCCCGATCATCGGTGGAGTGCGTTCCACCAAAGAAAGATATGAAATTGAAGAGCATGTTGTGAAAAGTAATTCGGTGCAATTTTTTTTGCACCATCCTCTTTTATTTCCCATCTTTCTTTCTGAACTGCAATCTATTATTGATCAGGGCCTTTATGAAACTAGAACCGAAAATATGTAAAAGCATGCAATTTGGTTGCTGAAATGTGGATGTTACTTTCTAAATCAAAGCGTACTCTGAGTTTGATATGCTTAAAACGCTTAAAGTTCAATAATAAAAAAATATACTAATTTATCCTTTCATTTTATCGCTCAATGTGTCTTTTGTGAGATAATGGGTGGGTGGATTATTGTTATAGAGAGGTATCTAAATAAGATTTTTTTTACCTTATCATATTCTAAGTTTGTTATGCTTAATATGCTTAAAATGCTTAAAGTTCAAGAAAAAAATATTGATTTATTATGCTTAAAATGCTTAAAGTTCAAAAATAAAGAAAATATATTGATTTAGCTTTTAATTTTATCAGTCTGTGTATCTATTGTGAGATAATAGATGGGTGGATTATTGTTACAATAGGGTGTTTAGATAACCTTATTATTTTGATTTTATCGTTGTTGATTTGCTTGTTGTCTCTGTTTCGGCTGCTTATGCCAAAAACATACAAAGGCGTTGATAAACCGGTCAAAATTAATGTCGTTGCAATGGACAAGTTAGATATGTGAAATGTGTCGGTGGTTTATGTGCGAGAACGAAGATAGCGGGAAAACCGGGAATAGCCCGCACATAAGTAGGCGGGGTCAAAGGATGGGCTAAGTACAAAGTTATGATAAGGATCAATAGTTTAGTGTTTATATATCTTGGGGCAATGATAAATTTTGTAATATATTGGTTTTCATAAACACATCACAACATAATATAAGGGGCGTATGGTTTGAGTTCTAGAGAGAGAAAGTGAAGAGTTTTGGGAACTTAGTGAGACAAAGAAAAATGATATTATGAAGCTCCAACCCTTTGCCTTGCTAGACAAAGGGTATTTATAGGTTCTTACAAGACACGCCTCCTACGGGCTGTGGATCAGGCATATAGTGGGTAAAGACCCGTCCGTCCTCCACGGTGTTACTTAACAAACTACTTACTAATAATTAAATGACTACGACTATGAGCTTTCTAACGAATACATATACTTGAGGTGACCGACTCTTTAACACTCGGATTTTCCAAATCCTAACAATCTCCCCCTAAGGGAGGTCACCTCATTTTACATTGAATACAAACAGATATTACATTTTGATTGTTCTTGGATTCTTGATTGAGATCTTTGCTCTGTAGCCCGTAGTCTTTGATTCTTCATGCTCCGCATGTTTCGTTAATTCAAGTGGAGGTCTTTAAATGATCCACGTATTGATGAGTTTTGAGCCAGCATTGAGATCATCAGCCATCATAAATCTCTAACTCATCCTTTGTAGCGTTGCCAACATATGACGTTGTGACTTTTGGACCGACATGCTCACATTCTGGATCATGATTTCTTCTCATCAGAGTTGCGGAAGCTTTTGATGATTCATGATATTTGCATCAGTGTAGCAAAAGCATGGAGTGGAAATATCAGAGTCACTTGATGAAGATATGCACTTATCACGATTTCTTTGAGATGTACGTGCTGTGTGAGCATGCGGCTATGGATTGACGCCTCAGTTCTGATCAGCTGCAACCGTCAGGTGTTCTTGCAGACAACAGTTTGCAATAAAAGTGCACGAAAGTGTCTTTGATCACTTTCGTTGAATTGAGGTACATGGCCCACGGTTCCCAGTTGATCAATACAAGTACTGCCTGTGATCAGGTAGAATTCTGGAGAATCTCCTTGACAGGTTTTCGCGGCTGCTCTAGCCGTTCTCAAATGGGAACGTCTCAAAGAAGACAACACGGAGTAAGTGGACCAACGAATTGAGATTCACTGATTGATGAAAAATGATTTGAAAAACAATCGTGTATTGCTTAATATAAAAGGGTTTTGCAATACAACGGAGGTTTTATTAGAAAATCAATTATCAATCATAAATATCCTTTTATTTTGAAACATTAATACACAGTCGATGTGCTACAGAAAAGAATTTTTAAGCACAACGACCGGTTTTTCAAAGGCATCCGTCAATCCATTCCTGAACCAGGATTGATTCAAAATATGAATCGCCCCATCGTTTATGTCCAGTTGTCACATGTTGGATCTATTGAATAGATCTCACATGCCACCCACCAAGAGCTTGTTTGATGTTGGCTCTAGAAGGTTTTCCATCTTCATTGTGAAAGTGTTAACACATCACTCAGATGTTCTGGCAATACCACAAGGATAATGCGTAGGACTCTTAAGATATATTCTCACTTTCCACATTGTGTGAAACAGCGAGTCTTCATTGATTGTGTCCTAATGAGATTTATTGATGATCTCGTGGCTCTAGACTCAATAGTGCACATTTGGTTCCTATGCCGGAGACTAGGGAGAGGGTCTCCTTCTTCAATATCAACAATCTCTAAGAGAAAGTCGATAGATTATGTAGGTTACCCGTGAGAATGAAACAAGTCCTTTTAAAAGGAACTTAAGTAGCTTGGGAAGTTGTAGTGCAGTGCGTCACTGGGTCCATGACGTCTTGTCTTCAATACCGGTGTTACCTTTGTAGCCACCAGTAGCATATGAATTGAACCCGGTTTCTACCCTAAGATTGAAATAATGGAGGGCTATTTCTTTTCACCCTTTTCTCATTCATTTCTTTTTCATTCTTCAACCCCTTCAGTGCTTACCGAGATTTCATTACTAGAACCTTGTTGGGTTAGTTCCAGTTCTAGCTCTATCTCAGTCCGCACTCTTCCCATTTCTCATTTTTCTCCTTTTTTCATCATACCTAAGGACTTCTACATTATCTAGTAGATTGTCCCTGGGTAGATCCCTCCGGCTCTGGCTGGATCATGGGAACGAATACTTAATCTTAACCATCCTTATATCTCCGTGTATGAAGTAAATTCGGTCGGTCTTTTGGTATTGTTCTTCTGCCATAGAAACCAATTGAAAACCATTTGAAAATCAATCCAGGTACTTGTGATACAAGATCAAAGCATTTTGTACCTGAATTGTTTTTTGATATTCTAGAGAAAGCTCCCCCTCAACATGTGCATCAAATATTTGAATCGTTTTAGCACATGGAGGCAAGAGGACATAGAGATCTTGGATCAATTCATTGATCAACATTTTCTAAAATTATCAACATCACTTTCCCGATCAAATTTAGTATTTTAAATACTTTGTTGAAGATGTTTTGGGAAAGGATGTGGTTTTCAAACGATTGCTCCCCCTCAATATGTGCATCGAGATTCGAAAGAGTTTTGCACATATTAGAGGAAACATGCACTTTGAGACAAATCAATCATGTTTTAATCCCTTATGGTTAAAGAAAAGTGCTCCCCCTTAACATATGCATGGAAAAATTTGAAATCATTTGGCATATGTAGGGAGGAGATCTTGTTATTCTATTTCGAAACCATTTATCAAATTATCAGTTTAAGTCCAATTTAAATCACAAATTCTCTCCCGATCACAATTTTCAAATCCTTTGAGATTTCTGATCTCTATTGATTTAAATTGTTTTTAAAAGATTTTGAGGAGAATTGTGACTTGCTTTTAAAACATTTAACTGATAAGGATCAAATTATGAGACTTTAAACTCCAATGATTAAACATGCTTAAGTATCTTATGAAAACACAACATTAGCCTTGGTCTGGATCCAATTGTACAAAACATTGTTCTTTTTTATTATACAAAATTAGACCTTGCTCGATTACGTGCCAATTGTTTGAAAACTAACTTTTTGATTTGATTGAAATCATTCTCCCCCTCAATCAATGACATAAGTTTTTGATTGAGTGTTAGAGATTTTGACAAATGATAAGTCCAGATGATTTTCAAAAATATATTCCGAGTTATTTTCAAAACAATTTTGTTTTCATTAGATAACAAACATTCGTTTTTAGAATCAGAGCATGAGGTTTCAAAAATTAGATTAAGCATGGCTCCGTTCTTTCTTTGAAAATGGGTTACTGCCTGAAATGACAATAAACCATCATTTTTCTCCATCTCTTTTTTTTTTTTTTTTTTTTTAATGTACATTCGAACTTCATCTAAAAACCCGTGTCATTCTTTGAGTGACAAATCAAAGTCCGTAGATGTTATCGAAGAATAGAAATTTGATTAAAAGACAAATAATATTTTTGGGCTTTTTCAAAGATTTTCCGATTTTTATGGATATTGAAATTTTATATTTTTCTATTTTCTTTTTGTGGGTTTTATAATTTTGTATTTTGCTTTTTGATTAAATATGTATAAGAGATAGATGAAGAAAAGCCTTTACTCCTCGTCTTCCTCTTGAAGACGTTTGAGTGTTTCCGGTTGTAGACTCTTTAGTCCAAGTCATGGAAGAATAAACTCAAAACGTTCTCTAGGAAGAGCTTTAGTGAAAATGTCTGCCAACTGATATTCAGTTCTCACAAAATATAGTTCCACAACACCTTTCTCCACTTGCTCCCTGATGAAATGATGTCGAATGTCGATATGCTTTACTCTTGAATGTTGAACGTTGTTGCAGGAGAGAGCAATGGAACTTTTGTTATCACAATACAGAGGGACTTTGTTGAATTCAAAGCCATACTCAGATAATTGGGATTTCATCCATAGGATTTGAGCACAACAAGATGACATGGATATGTATTCCGCCTCTGTAGAGGATATAGATGTACTCATTTGTTTCTTAGAAGACCAGCTTACAAACTTTTCTCCTAAGAATTGAGCACCACCTAACGTGCTTTGACGTGTATCTTGACACCCTGCATGGTCTGCATCAGCATATGCTGTTAGTGACATATTGGTGTCCTTTGGATACCAAAGTCCCATATTAATGGTTCCTTGGAGATACCGAAAGACCCGTTTAACCTCTTCAAGGTGCTTTTTGGTAGGCTTAGCCTGGTATCTAGCACACATGCATACAGCGAACAGAATATCAGGTCTACTGGCAGTGAGGTACATCAGGGATCCAATCATACTTCGATATTTCGTTTGATCAACCATGATCCCTGAGTGGTCCTCATCCAGTTTTGTGCGCTCCACCATGGGAGTGTCAACAGAGTCACAAGTATCAAATCCAAATTTCTTTAAAATTTCATTTGCATATTTAGATTGATTAATAAAAATGCCTCCGGGACTTTGTGAAATTTGTAATCCTAGGAAAAATGACATTTGTCCCATCATAGACATTTGAAATTTGGAGCCCATTTCCTTTGAAAAACGGTCACATTCTTTAGGGTCGGTCGAGGCAAAAATAATATCATCAACATAGATTTGAACATGAATTAAGTGTTTGCCTGACTTTCTGGTGAACAATGTGGGATCAACTGCTCCTTTGCTGAATCCGTTGGTTAAGAGAAACTTTGACAGTGTATCATACCATGCCCTTGGAGCCTGTTTCAAGCCATAAAGAGCCTTCTTCAAGCGATAGACATGAGTAGGACATTCTGGATCCACAAAACCTTTAGGCTAACTGACATAAATGGTTTCTTTCAGATCTCCATTAAGAAATGCAGTCTTCACATCCATCTGATAAACTACCATGTTCTTACTAGCAGCATTAGCCAAGAAGATTCTTATGGCCTCGATACGTGCAACTGGAGCAAATGATTCTTCAAAGTCAATACCCTCCTCTTGACGATACCCTTTTGCGACTAGTCTTGCCTTGTTCTTCAACACATCACCATGCTCATCAAGTTTTACTTTGAAGATCCATTTGAGAGCAATGATCATAGTACACTCAGGAGCAGGTACCAATTCCCAGACATCAAGTCAATCGAACTCGTGAATTTCTTCTTGCATTGCATTGAACCAACTGTCCTCAGACATTGCGGTTTTAACATCTTTTGGTTCGACCTTTGATAGGATGGAATTGAAGAAGCACCATAAGGCATCGGTAGCTAGTTGTTTACTAGTGGATACCGGACGAGAAGGATTCCCAATGATATTGTCCAATGGATGATCATGTGTCCATTTTCTGAAATGCTCGTGTGGTTGTGGTTGAGGAACTGATGTAGCAGAGTTGGGGTCTCCTGATGAAGATGGTTCAGATGATGGATTAGGAGCAAAAATGTTTTCGAACGGTGCATCTTCTGGAGTGTTAAAGGGGTTATCTCTATCTTAGTTGGCAGAGGCATTTTCATGATGTACACTCGAAGATTGAGGATTTGAGGATGATGATGAGTGATCTGCAGCAGGCACTTCTTGGGATAGTGACACAGAAATAGATGGATTATCTGTGTTGACAGGATTAGGAGCCGCCTCTGTTGATGGTGTAGTATGGTTAATGTTCTGAGGTTCATAGTATTCATCAAACATCGGATCAAACAATTTCTTCAAATCTTCTTCAGAAGGAGGTACATATGGAACTGCAGGTGAGGGATTCTGTACAAGAGAAGAACTGATGGATAACCCACAAAAACTCCAATGTCCGCCTTAGCTCTTAATTTACCTAAATCTTGACCATTATTCGTTGGATAGCATAAAGCACCGAACACACGAAGGAAAGAGAGATCAAGTTTTCGATTGTGGACAAGTTCGTATGGAGTTTATCCATGAGTGGTGTGGATAAGGGAAAGGTTTTGGGTATAGCAAGCAGTGGCAATGGATTCAGCCCAGAGAAACATTGGAACCTTTGAGTAAATTAGCATAGTTCTTGCAGCTTCCACAAGAGTCCGATTTCGTCTTTCAACTACACCGTTCTGTTGAGGAGTACGTGGAACACTTCTTTGATGGCTGATTCCAATGCTTTCATAAAACTGGCTTAGTTCTTTGTTAACAAACTCAGTTCCATTGTCCGTACGGATAATTCTGACAGTTTTGTTAAGTCGAACCTGCAGCTGTTTGATAAGTTTGATGATGACATCTGGAGTTTCATCCTTTGTCCTCAAAAACTTAACCCAAGTAAACCGAGAGTAGTCATCAACAACGACTAACACATATTTCTTCCCGTTTATCGTTTGCACTCTCATTGGTCCGCATAAGTCCATATGAAGAGTATGAAGAACTTCCATAACTGAGTTTGCAGGTTTGGGTTTATGGGCATATTTCTTGCTTTTTCCCAATTGGCATGCTGGATGATGAGTGTGTAAATACTCATCATTTTTGGGTCAATCTGAACTGCAAAACGTTTAAAAATGCTCAGAAATGCATCAAAATACTGAAAATATTCCAAAATTGCATTTTATATGTTTCAGATGCAAAATGTTTAAAATCAGATGAAAAATGAGCAAAGTTTGCATAATTGGCAGTTTCAGTTCCCCAAGTTTCTAAAATTATCAAAAATAGTCCCTGAG
Source organism: Chrysanthemum makinoi (assembly GCA_910596185.1). NCBI lineage: Eukaryota > Viridiplantae > Streptophyta > Magnoliopsida > Asterales > Asteraceae > Chrysanthemum > Chrysanthemum makinoi. The sequence goes on from OU343220.1 coordinate 76,468,533, forward strand.
TCAAAATTTCAAAAGAAAAATCACCAAAGGCCCTTTTTAAATCATAAGTTGTCAAATTTAGTCCTTTGGTGAAAAATATAAAAAGTTTTGAGAAAATTACAAATTGGTCCTTCAAGTTTAAGAATTGGCAGAATTGGCAGCCTAGGTCCTCCAAATTTCAGAAGTTACACAAATGGCCCTTATGTTTTAAACCTTGTCTAAACCCAATTTGGACCCTTGCACCATTTGTGACCCCTGTCACTAAGCAATTTGACCCCCCTTTTTATTATTATTAGCCTGGTCAAAAGCTTGGTCAAACAGACCCCATTGGCGCCAAACCCCTTCTCCCACCTGCTTCTGCCAAAAGACCCTGCAACACTCCATCTCCTCTCTATCCACTCACCTTGTCCCCCCCCCCCCCTCCAAACACCTACATCCAAGAAACAATAATTCTTCCCTCACCTAACACTCTATCTCACTCAAACTGTTAAACCCAATTTTCCCGCCAAAAATGGAATGAAGGGCCATGATCACTTTAAGTGATCCAATGGACCTAAATGATGGTGGGATAAAATCAGAAGGTGAGAGAGAAGCAAGGAGGGCTATAAAAGAGAAAGATTGAAGCAAGCAAAAGTAGTTAGTTAGTTTTATTTTTTTCCTTTAATGTCGTTTTTTACCTAAATGTCTTAGTTCAGTAAAAAAATTGTTGTAATTTCATTTCTTTGTATCACATTCAAGTTAAATTCTCATTTTGATGTGTTGTTAAGTATCAATCAAAGTCTTTGTTCAAAATCCAAGTTAGTGTTCACTGTTGCAATTTTTAGTTCCAAACTCTTATGAACAATCTGTTATTAGCTTATTTCTGAGCCTTAGCTAGTTCATTAAAGCTTTTAATAGCTTTTAGTGAGCTTGTAATTCAGTTTCAAACAAAAGTGGTACATGGTCAACAAAAGTCAAATTGGACCAAGAATGGCTTTGGTGCTGATAATGGGTGTTGCAGAGGTTCATTTGGGTTAGATTAGATTAGGATAGAGTAGGTTGTTTCTGGGTTAAGCTCTACATTGGCTGGACTTCTTGTAAGTGTTAGCATAATCTCATTTTTAGCTTAATAAATGGTAGCATATACTGTTCCATTTAGATATGTTATTAGTAGTGCTTGTTACTGATTAACTAGCTTCATTTAAGTGATTTGAATCTGCTTCAATAATAGAATAGGCTTGAGCTTGTGTTTTGGCTTGAATCACTTGCAAAATAGTCCATTAAGGGGTGTTTGGTTTAGAGCCTATTCTGTCTCTAAGGCTTGTTCAGTGTTTACTTTTTGTTGGTTCATGTTTATTAGCTCCATATAAACTCATATCAGTCAATTTAATGTACCTGCAACTCTCAAAAGTCAAACATCAAGTAATATCTGTCTCAACTGCTCACTGTTGTGGATTTGGATTTGCTAAATCTTGTTTTATGTTTAAAATACTTAGATATAGCTTGCATTAACCTTGTTTCATCATTTAACATCAATTGCAATCCACAAATTGGCTTCAAAGTCCAATATAGTCAACTTTCCATTTTTGCTCAAAAGTCAAATGTGCAAATTCTCAGTTTTTGGCCAACAAGAAGGAATTTTCATTCACTCATTTCTGAGCCAATTTCAATGAAAATTGTAGGTTTAGAAAGCTCAGCTGGTCTTGTTTCTTATTAGTAATTTTTCAGATTTTTAGCAAATTTTTAGAAGCTTCATTTGAGCTTATCAATATGGGATCAAATCCCCTGTGCAGGGCACTGTTGACTGCACAGGGGTTATGCAGTTTTTGCAACTCTTGCATTTGGCTTATAAGAGCTTCTCTAGTTCTAGTTTTTAGTTTTTAGGTTCTTGGCCAGGTCTTCTACAAGTTCCAATTGGTGGTTTTCTGTTCTCAGCTTATTTGATTGCTTATTTTCTGCCTGCAAGAATGCCCCAGAAACTGCTTTTTAGATTATAAGCTCAACTCATCAATCTGTTGTAATCAGCTTATCAGAGGTTGTAGCTTGTTGTAACTTGTTCCCTTTTAGTTCTCTTAGCTTATTGTAGCTTCCTTATCAGTTTGGTAGCCTTTGGATTCCTTTTGCTTATTCAAGTGCTTATATTCATAAGCACTTCCTCATCAGTTTCAATATCTTGCACACATGCACCTGTTTTTCTATTTTTCTTAGATTCCTAATATTATTTTAGACTTTTCCTGAAATTTTCAGATTTTTCCAAGTTGATTTGCTATTTTTCTTGATTTAAATTAGTTTTTAAGCATTTTTAATTAGCTTTAAATACAAAAAATTAAGAAAAGGTTCAAAAAAATAATTTTTCAATTTTCTTAAGTTTAGATAAATATAAAAAGCCAAAAAAATATTTTTCCATACTTTTCTTTGTTAAATTTGTATTTTTAAATAATTTAATTAGTTTTTAATAGTATTTAATTCCTAGAAAATAGAAAAATAATCAGAAAAATACAAAAATAGTTTTGAAAATTCTATTTTGATATTTTAGATTTTTCTAAGTCTTAATTTTATTTTTCTAGCTTTATTTCCTAATTTCTTGTATTTTAGGCTATTATTAATTAGTTAAAAATAGTTTTTAATTAATAATAATTAGATAATTAGTTATAAAAATAATTTTCTTTTTCTATAAATTTTCTTTTATCATTAGGTTTGTAAAAATGTTATTTTCATATTTTTAGGGTTAATATTGTGTAAGTTTCACGTTTTTAATTGTACGTCGCGTAGATTTTAATTTCAGTTTTGTAAAAACATAAAAACAAAAACATCATTTTAAATATAGTGATAGCGTTTATTTAATAGATTTTATCTTTTTAATTTCCTTTAATTTGCATTTAAGCTGTTGTTATTTGTTGGCTTTTTCTGTAGTTACAATCATATCAGAATCCTTTTTCCGTTCAAATCTCTCGATCACTATACGTTTGATAATTCATTGCATAGCTCGCTGGGACATAACGACCCGGGGAAACACTATACTCCCCAGATCTTCATTGATTTCGTTCCTGAGCCGTTTTAAGGTTGTTACGGTCTGCCATTCACAAGTGGCAGGCTTGTGTGATAAACCTTGACTGTTCTGGAGCGCATCAAATTCTTGGCGCCGCTGCCGGGGAGCTGTGCTGATTATCTTCCGTCTAGCAGATTAGTGATTTGGATATTCACTCCTTGTTTATACCATCTGTATGTGTTTATATTTTCTTTTAAAAATCAAAAACCCAAAAAGATTTTCATTCTTTGTTTTCACATCATGTTTTTCAAAAATACCAAAAATAATCCTCTTTACCCTCTTATCCTTTTTGATTCTTTATCCCTTTACCCTCTATCCATTTGATTCTAACTTCTTCTATTCTCATGGAATCATCGATTCCTTGTGTCGGTTGTGGAGACCGCTTTTCGGTTTACCGTGTCGTTGGTGTACGTGCGAACGATGCGGTAATGACATTCATAACGGAAGTTGTTTGTTTTTCGGTTCGAGGAATTCATGTTCTTATGATCAAAATTTTTTCAATGAGCCGAAAAATTTCTCCGACTACCCACCCCAACCCCAAAATTTTTCGTTCAATCAGCAGTATTGCTATGGTTGTGGGGATCCGTTAGTTGATTTTCGATGTCAACGATGTTCTTGCGAGAGGTGTGGAAATGATCTTACGGATGGATTTTGTTCGTTTTGTGCTTCGGAAGCTGAAAACTCATGCACTTATCCGAACTTTTCCAATTATCCTCAAAACGATTTTAGCCACCCTCCTCAGTATTCATTTGAGCAAGAACCGTGCTATCAAAGTTTTAATGACACATCGTTTCAGAATGTACCGAATTTTTCTTGCACAGATTGTGGAGGTCCTCACGATAATTTTCAATGTCAACCATGGAATCAAAATTGCTATACTTCCGGTTTTGACAATTTCCAACCTCCACAGCACCATACGGTTCAAACTCCACCTGAACCGTTGCCTAAAGAAAATTCCCAAGATTTGGAAACCACAATGAAAAAACTTGAGGATATGATGAGTAACTTTAAGAATCAAGTGAGTGGTGAAAAGACCATAGGAGAATTGCTGGCCGAAGAACGGGAGGCTCGCAAAGCTAGGGAAGAATTATTAGCCCTAGAGCATGCAGCTCTAAGGCGTTCCCAATTTCTTAAGGCAGCTCTATATGATGATGACGAGGAGGGTTTTTATCCTTTTAGAAATAATATTTCTCAACCTCCTCAGTCAGTTGATATCCCAGCAGTTGAGATTGCATCTCAAACAACTGCTATCACACCTGATATTCCCACTCACTCTCTGAACATGGGGGACGAGCATCTTGACACTGTTCCTGAAAAGGAATCGGACGACTTCATAAAGTCTAGTGTTGAGAACCTTGTCCCAATCCCGAGAGAGTCACAGGGAATTTCTGATCATATGTGTGATTCTTCTTCCCCTCTTGAGTGTTCAAATGATCATTTGGAAACTTTCTCCGATTGTAGCGAAGATTGTACTTCTTATGAAAACATCGAGTACGTTGAGGCATCACTCTCACAATCTGATGCTGATCCCCTTCTTGAGGAGTTCTCCGGTGAACTCACTCACATCAATCCACTCTTTGATTTCGAAGCCAATCTGGGAGAGACTGAAAGTCTCATTGATAATGATCGTTCACTCACTTCTTATCCTAACAGTCCAATAGAGAATGTTGATCACTTTGTTCCCGAAACATTCAAAGCTACTTTCACCAATCCTCTATTTGAATTCGACTCTGAATTCACTTCAATTTTTGAGAATCCACTCTTTGATACTCAGACCGAGGATAGTGATGAGCCCACAATGGAACAAGAGTTCACAAATTCACATCATGTGAATGATTCTCTTCATGAGGAGTTCGCCGGTGAACTCACTCATATCATGACTCCGCCGGAGTATGATCGCTTGGATGGCAAAAATCATGATCGGGGGAAAAGTTCTCAATCATGAGAGTTTGTATTTCTATGACAAAATTTCCAACCCTCCCTCCCGAGATGCTTTCCAAACCAAAGAGCTCAACCGATAAAATCCAAACGAGTGCAACTGCACTTGATCCTGAGGAAGAAGATCTTATCATGATCGTCATCATGATTTTCCTTCTTTTCTTCACCTACCTGGTGACTTCCTCTCTTCTTCACTCGTTCGGGAGTGAGGACACTATCTTTGACCCCGGCATTTTCAGTTATCATTTGTGAGCCGGGTCTTTCTCTGTATATCTCGTCGGTGTGGAACTTTCGCGTGCTTCAATGTTTATCCAAACATCTTGAATGAAAGTCCGATGGAGATTGTCTCTTCCACTTACTTCCCCATGAACAAATTAATTCGGGGTCGAGTCAAGCTAGCGACTCGGTAATCAAAAACAGTAGCATGCCATATGGGTTTTCACCCATATTTCTGACTTCTTTCTATTTTCTACCACCCTAGTGTGGGGGGGTGATACCCCACATGTTATATATATATATATATCTTAAAAAAAAAAATAAAAATAAAAAAAAAATAAAAATCTTCTTTCTAAATAATGGCCGTAGTATTTCCCTTTTACGTTCTTTGTTTCGGCATAACCGCCGGTACTTTGAATATTGAGGGCAATATTCATTTCTAAGTGTGGGGGGGAATTCTCATGAATTTCATATATTATCCACCCAATTCCCCCGTTTTTGGCCAAAATTTTTTTTGGAGTAAGTGTTTTACACTTTCTCATTTGGTTATCAGTCCGCCTTGTCTAATAAACTAAAGGATTGGCTAATCCAGGAGCAAACGGCTCTTGGTAAAGATTTCTCAAATCCGTTTATATGGCTTGCAATTTGCCCAAAATTGTATGGTATTCAGCTCACCATATCTTAAAAAGTGAAGAGTTGGCTAGCCCGCAAGGTTATGGCTTGTGGTAAAGGCAGTGGAAAATCCATAATTGGTAATCAGCTCACCAAAGATAATATTGATAATTTATCTAAGAGTTGGCTAGTCCAGGAGGGTACGGCTTCTGGTAAAGACAAAATCAAATCCGTTGAAAGCTGGTGGTTTGCTCAAAATCACATGGTTATCGGTGTACCATGGTTCTTACTTGAACTGAAACATTTGGCTACTCCAGAAGTAATGGCTTTTGGTAAAGAGATTCAAATCCATTAAGTTTTTCTCAAAAGATTGCTAGGGACTAGCAATAGTTTAGTGTGGGGGATTGATGAGTGTGTAAATACTCATCATTTTGGGTCAATCTGAACTGCAAAACGTTTAAAAATGCTCAGAAATGCATCAAAATACTGAAAATATTCCAAAATTGCATTTTATATGTTTCAGATGCAAAATGTTTAAAATCAGATGAAAAATGAGCAAAGTTTGCATAATTGGCAGTTTCAGTTCCCCAAGTTTCTAAAATTATCAAAAATAGTCCCTGAGTCAAAATTTCAAAAGAAAAATCACCAAAGGCCCTTTTTAAATCATAAGTTGTCAAATTTAGTCCTTTGGTGAAAAATATAAAAAGTTTTGAGAAAATTACAAATTGGTCCTTCAAGTTTAAGAATTGGCAGAATTGGCAGCCTAGGTCCTCCAAATTTCAGAAGTTACACAAATGGCCCTTGTGTTTTAAACCTTGTCTAAACCCAATTTGGACCCTTGCACCATTTGTGACCCCTGTCACTAAGCAATTTGACCCCCCTTTTTATTATTATTAGCCTGGTCAAAAGCTTGGTCAAACAGACCCCATTGGCGCCAAACCCCTTCTCCCACCTGCTTCTGCCAAAAGACCCTGCAACACTCCATCTCCTCTCTATCCACTCACCTTGCCCCCCCCTCCAAACACCTACATCCAAGAAACAATAATTCTTCCCCTCACCTAAACACTCTATCTCACTCAAACTGTTAAACCCAATTTTCCCGCCAAAAATGGAATGAAGGGCCATGATCACTTTAAGTGATCCAATGGACCTAAATGATGGTGGGATAAAATCAGAAGGTGAGAGAGAAGCAAGGAGGGCTATAAAAGAGAAAGATTGAAGCAAGCAAAAGTAGTTAGTTAGTTTTATTTTTTTCCTTTAATGTCGTTTTTTACCTAAATGTCTTAGTTCAGTAAAAAAATTGTTGTAATTTCATTTCTTTGTATCACATTCAAGTTAAATTCTCATTTTGATGTGTTGTTAAGTATCAATCAAAGTCTTTGTTCAAAATCCAAGTTAGTGTTCACTGTTGCAATTTTTAGTTCCAAACTCTTATGAACAATCTGTTATTAGCTTATTTCTGAGCCTTAGCTAGTTCATTAAAGCTTTTAATAGCTTTTAGTGAGCTTGTAATTCAGTTTCAAACAAAAGTGGTACATGGTCAACAAAAGTCAAATTGGACCAAGAATGGCTTTGGTGCTGATAATGGGTGTTGCAGAGGTTCATTTGGGTTAGATTAGATTAGGATAGAGTAGGTTGTTTCTGGGTTAAGCTCTACATTGGCTGGACTTCTTGTAAGTGTTAGCATAATCTCATTTTTAGCTTAATAAATGGTAGCATATACTGTTTCATTTAGATATGTTATTAGTAGTGCTTGTTACTGATTAACTAGCTTCATTTAAGTGATTTGAATCTGCTTCAATAATAGAATAGGCTTGAGCTTGTGTTTTGGCTTGAATCACTTGCAAAATAGTCCATTAAGGGGTGTTTGGTTTAGAGCCTATTCTGTCTCTAAGGCTTGTTCAGTGTTTACTTTTTGTTGGTTCATGTTTATTAGCTCCATATAAACTCATATCAGTCAATTTAATGTACCTGCAACTCTCAAAAGTCAAACATCAAGTAATATCTGTCTCAACTACTCACTGTTGTGGATTTGGATTTGCTAAATCTTGTTTTATGTTTAAAATACTTAGATATAGCTTGCATTAACCTTGTTTCATCATTTAACATCAATTGCAATCCACAAATTGGCTTCAAAGTCCAATATAGTCAACTTTCCATTTTTGCTCAAAAGTCAAATGTGCAAATTCTCAAGCCAACAAGAAGGAATTTTCATTCACTCATTTCTGAGCCAATTTCAATGAAAATTGTAGGTTTAAAAAGCTCAGCTGGTCTTGTTTCTTATTAGTAATTTTTCAGATTTTTAGCAAATTTTTAGAAGCTTCATTTGAGCTTATCAATATGGGATCAAATCCCCTGTGCAGGGCACTGTTGACTGCACAGGGGTTATGCAGTTTTTGCAACTCTTGCATTTGGCTTATAAGAGCTTCTCTAGTTCTAGTTTTTAGTTTTTAGGTTCTTGGCCAGGTCTTCTACAAGTTCCAATTGGTGGTTTTCTGTTCTCAGCTTATTTGATTGCTTATTTTCTGCCTGCAAGAATGCCCCAGAAACTGCTTTTTAGATTATAAGCTCAACTCATCAATCTGTTGTAATTAGCTTATCAGAGGTTGTAGCTTGTTGTAACTTGTTCCCTTTTAGTTCTCTTAGCTTATTGTAGCTTCCTTATCAGTTTGGTAGCCTTTGGATTCCTTTTGCTTATTCAAGTGCTTATATTCATAAGCACTTCCTCATCAGTTTCAATATCTTGCACACATGCACCTGTTTTTCTATTTTTCTTAGATTCCTAATATTATTTTAGACTTTTCCTGAAATTTTCAGATTTTTCCAAGTTGATTTGCTATTTTTCTTGATTTAAATTAGTTTTTTAAGCATTTTTAATTAGCTTTAAATACAAAAAATTAAGAAAAGGTTCAAAAAAATAATTTTTCAATTTTCTTAAGTTTAGATAAATATAAAAAGCCAAAAAAATATTTTTCCATACTTTTCTTAGTTAAATTTGTATTTTTAAATAATTTAATTAGTTTTTAATAGTATTTAATTCCTAGAAAATAGAAAAATAATCAGAAAAATACAAAAATAGTTTTGAAAATTCTATTTTGATATTTTAGATTTTTCTAAGTCTTAATTTTATTTTTCTAGCTTTATTTCCTAATTTCTTGTATTTTAGGCTATTATTAATTAGTTAAAAATAGTTTTTAACTAATAATAATTAGATAATTAGTTATAAAAATAATTTTATTTTTCTATAAATTTTCTTTTATCATTAGGTTTGTAAAAATGTTATTTTCATATTTTTAGGGTTAATATTGTGTAAGTTTCACGTTTTTAATTGTACGTCGCGTAGATTTTAATTTCAGTTTTGTAAAAACATAAAAACAAAAACATCATTTTAAATATAGTGATAGCGTTTATTTAATAGATTTTATCTTTTTAATTTCCTTTAATTTGCATTTAAGCTGTTGTTATTTGTTGGCTTTTTCTGTAGTTACAATCATATCAGAATCCTTTTTCCGTTCAAATCTCTCGATCACTATACGTTTGATAATTCATTGCATAGCTCGCTGGGACATAACGACCCGGGACACACTATACTCCCAGATCTTCATTGATTTCGTTCCTGAGCCGTTTTAAGGTTGTTACGGTCTGCCATTCACAAGTGGCAGGCTTGTGTGATAAACCTTGACTGTTCTGGAGCGCATCACTGGACAAAGAGGATCCTTTTCATACTTTAATCTAGGCAAGCCTCTTACGAGGTCCTTTCTAGAAAGATCATTAATGGTGCCGAAGTTCAAGTGATTGAGATGACGATGCCATAACCAAGACTTTGTTTTTGAAGCCTTTGATAACAAGCATATTGGAGAAGACTTCATCATGTCTTCAATAGAGATGGTGTACAAATTGGTTCCACGTGTTCCTTTCAAAAGTTCAACACCATCTAGTTCTCTAACGAAGCATGTATGTTTTCTAAAGGCTACTTCTAGGTCAGAATCACAGAATTGCCCAACAGAAAACAAGTTATGGCCCAGGCCTTCAACGTAATAAACCCTAGAAATTACACTGTCACCAATGACATAATCTCCATATCCCATGATGGCACCAAAATTGTCATTCCCGAATCTAACAGTCCCGATGAATTTGCTCATGAAGTTCATGAGCCGCGAGCCATCTGCAGTCATATGCTTGGAACAGTCTGAGTCCAGGTACCACAGAACGATTTGAACGACCTACAGTTGAACGCAGATAAGTATGGATGACTGGATAATTTGGATCCCCATGCAAGAATAGGTTCCATTTGGTTAGTAAACGAGATTGGAACACCCACATCAGAAGCAGAATCAATAATATCATTAGAGGTAGATGCCGGACTAGTTGTGACAGTAGATCTATTCAAAGTCTGTTCACTTCTTAAAGGTATAGTTCTACCAGTAGGCATCCATTTCTTAATGGGCATTGTTCTGGATAATTTAGAGCACGATTCATTAAGATTGAATTTACTACCAGTAGGTATCCATTGATAACCTACATTACTAAATTTTCTTCCTGTTGGTTTCCAATGTTTTTTTAACCTTTTTCCACCTTGGTTTTCTGACATACTTAACCTGTTTAGCAATTCTAACAGTTTTGACTGGAGGCTTAGCAACATATTTTACTTCATTTATAGCACATTCATGATAAGTACCAGAAACCAAACATTCATTACATGTTTTGCAAATCTTAGCAGAATTTGAATTAATTACCGTACACTTATAGCTAATACTAGAATCAACATGATTCGTCTTATTAAACTCAAACTTATTGTTCCTAGGATGGTCTTCTACTTCCTTCCTTTGATCACTCTTAGCTTGAAAGGTCCTATCTTGCTTTGTATTGCCTGGAGGCTTTGACCTGCTTGCCTTAGTGTCATTGATTACTCCTGTAGAGGGAATGATGGGAACATTAGTTGGTTTCACTACTTTCTGCATTCTTGGTCTAGAAGTACTGGGATCTGAAGTACAAGGAGGCACATCAAAGGACACTTGCTTGGCTTTGGGCATAGAGCAAGGCATAACAACTCTATCTTTCATAGTACCAAATTTAGGACATATAGTTATTAGGCATTCTAACAGCTCCTGAGATCGTTTGGCATATAAACATGCATCCTTAATCGCACTATCAAGTGGCTTCTCTATCTTGTCCTATTCTACAATCTCATGGAGACATTCTAGACTATCCTTAAGGTATGAAAAGTATGTTTGAAGTGCAAGTTCATTATTCCTAAGATGAGGTGGAATGTACTTCATAGTCATAGCATATTTTGCACAAGCAGGCAACTTTGGTGCAGTAATCTCACAATTTGAGATTGGAATTTTCCCTTTTACCCGAATCTTCAGATTCTCAATTTCATTTTGCAAAGAATCTACCTTTTCGTTGTTCTTGTCACGAGTGACTTTAATTGATTCATATAACTCTTTGAAATGTAATTTAACCTTTTCATTTTCTGCTAGAAAACATTCATTTTCATGTTGCAATGTATTAATGATGTTTTGAAGATGAAAATTCTGAGAGTTCTGAGAATCTAAAAGAGGAGGCATTTGGGAGCCAGTCACATCATTCTTATCATTCTTTAATTGTGAGATTTGGATTTTCAATCATTTGATCGTGTTACAATGAGCTCGAATCTGTTCATCACGTTTGTTGATTTAAAAAACTATATCAAACTCAGGAGCATCCGAGGATGTCTTGGTCTTTGAGGTTTTAACATTTTCTTTTAGATGTTGATATTTTAATTGCATAGCAAAATGTTCAACTTCCAATTTAGAAAAATGTTTGACCAAGTTATCATGAACATCTTGTTCTATTTTCTCATACAATTTTGAATTTTTGGACTCAAGCTCAATGAAACGATCATGGGAAACTTTCAGGGCAACAGATAATTCATGAAATTGAGAAGCAGTGATGGAAGAATTGGTAACAGTATAGAACACATCTTGAGCAACACATCTAGAAATCAAGTTATCATTTAAGATATGCAGATTTTGCCTCTCAATTTCAGTACTTTTAAGCTCACGTTCATAATCTTTGACCTCAATTTCCATTTCATTGAACACCTTTTTCATTTCTTTAATCTCTGTATCAATGCCCTTTTGAAGACTCTCAAATTGTTCTTTTAGTAGTTTAAAGAAAGGCATGACCTCAGTTAAATAACACTCTTTAGTTTGCTCAAAACCTCTTTCCCCTTCAGTAATCCCTGTGGGTGTAATTCTCTTCTTACATGTTTTCTCAAAGTCAACAAATAATTGATAAACTACGTATAGACTGATTAAGGTCTTGCTTTGAGTAGAAAGGGTTCTGGGCACTAAATGCATAGGTGTATTTGGGGGATACACAGTGGCTGGAGGCATTCTCCTACAGGGAGGATTCTGGTCAATCAGGTTATCGATTTTTTGTTTATCCAAATCTTTCTTCCAGAATACTTGCTCAGGGGTTAATTGAGTTTGAGGTTTAAACATATTCAAGGCTATCCAACTTTCTTTAGTGTAATCATGGGGTTTAAACGTTATATTATGCTTTGTACACTTAGGAACATTTAACTTCTTTGCCATCTTCTCCCTAGAGGCATCTTCTAATTTTCTATCCTCATAAGTGCTTCCTATACATGATGGTGTTTGCCTAGGCTTAAGAATCTCATTACCATCATAGACTATCTTTTGTGTAGCTCTAGCTAATTTTCCATACTCGGGATTGGGTACCTCTACAAGGGGAATACTATGCTTATCGCTTAAGACTCTATGCTTAGTGATCATGTGAGCAGTCTGAATGGTGTTCCCTTGTATGTACAGTTTGTTCTCAAGTTTGTTTTTCAAAGTTTTTAGGTTGGAAAAGTCATTTAACAGTTTTGATTCCTTAGCAGTAAACTCATGTTTAAGCAACTTTACATTTACTTGAAGTTCTTGCTTTTGCTTAACAGTTTTATTGAGCTTTTCTTGTAAGGAGTTTAACTCTTGTTTTAACATTTCTTCCCTAAAGTTACTTTTTCAGAAAATTGTACGCATTTGGAAATTCATCTCCTGCTCACGGTTAGTCAATTCAAACTTAGCACGTTGTTCATATATAACAACTTGTTCCTTATAGGCATTCAGTTCACAGGTTATAGAGTCATCAGGGGCACATGTAGTGTATTCATAAAAAATATATTCATCATTGACTGCAGAAGATGCATCGCTTGGTACACTTTCACTTTCATTTTGCTTCACATATTGATCATATGGGACACCATTGCTATTACCCATATTTTCAATATCTGATTCAATAATTTTAGTTGGTTGTACCTTGTCGTGTATCTTTTGCACATCAACTTCATCGTATAGTTTTAATACCTCTGATATGATTGATTCCTTGGAAGGACTGGCCTGTTGTGGTGAAGGAGCCTTGGAGAGACCATTGGTGAGATACTAGCCATGAAGATGGTCTGGGCAGTAGGTTCATCATCGACATCAGAGTCAAATGCATCACAATCAGCAACTTGAAATGCATTTGTATTGTTGTGTCCCATACCCTGCACTGGCTGTTCATCCACATCTGCATCGTAAGTTTTGGCATTTCCCTCAGCAAGAAATAGTAATTCTTCCTCATCCAATACTGCTCCATTATCTTGAGCTTGTACCAACAGCATTTTATCCCTGAAGTACTCTGCATTTTGTGGACGTTTTGGAGAGGTGCAGTTCCTTGCAATGTGTCCTTCTCCACCACAGTTGTAACACTTGATTGGCTTCCCTTGACCCTGAGCCATGTTCCTTCCACGATTCTGATTACCCACATATCCTCCACCTATTCCAGCATTTCCATAACCCACTCCTGCCATTCCTTGTTCATTCTGTCGTCCTTGTACATTTTGCACCACTACCTTTCCTTCTTTGACTGTAGCATGATTGTGGAGATTGGAAGCTATTCTGAGATGATTGTTGGTGTATGGAGTGAAGTTCAAGTTTTTCTTAACCATTAGAGCCAATTGATTGACAAGTTGTTCCATGAACGTGTCTGAATCTGGAGGCTTATACCCTGGATCTGGAATGAGTTTGTGATTACCATTACCAGTTGGTATGACTTGTGATGCTTTGATGGTTATTCCTACATTAGTGTAGAATGCAGTTGAATCATTTGACGAGCTTGCATCTCCAGAATTGGTTTTGAACTTTTCCAAGATCATTCGTTCAAACACAGCATGTTTCTCATTTTGAAGAAAATAAGCATACAATTGCTCGTAATTTGTGTTCCTTAATCCTTTGTTTAGCTTGACTGCAGTGACAAATTTGTGCCATTCGGGATTCATGTTGCTCACAAACTTTGAATTGAGCTGGATATTTGGCATAGTCATTTTGATATTCCTCATGTCATTCACAAGATTGTGGAATCTCACGTAATATTCTGTAACAGTTTCCCCTGGATTCATCTTAAAGTTCTCAATGTCATCATACAGCTGAGACTCCCTGTCTTCTTTAGTCAATTCAGAACCCGAGAGAAGCATCTTAGCATTGTCCCACACTGCCTTTGCTTCAGTGTTGTGATTGATCAACTTGTAAATGTCCTGAGGTAAACCCTGAAGTATAATGTTTGAAGCCCTGATATCTGCATCGTAACTCTTCTTCTCTTTATCATTAAGCTCATCATACATCTATGGTCTATCCAATCCTAATATAACTGAACCATCAGCAGCAGTTTCAAGGATGTCTCTGGTAGTCTCAACTTGATATGGTCCTTCATCAATTGATTTGAGGATATTAACCCCATTTTCCTTTCCTAAGAAGTACAGTCTGATTCTTTGAGCCCAAGAGTCATAATTAGTTCTATCCAGCATGGGAGGATGAGTATCAGATCCTGAAGCTTGAACGTCATCAGCAACGGAAGAGATGATTGCATACATGTTTGTAGACATGATTACAGATTCCACGGAATTTTACAACTCTTTGATTAAACCGGGAAATAGATTCTTTCACGGGATTTTACTAAATCAAGAGAAAACCGTAAAACGTAACATGAAGAAACAATAAGCCTAAAAGGAAAACAATAAGTCTCAAAAGACAAAGCGCACACTTGACAAGTCGCACCCTTGACAAATTGCTCTTCAGACAAATCGCTCTGACAGACAAATCTCACCTTCAGACAAATCGCTCTTTTGACAAAACGCACACCAGACAAATCGCAGTTTAGACAAATCGCACCCTAATTACCAAATCGCTTAAGTTGACAAAACGCTAAACAAAAAAATCGCTTAGTTGACAAATCACATGAAACTCAAATTGCATAAACAGACAAGTCACATAGTACACAAGTGCACCCACTACTTCCATTACTTTGTCCTTTCTTGTCGTTTTGTCTCAATAGACAAATCGCTTAATGGACAAGTCGCTTCACAGAAATAGACAAATCGCACAAAAAGAGTGACAAATCGCTTAAATAAGCATTCATGGAGGAGACAAATCGCATACTGCTAAGGACAAATCTCATAGAAGAAACACACTACGAGAGACAAATCGCATCCAAGAAACATTTAAAAAACACCACTTTTCAATCCAAAAACAACCCAACCACGATGATTCAAGCCTTCCAATTCAAAACTTAAACACTTATAATGATTCTAAACACAAAAGTACTATCAAAATCGAAACTTTAACACTAGAAATGATCCAAATGATGCAAACTACTCTAAACTCATTCAAACCCAAAAAACCTTATGAAAACCACTAGAAATCCAAGAACATGAAAGATGAGTGATCAAACTGTGGAAAACTAGAAGGGGGGGGGGGGGGGGAATAGTTTTACCAATTTAAAACTTCATTTTAAATATTTAGATCGACTTATGTCAATCTATTTGGTTTTTTATGTTGGACGTTGATAGATAGATATATAAACGTGTAATGAAAGATAAGGAGTAAGAAGCACATCACCACGACACAAGTATTTATAGTGGTTCGGCTACAAGCACACCTTCCTTGCCCTACTCCACTCCCCGAGTCACCTACTCTCGAGTTCGTAAACACTACACCAACTCCTTATGGCGGAGAAGCCTTCACAACGTCGCTTAACCTTTTTCCGGTACAAAGCTAAATACCGAGTTCCTTCACACCAAGGCGAACCACACCTAACACAACGTCGCCTACCCTTTATACGGTGCTAGGCTAACCACCTAGTTCTTTCACACCAAGGAGAACTAATCCTATCACAACGTCGCCTAACCTTGATTAGGTACTAGGCTAAGCACCTAGTTTCATTACTATGGAGGAACTACTACCCTTCACAACACAACACCTAATATCAAGGAGATCCACTCCTTGTTACAACACCATCAAGGATATCACCATCCTTGGAAATAAACAAATACTTATATGTATAATGATGCACCTCATCGAATATACGACCAAGGCATTCTTCGCAAATTCCACTTGATTTGATTCTTAGGCATCCTTCACTAATGCCTTTGACACAACGCTTGGCACCCTTCACTAATGCCTTCGTCTTGACACTTTTAGCATTCTTCACTAATGCTTTGACACGGACGATAAGCACCTTTCACTAATGCTTTTATCTTGACACTTTCGGCATCCTTCACTAGTGCCTTCAACCCAACATCTATGGAGGAAGAAAGAACTATCAACAAGAGAACCTTAGTTGTCTTGATGATGACGAAGCATGGCAACTCATGGACTCGAGCTTGCTTGTCTTCAAGAGGTGGTGATCTCGCCTTTAAGAGGAACCTAGAGAATCACACAAAAACAAAAGACAAACTACATAGATCACTTGGATCTAAGGTTAGAGGGTTATAATACTTGGGGAAGTATATGTGTAAAGTGGTGAGTAGAAAGGAAGAAATGGCTCTCTATTTATAGAGGAAATTTTATACTGTTCCCCGGATCCCGCGGATCCGTCCCACAAGGGATCCGGCTAGCACAAAGCTAGGGATCCGTGGGACACTCCTCTTTGCCCATGGGTATTTTGGTTATGGGTCATGGGTCATGGGTTATGAGTTGATCCATGGTTTTCTTTCTAGATACAATGTATCTTAAGGATACAATGAACTTGGTTTAGTGGTATATATAAAACCATGGGTTATGGGTCAATACCATTTGCTAGTTTTTTACCCATTTAGTATATACTTGTTTTTACCTATTTTAGTATATACTTGTTTTACCCATTTTAGTATACTTAGTTTAAGCATATGCTAACCCAATATGTAAACACTAGCTTTTGTACATATGTATCTAAATCATAAAATCACTTATACTTGTTTTAGTATTTATGTGAAAACGTAGTGTTAGGAAACTATTGACTCAAACTATTTACGATTCTATTTGTTTTGTTAAAATGATTTTACGCTTGTTATCGACAAAACATTAGAAGATCGTAAAATATAAATAAACGTTTTTACGGCTTATTTGTATTAACAATCTCCCCCTTTTTCGTTGATGACAAAACATAAAATTATTTTAAGAAAACCAAACGAGCAAATTTGAATTAGTAGTTTTACTTTTTCTCCCCTTTTTGTCTAAAACAAAAAGTGTTAAAGAAATAACACAATTTTTGTAAAAAATTATGTAAAAGAAAATGTAAAGAGAGCAAGTGACGGAATGAATCGCCTCTTAACTCCCCCTTGACGAGTCCATCCCTTTGAGAGGGCGTCAAGTACATAACGTAAATAAACTAATGTGTTTGCAAATATGTTTGCAAATAGTTCGTCTAAGTGACGTGTGTTCTCCCTTGAAGATTGCAAAGTTGCAATGGGGTGTCATGAAGTATAATCCAAAAGGGATTGTTGCAAATGTTTTAGCAATATCGTTTGACACAAAGCTCCCCTAGCTTTATGGTGTCTAAATCTTCATGTGTATTTTGAAAATCTACAAAATGAAGGTTAGAAAATAAGAGTATAGTGCATAATTTCCTGCAAATAAAACTCAAGTTAGTAGAAATATGTGTTTGTACCACGACTTAATGTTCCTTCTTGGAGGGATCCGTCTAGGCATTTTGGAGGGATCCCAATCCTGGTGAAGAAGTGTCAAACAATGCTAATGAAGAGATGAGATATGTGTACAATAACAAGCACAACACACAGAATAATCATGGCATATAAATATTCATTCAATAAACAAGAGATAATCAAACAAATCTCAAAAACTAAGAGAATGAACTAGGACATACAAGTACCACTTAATACTAACTAGTTACTAGAC
This sequence comes from Chrysanthemum makinoi, assembly GCA_910596185.1. Classification (NCBI taxonomy): domain Eukaryota; kingdom Viridiplantae; phylum Streptophyta; class Magnoliopsida; order Asterales; family Asteraceae; genus Chrysanthemum; species Chrysanthemum makinoi. The sequence goes on from OU343220.1 coordinate 76,486,506, forward strand.
GACAATGTGCTTGAGTGTAGGATGAGTGGACTTGTTGATTTGATCCAACTTTGCAAGAAGATGATTAAACATGAAATGTATTTCATTTCGTGCTTCTTGAAAGTCCTGAGTGTTTAGATAATTTGGACAATTATTGTCTTGGTTTAACCCGAGGAAAAATGGATATTTTGAGGAGGCTCTATGTGTGATTGTGGGTCTTCATTTTGAGAAGTAGGATGAGGTTCTAAAAATGAGGGTGGTAATGGAACTTCTTCCGTATGATCAAGGTTATTCCTTGTCTCCCATGATGGGCTAGTTGGCGTTGTTGGTGGTTCCCTATTCAACGAAAAGGTTGGTGAATGTTTTTGGTGGTGAATGATCCAATGAGTATGTTTGGGAGGGAGAGTCTCATTCAAGGAGTGTAGTCCATGCTCAATGAATGAGGGTTTTGATGGCTTGCTAGAACTAGTCAAGTTTGGTTTTGAGCTAGAGGATCCTTTTCTAGTCCTAAAGGTTTGATGCTAATCCCGCGGTTCTCTTAGCCTTTGTTGGATGAGGAGAGGGTTCTAGTATCATTATCTCTAATGGGGATGTTTCTATGGAAAGATTTTCATGGATCATTTGACCTTTCTTTGGATGATCCTAAGGTTGAGAGTTGTTGCAAGAGCCTTAGTCATGATGATGATGATGCTAATGTAAGCTTCTAATTGCTGATTTTGAGAGGTAAGAGATGGTGCCTTAAACTAAGGTTGTTTGGTTTATAAAGGATAATTTGAATTAGGAAATTAAATTCTTGGCCACTTAGAGGACTAAGCATGCTCTTAAGGTTTAGATCAGCTCTAGGAGGATAATAAATGAATGCTAAAAGTGGTTAGACGACCAAAAGGTGACTTAAAATTGAATATGGAGGCTGATTGAGGCTTTCGCACTACGATCCGATCCTCTCGCAGGATCCGTTGGTTAAAGACCGGGATCCGCTGTTAGCGGTGTTTTAGGTGAAATGATTATGCTTTTGTAAGGTTTATTATCAATGGATTTCGAGGTTTTAACTTAATTTTGAAGTCTTTAGCTGTAGGATATCTCAAATCCTCAACCATAATAAGTGACGGTGCTTAATGATGGTTTTGGGCAAGAAAATTGACTTTGGATAGTCTAACTATGTGTTTGACAAGGATACCATTTAATTTGATATGGAGAAATGGTGGTAATAAGTCCTAGAAGTCAGATAATGACTTAAGAAGAATTTACTAAAATCTTTAAAAATAAAGAAAAAATGAAAAACTATTTTTGAGCTTAATTTTGAGTCAAAGATGATTAAGATCAATTTGATAAAATTGAAGGATAGACCAAACTAAGTTCTATCATACGTGATAGATAATGTGTGAGTGTTGGAGCGAATTGGTGAGTTTTGACGAGTTGATAAATCAAAATTTTTGAAATATATCCTGGTAAGCCATGGATGAGAGTGAGGTTCAACTATTTGAGAAGAATTAGTTGGCTTTAGTATCTTATGTTTGACTCGTGTGAGGTGATCTAGTAGACTATTTTGATATGAGCAAATCTGTATTGCATATCAGATGCCACGATCCCATGTGTTCCCTTCTGGGAGGACTGCAAGTTCAAATGCCGGATCCGCCAATGCAGATCAGAGAGTTTCAAAGAAATGTGCAACTTGCACTTTATAGTAAATGCTTCTCCTAGTTGTTTCTATGGGGACTAAATGCAAGAACACAACTAATATAATGTATATCAAAGTATGAAGAGCTAAAATTCCTAGAATGAGTGACGATTTGACCACCAAGGGGTCAGAAATCTCATTTTCCAAATACCTAAGTTAGAATTGTTTAGTGCAAAGATATGGCGATACCTACATACTACGAGCATAGTTTAAAGTGTTACAAACCATTGTTTGAAATTGTTCATCATACATTTGGGTCCTAAGACCTTACCTCTCTTCTCCTCCTCATTCCTCGCCTTCACCCCAGCCCTCCACTATGCCTCTTTTCTTTCTTCGCAAATGTAAGTGGAAGCACTCCTTAGCGACTTCTTGGTTTGTTGCCATTCAAGCATGCACCGCAGGGTAATTGGCTGATATACTCCAAGGGCTTCCAGTTCGTATTTCCTGGTGCGGTAGCGGAGCATTGCATACGGAGCACCATTTTGTCCATGCTTCTTACACTTTCCATTCTCTTGATCATGTAGTAGGCAATGTTAAAGCGAAGTCTCAGTACTAGACAATAGATCATGAAGCTTAGACATGCGTTGGGGTGATCCTTGTTTCCTACTAGACACACCACATTCTCACTTATCACATCTTCCCATTTTCTATACAACGCGCATATTCCGAGAGCTCCATTTGGAAAGGATCCCTATAGATCACTTTCGACTTCCTAGTAACCCTTGATGGAGATGCTCGGCATAACATGGTGTCCCACCGTGGTTGCTTCCCGGATTGTCGCTGATAAATCTGATGATCAACCATAGAGTGTATTCTCCAACGACCACCATTAGAATACATGCAAACCCGTCATATGGAACCCCTATTATTCTTCAAAATTCTCAAGTGAAAGAGTGTACTCATGTCCATTTAGTGAATTCATTGAGATGGACCCATCATCATTTCTAATTATACCCATTGTCTTGTAGAACTCAAGCACAAAAGACCGGAATTTGCTCGTTTATATCCAATAAACAATCAAACCCAATAGTTCCAAATACTTCCCTTATGTCGGTATTTGCAAGAAATGATGGATCAACAACTCTACCTTCATGAAAGAGTCTCCTTTCAATCAACTTAAAGGCTTTCCTATCGTCATGACTTAATCCATTTTTCCTATGGTACATGGATATGTAGTGAGCGGTGTCTTGGTAATCTTGTTGCTTGTTGCTTGGCATGATGTTCCTAAACAATACAACCACAATGTGGTGTTAATTGTGAATAGTAGCCTAGAGGGTTTGATTACAATTTTTCTCATCATCTGTTGAGTCAAAGTTAAAATGTGTTAATTTGTATTAACAATGTTATTCTTTTGATTTAGATTATCTTGAACAATGTGGTGAAAAATTATGATAAACCCATAACTTTTAAATATGAAGAAATTGTAATCTTAGAAATCAAGGAAATAAATTAACAATGTAGTGAAGATTGTACTTACACAAGTGATTGTTAAACTTGAGAGAATGATCAATTGCTTCTATGAACAAGACATGAGTTCTTGTTCGGAGTCTTGAGGTGAGTATAATGTGGAACAGCCACAATGATCATTTTTTAGCTTATACTGTCTTCGTTGACGATCCAAATGGATCCTCTCATTTGGGATCCGCTAGTATAAACGGGGATCTGGCAGACAAAGAAAAGTCGATCAAACATTCCTTGATAACTTTGGTTTGGGAGTTTTAAAACACCTAGTGTTTTGATGTTAAGGCTCTAAAACTTGTGGTTTGAGGTTTTGAAGATTTAATACTATTCCTATTTAGACGAGGTTCCCTTTTAAGAATCGGCCATAATTTTTCAAACATTATAATAAAATCCCATTTTATCATAATATAAGAAGTTTCACATGGATATTTATTGACATAGATGAAGTGTCAATAAATCTTTTGTGATGAATAATGATTGAGGTTATCGAATAACCAAGATATCATTATTACGAGTTGGTAATGTATTCTATACAAATTAGTCAAAGAATACTATTTTGATGATGACTATAATATGGATAACTACTTGAACAATTACTAATAAATCATGCAACTAAAAAATGTAAGTAATTAACGATCATACCTTTGCTAAATATTCTTTTTAAGAAACGAAGTATTTAGATGTTTTGTTGTTAGATATAAGATTTCACAAACACACTAAACCAAAACCATATGGGGGCGTTAACTAAGTTTAGAGAGAGAAAGTTCTAGTGAGAGAAAGGAAGAGAGTTGCGAACTATGTGAAACAAAGAAAAATGGTATTGAAGCTCCAACCCTCTACCTTGCAAGGTAGAGGGTATTTATAGTTTCTTACAACTAACGCCACCTACCGGTCGTGGATCAAGCATACTGGGTAAAGACCATTCCGTTCCACGGTGTTACTTAACTAAATACTACTTAACACGAATAACTATGACTACGAAGCTTTCTAACGATTACATATACTTGAGGTGACCCATTCTTTAATACCGAATTTAATTCCTAACAGCTTCCCCTAAGGAGGTCACCTCAAACACACATTAAAATTACATTGAATACAAACAGATTTTACATTGAGATTGTTCTTGGATTCTTGTCCATGTTCTTGTTCTGAGCTCGTAGTCTTTGATTCTTCATAATTGCATGTTGGATAATCTGAGTGGAGGTCTTTAACCATCTATGTGATATTGAGTTTTGAGACTCATCACCACATTAAATCTGACCAACCTTGTGGTGTTGGTAATTGGTGATGTTGTGACTTTTGGACCGACATGCTACACATTCCGATCATAATTTTATTTCATCAAAGTAGCGGAAGCTTTCGTTGATTCATGATATTGGCACCAGCCAGAAAGAAGCATGGAGTGAAAATATCAGAGTCATTGATACACTAATCATGATTTCTTTTGATATGAATGTATTGGTGAGCATGCGGCCATGGATGTCTCCGCTCCATTCTCATCACCGCAAACGCCTGGTGTACCAAGATAAGACGCTAGTTAGAGCTAACGAAAGTCTTTGATCACTGGCGAATTGAGGTACACGGACCACGGTTTCAAGTTGGGCATAAAGTACCGCTCGTGATCGTATAATTCCGAAGAATTTCCTTGACAGTGGTTTTCACAGCTTCTAGCCGCTTCAAAACCGAGCGTCTCAAAGAAGATAACACGAGAGTGAGTGAACTAAATGAATAGAGATTCACCGATTGATGAAAAGAGATTTGAAAAACAATCGTATCGCCAGAAATTGTTTAAAATACAACGAAGTTTTAGTGAAAAATCATTTATCAATCATAAACACCTTTGATTTAGGCCAGGTTACCATGTGCTAGAGAAAGAGTTTTAAGCACAACTAATCGTTTTCAAAGGTATCCATCAATCCATTTTCTTGACCCGATTGATTCAAATTTGAATCGCCCAATGATGAGGTCCATATGACACATTCGTCTTGGCAATACCACAAGGATAGTGCGTAGGACTCATAAGATATAATCTCACATTCCACATTGTGTGAAATAGTGAGTCTTCAAGAAATAAGTGTCCTAAAGAGATTAATTGACGATCTCGTGGCTCTAGACTCAGGTATATTTGGTTCCTATGCCGAGACTAGGAGAGGGTCTCCTTCTTCATCAACTATTCCTAAGAGAAAGTCGATGATTATAAGTCACAGGAGAATGAAACAAGCCCTTTAGGAGGAACTTGAGTAGTTTGAAGTTTAGTGCAAATACACCGGGTCCATGACGTCTTTGTTTTCAAAACCAAGTTGTTACCTTAGTAACCAATTTAGCATATGAATTGAACCCGTTTCTCAGCCTAAGGTTGAATAATTGGAGGGCTATTTCTTTTCACCCTTTTCTCATTCAATTCTTTTTTATTCTTCAACCCCTTTGCTAATGAGATTCATGACTAGAACCTGTTGGGTTTATTCCAAAGACTAGCTACCACACAATTCTCAATTTCCTGTCATTTCTCAAACTCAATATTCATCATATTAGTTCATGCATGGTTTTGCATTTCACGTTAAACGATAAATTTATTAAATAAACGCCATCGCATCTATCTTTATTTTGAACAATTGATCCGACACTTTCAAACTTATCCCCATATATTTTATACTCAATTAAGACCATAAAATTATATTATTAGTTTACCCGGTGTTTTAAATTTATTTTGTATATAAATTGTTATATTTATATAATTACGACGGTTTTCTTAAAAACTACACTATAATTACTTCACTAAATTTTTTTTGTAAGAAATGTATTTTTATAATTTTTATGACATCAATACATTTTATTTTGTTCCGTTAAAATTTATTTCTAGCTAACGCTACCCTAAATACTTATATATACAAAATAATTTATCTATACTACATACACTATATTACAACTACTAATAAAAAAATACATACTCATTTTGCTTTTCATCTATCGACCAAATAAGATGACTCACCTTTAGTTGTATACAAAAAATCTTTTGCTAAATTTTAACACATATGCATATTTAGGAAGATATTTTCCTTATAATGATTTTTTTTACAAACAAACACATAGATATTCATTTATCCAAGGTGAAAGAGAACCTCTCTCCAAAACTTTTCATCATTTTCGCCAAGACCAAAACAAGAAGAAACTTGGAGTTTTTGCAAGAACAAGTGAAATTATTTACACTAGTTTACTCTCTTTTAAGGTTTTGAAATAAGAACCTAGGGTGTTAGGATTGACCTTTGTTCATTTCACCTCATCAAGTTACTAGTAAGCATTTATACTCATCACCTTCTATTCATATATGTTCATTTTATCATGTTTGAGTAAACATGCAATTTATAGCGGGATGTTTATACCACTTAAATTGTTTTTTTAAGCACTATAAGTTTATATAAGTTATCCTATAATTACTCCTTGAAACATATCACTTTTGGTGATGTCTAGAACCCATGACACCCTAAGAAGGTGTATGGTAGGATTAGAATATTTCGAGTTGGTTTGATTGGTTGAATAGGTTTGGCGAAAAACTATTTCGATAACTCTAATTAAGGGTCTGATCATATTTGTTAATTCTGGAATTTTCGACAGTTTATAAATTTTTTTGGGCTAGACATTTGGAAAATACACTTTAAAAACTAAAACGGGCCGCTTGAAACGGGTTAAACGAGCTATAACGTTAAAAGATATGAATTTTCAAGTTTGACGATCTAAAAACTATTAATTTCAGAAATTTCAGCATGTTACTATCACTTTTTTACGAGTCAAAAATGAGGCTTGCTGTTATTAAATGTGTCGACTTATCAAAATATATTACTTTTAATACGAATCTAAGGATGTAGAAAACGTAGAAAACGACTTGTGATTAAATTATACACGCTACACAAAGTTTCCTCGTAACTTTATTATATAAGAAAACTAATATATTTCTATTAGACAAACCTTACGCAACAAGGACCATGTTGGGGTCGCTTTTAACAAGGATGTAATACTTTATAACGTGATGTCTTCTAGTAAAAGTAAGTTCACAAGCATATTTTCCCAAAATGTCTCAAACCGTTCGCCGCGGATTTGTAATGAATAAATTACGGTCACTTAAACTTTGCCGAAAACCACCATTAAACAATATTTTGAAGTACCATACTTTTTACTTATATATTTTTTCCATGATCGAGACCTCCGATGAAAACTAAATGCTAAAACTTTGAGATAATGAAGTTGTAAGCTTCCCAAAAACCTGAGTTTGTTTCAACACCATGTGCACCATTTTACGACTAGCTTTTCGAAAACGTTTATCACTTTCATGAAATTTTCAATGACATTATTTTACGACAAAAACTATAATTTCTTAATAAATCAATGAATGATTATCGTAGGATATATTTGACGTGAATATCGGTAAAAGTATCTTTTGTAACTTGACAAGAGGTCATAAACATATATTTTACGATAAACATTATTTTCAAGTGTAAGTGGTATGAATATCTTATGAGTTTGCATGCAACGATTATTGTTTCATGACTTATATTAGAGCACATCATTCATATTAGGTTATGGATAGAGATCGCACTCATTTCAGTGTATCTACTTTTGTCATCATAAACATTGCACCGTGAGTTCGTAGGTCCCACTTTTACTCGTTTAATGTTTTATAAACTCTTCGGGAGATATATGTCAACTACTTGCTTTTACTCTTACATTTATATGAACTTAAATATCTTTTGTTTCATTCTCTATGTGCCGTAAGTAGATATGTCCGAACTAAATTGATCACTATGTTATGAACGCTATTAGTTGAAACATCTCTTGATTTTAACCCTTCAACATGTATATTTGAGCTCTTCAAATTGATTCAACCCTAACATAAAAGAACACTTTGGACTTGATATGAACCTTTTGACATATAGTTAAACTTTTCAACCCGTAAAGGACCCTTTTGATATATTTTAAACTTGTTTGACGTGATTTTGAAGGCTTCTACTATCTTGAACCTTTTGATATTATTCTGTTTTTGCTTCAACTTTTGAACCTCTAATTTCTAAATCTTTGAACTTACTTAACTTAAACGGAACCTTGAACTTAAATACAAACTAATCACTTGTTTGAACTTATTGAACCGTGCATCGCAGCAGACTTCGGACTTCCAAAGTCTCCCATGTTCTGAGTATCACTATAAAGCTCCCGTTCCTGAGCATCACTATAAAGTCTCCTTGTTCGAGCAACCTAAAGCCTCCCCGTCCGGAGCAAGTAGCTGCCTCACTATGTTACTTGAGCGTTCTCATAATTTCACTTTATTGGTGGAGGTGCAAAGTCTCCTATGTGAACGGAGCAATACCAATTCTCACCTTATTGGTGGAGTGTGCAAATTCTCCCATGTTCGGAGTGTTCTAATTGTATATAATAGTTGTATGATGTCTTGTTCGCACATTCGCATTGTTAGTCTCCTATTAGTGGTAGTATGGATAGCGCTTATTAGAGGTCGGCCAACCTCGTCCACTATGTTACCGGACGATATTATTTATTCTAGGGCTTTGCCTCAAGCATACATTATTATATACATGGTACTATATTGTGAACTATTATGACCACTTATACTTGACCACTAGACACACTATATTTTGTGCAATAGGTTGTGAACACACAAAGTTGCAAGTTTCATATGGGCTTTAACTTGAACTAAGTGGGATTTACAATGCCTTTGCTTTTATGATCTCATTTGACAACGTACTTTGACTATTAGACATAATTATGTTGGTTGTGAACACACATGTTGTAGTTGTTAGGAATTAGAAATTCTGTATTAAAGAGTCGGTCACCTCAAGTATATGTAATCGTTAGAAAGCTCGTAGTCATAGTAATATTTAGTTAAGTAGTATTGAGTTAAGTAACACCGCGGGAGGACTGACGGTTTACCCACTGTATGCCCGATCCACGCCCATGTGTGGCTTATTTATGTAAGATAAATACTCTCTACCTCCCAAGGTAGAGAGTTGGAGCTCATAATAATATCTTTCACTTTCTCTCACTAAGTTCCCTAAACCTCTAACTTTCTCTCTAGAATTCCATCTATATGCTACTTTGTGTTATGGTTTGATGTGTATGTGAAAAGTTATATCCTACAATTGGTATCAAGAGCCATGGTTAGATCATATCTTGCACATCTTTGGATTTCTAGTGGTTTTAGGTGGTTTTTGAGTTTGAAAAAGTTTAGTGGTTTTGCATCATTTGGTTGATTTCTAGTGTTAAAGTTTCGATTTTGGTTGTACTTTTATGTTTAGAATCATCAAAAGTGTTTAGGTTTTCATTTAGAAGCTTGAATCATCTTGGTTGGGTTGTTTTGGATTGAAAAGTGATGTTTATGTGTTTTCATGCTAGCGACTTGCTCACGGAATAGTTTCTTCGTAGCGACTTGTTTCAAATTTTGTAGCGAGTTACGTGTTTGGAGCTAGCTAATTAGACCTAGCGATTTAAAGTACAAGTAGTGGACTCTCCACTACCGGTAGCGACTTGGTGGTAGCGACTTGGTCTGTAGCGAGTTGCTCTTTAGCGACTTGTATCTTTAGCGATTTGAGTAGCTGTACAAAATTTCTAGCTTAACTTGAGGTTAGCGAAGTACTACTACTTAGCGACTTGCATTGTTCAGCGACTTGGGATCTAGCGACTTAGTGGTGTAGCTTAATTGCGCTAGCGACTTAGTGCATTATCTCTAGCTTACTTAGTGCATTATCTTCTAGCTTAGTGCATTATCTTTAGCGACTTAGTGCATTATCTTCTAGCGACTTGAGTGATTGTTTACGGTTTTTTCTTGATTTAGTAAAATCCCGTGAAAGAATCTATTTCCTGGTTTAATCATAGAGTTATAAAATCCCGTATAAACTGTAAACATGTCTACCAACGCCTTACTATCATCTCCATTGCAGGATGTTCAAGTACCGTCGGATACTGCCCACCCATGCTTGACAGAATCGACTACTTCTTGGGCTCAACGAATCGACACGCCTTGGGAAGGAAAATGGTGTCAACATTCTCAAATCCATTGATGAAGGACCATATCGAGTTGAGACGACTAGAGACATACTTGATAATAATGAAGATGGTACCTGCACGGAATGGACGACCTAAAATGTATGATGAGCTTGAGGATAAGGAGAAAAGAGATTCGATGCGATATCGTGGCTTCAAACATTGTTCTTCAAGGTCTTCCTAAAGACATCTACAAGCTGATCAATCGCAACACCGATGCAAAGGCGATGGGATAATGTTAAGATGCTTCTCGGGTTCGAATTAACTATGGAAGACAGAGAATCCCAACTCTATGACGAATTTGAACACTTCAAGATGAAACCCGATGAGAGTGTCTATGAGTACTATGTGAGATTTCATAAGTTAGTGAATGACATGAGGAACATCAGAATGATTATGCCTAACATTCAAATTAACTCAAAATTTGTGAACAACATGAATCCCGAATGGCACAAGTTTGTCACCACTGTGAAGCTCACTAAAGGATTGAAGAATACAAACTATGAGCAACTCTATGCCTTCCTCCTTCAGAATGAGAGATGCTATGTTTGAAAAATTGATTCTCAATCAACAAAACCAACCAGAGAGACAAGCTCGTCTAATGACTCAACCGCCTTCTACTCAAACATCGAATCACAACCAAAGTCACAAGTCATACCCTTGGTAATGGTAATCACAAACTCATTCCTGATCCTATGTTCAAACAAGCTGATGCCGATCCACACGTGGGTAACTTCATTAATCAACTAGCTCTTCCGATTAGTCAAAACATGAATTCTCTCCCACAAACCAACAACAACCTCGAACAAGATCTAACCCACACAATCAAGCTACTTGTAAAGATGGAAGGATCGTGGTGCAACCAGCCTCGTGAAAGACAAGATGATCGGAAGAGTCGGTAGAGGTTATGTTGGTAACCCGAATCGAGGAAGGAATGGTAACCAAGGTCAAGCTAAGCCAATCAAATGTTATAAGTGTGGTGGTGAGGGACACATTGCAAGGAACAGACTCCAAAGCGCCCACGAATGCCGATTACTTCGAGAGATAAGATGTCAAGGCTGCCAGACAATGGTGCTACTTTGGATGAAGAGGAATTGTTGTTTCTCGTGAGGCAATGCCAAGACCTATGATGCAGATGTGGATGAGCGCCTATTCAGAGAGATAGGTCACAATCATCCGAATGCCTTTCAAGTCGCTGATTGTGATGCATACGACTCTGATGTGGATGATGGACCTACTCAGACACACAATTTTATGGCTAGCATTTCTCCAATGGTCTTCTCCCAACTCTTCTTCACTAGCCTGGCCCATCCAAAGACAAACTCATCTCGAGGTATTAAAACTATACGATGATCGTTGACAAAAGATGCATGACAAAGTACATTCAATGAAACTATTGAATCAAATATTGAAAATATGGGTAATATCAATATTGTCCCATATGATCAATATGTGAAACAAAGTGAAAGTGAAGTTGTACCAAGTGATGCATCTTCCGCAGTCAACAATGACTATGTTTTTGATGAATACACTCGATGTCCTCGATGATTCTGTAATTTCTGAACTAAATGCCTATAAAGAACTTGTTGCTATTTATGAACAACGTGCTAAGTTTGAGTTGACCACTGCGAGCGGAAATGGATGACCAAGCGCATAATCATTAGAAAAAGTAATTTTAGTATTGAAACAAGAATTAAATTCCTTGCAAGAAAAACTTTCTAAAACAGCTAAGCAAAAACAAGAACTTCAAGAAAATGTGAAAATGCTTAAGCAAGAATTTAATGCAAAGGAATCAAAACTCTTGAGAGATTTTTCTAATCTCAAAACTTTGAAAAACAAACTTGAAAACAAGTTGTACATACAAGGAAACACCATTCAAGCGCTCACATGGTCACTAAACATAGAGTCCTAGCGATAAGCATAGTGTTCCCAGATAAACCCAACTCGAAGTACGGAAAGATAGCAAAAGCTGCTCAAAGTGTGATCTATGATGGCAATGAGATTCTTAAACCTAGACAGAAACCTAGTTGCTTGAGTGCACGAGGAAGATAAGAAATCGATGAAGTCACTAGGAAAAGGATGAACAAAAAATTAGATGATCCTAAATGCAAAGAGAAAAAAATAATTATCACTCCCCATGACTACAAAAGGAAAACTGGATTTCCTTGAACATGTTTAAGCCTCAGACATTGTTGACTCCCGAACAAGTTTTCTTGAAAAAGGATTTAGATAAGGTAAAAAATATTGTTGAAACAAACCCTCCCCTATGGAAAATGCCTAGAGCGACTGGGTATCCTCCTAATACACCAATGCATCTTGTTCCTAGAAAAATTGCCACTAAAAGCAAGACCTTAATTAGCCAATATGTTATATTTCAACTATTTGTTGATTTTGAGAAAACTTGCAAGAAAAGGATCACACCCACTGGTATAACGGAAGGAGAAAGGGGTTTTGAGCAAATGAAAGAATGTTATTTAACCGAGGTCATGCCTTTCTTTAAACTTCTAAAAGATCACTTTGAGAGTCTTAAAAGGGGATAGAAACTGATATCAAGGGAATGGAAAAGGAATTTGATGCAATGGTAGTTGAAGTTAGTGATTATGAGCTTGCACTAAAATATAATGAGATTGAGAGGAAGAACTTGCATACATTAAATGAGACTCTTATTACTGAATGTGTTGCTCAAGATATCTTTTTCACCGCTTCAAATTGCTCTATTAATGCTTCCAAATTTCATGAACTATCTGTGGCCCTGAAAGTCTCCCATGATCGTGTCATTGAGCTTGAAAAACTAATTCTAAACTAAACGAGAAAATTGAACTGGATGATCACGACAATTTGGTTAAACATTTTTCTAAACTCGAAGTTGAGCATTTTAATTTACAACTAAAATATCAACATCTTAAAGAAAATGTTAAAACTTCAAATATCAAGACATCATCAGATGCTCCAGAGTTTGATGCAGTTTTTCAAATTAACAAACGTGATGAACAGATTCAAGCTCATGCAACACGATCAGAAAGTTGAAAGCCCAAATCTCTCAATTAAAGGGTCATACGAACAATATGACAAAGCTCCCAAATCCCTCCTCCTTTAGATTCTCTTCTCAAATCTTCATCAAAACTTAGTTGATGCCTTACAAAAGGAAAACGAGAGTTTTCTAGAAGAAAATGAAAAAGTTAAACGACATTTTAAAGAGTTATATGATTCAATAAAAGTCACCCGTGACCAAAACAACGAAAAATAACGTCTTTACAAAAGGAAATTGAGAATCTGAGAAGTCGTGAAATGGGAACCGCCACTTGTTTTCAATAAGAATGTTGTCTCAAAGTCACCCTTAGATCAGCAAATACACCGTGACTGCTTAAATATATTCCTCCTCATCTTAGGAATAATGAACATGCTTTTCATGAATAAGGATAGTCTAGAATGTCTCCGTGAGATTGTCGAAGAGGATTTCATTAACAAACCTCTTGATAGTGAAATTAGGTTTGCTTGCCTCCATGCCAAACGATCTCAAGAGTTGCTAGAATGTGTAATTGCCACATGCCCAAATTCCTTAACCTTAGGTAAAAGGCAAAGGCGGATGCCTTGTTCTATGCCTAGTGCCAAGCAAGAAATCCGTTCTATGCCCAGTCTTAAAAAAGGAAACACTAATGTGCCTTCAAGTAGTTCAGATTCCTGATATGTTAGTGCTAAGAAAGTGAACTTTAGTGTGCCTCAAAAGCTCAAATCACAGGCTTAAAGTATACACTAATGTGCCTTCTAGTACTTCAGATCCTTGCACATCAAGTTTAGGAATGCAAAAATTAGATCAACCAACTCATGTTCCCATTCCCTCAGTGAGTAATCGACTTTAAAGCGAAGGTGTCAAAGTCTCAAGACAATACAAGGAATGATAGGACCTTGCAAGCTAAGAATGTGCATTGGAAGAGAGTAGAAGACCAATCTAGGAACTTTAAGCTTGAGTTGAATAAAACGAATCGTGTTGATTCAAGTATTAGCCTTAGGCGCATCGTAATTAATTCATTCGATACTATTTGCAAACCTTGTAATGATGTCGCTTGAATTCTCTGCTAATCATGAATGTGGTGTGAATGCTTTGTCTAATGCTGTCAAATGCCCAGTTAAAATTGCTAATGCTAATAATCGTGCAAATACGGCAAAAAGGCAAAACGAAGATTGTTAGAAACAAAGGAAACCCACAGAAGAACTTTTATAAAGATAGGTTATTATTGGATACCTTTTGGCCATAAGAATAATCAGCTTTGTTCTCAAACTGCTAAGATTATGCCCACTAGAAAATGGATGCCTACCGGTAGAACTATTCCCTTAAGAAGTAAACATACTTTGAATAGGTCAAAATGCACACCAAGATTGCATCTATTCCCAATGATTCCATTGCTTCTACTTCCGATATGGATGTTTTTATTCTCGGTGGGTGTTCCAATTATTGTTACTAACCAAGTGGAACCCATTCTTGCATGGGGATCCCAATTATCAATTTATCCATTCTTGTTCGTGTTCAAGCAGATCATTCAAATCGCTCTGGGTACCGGACTCAGCCGTTCCAAGCATATGACCGGAGACCGTCGCTGCTCATGAACTTCGTGAGCAAATTCATCGGGACTATAGATTCGTAATGATCATTTCGTGCAATTATGGGTTATGGTGATTATGTTGTTGGTGATAGTGTTATCTCTAGAGTATACTATGTTTAAGGTCTTGGTCATAATCGTCTGTTGGTCAATTCTCGTGATTCTCGATCTAGAAGTTTAAAACATACTTGTTTTGTTAGAGAACTTGATGGTAAGGAACTTTTAAAAGGAACTCGTGGTTCAAATCTTTACACCATCTCTATAGAAGATATGATGAAGTCTTCTCCAATTTGCTTGCTGTCAAAGGCTTCAAAACAAAGTCATGGTTATGGCATCGACGTCTCAATCACTTGAACTTCGGCACCATCAATGATCTCTCCATAAAGGACTTAGTTGTAGGTTTACCTCGACTAAAGTATGAAAAGGATCATCTTTGTTCAGCATGTCAATTGGGAAAAAGCAAGTATGCCCATAAACCCAAACCTACTAACTCACACGAAGTTCTTCATACAATTCATATGGATTTATGTGGACCAATGAGAGTGCATAATATCTTTGGGAAGAAATATGTGTTAGTTGTAGTTGATGATTACTCTAGATTCACCTAGGTCAAGTTCTTAAGGACAAAGGATGAAACTCCCGATATCATCATCAAACTCATCAAACAACAGTTCGACTTAACAAAACCGCCGAATTATCCGGACAGACAATGGAACCGAAGTTTGTTAACAAACAACTTAGTGAATTCTATGAAAGCATTGGAATCAGCCATCAAAGAAGTGTACCACGAACTCCTCAATGTAACGTAGTTGAAAGACGAATCAACTCTTGTAGAAGCCGCTAGAACAATGCCGATTTACTCAAAAGTTCCAATGTTTCTCTGGGCTGAAGCTATTGCCACTGCATGCTACACACAAAATCGCTCCCTCGATTCACACTGCTCATGGAAATACTCCATATGAACTTGTCCACAATAGAAAACCTAATCTCTCATTCCTTTCGTGTGTTTGGTGCATTGTGTTATCCAACTAATGAGGGTCAAGATTTAGGGAAACTTAGGGCTAAAGTCGACATTGGAGTATTTGTAGGATATGCACCAAACAAAAGGGATACCGAATCTATAACAAAAGAACCCGAAATATCATGGAAACCATTCACGCTACGTTTGATGAGTCGACGGTCAAATGGCTCCTGGACAATCCAGCCGGACCCCGCACTTCAAAACATCCCATTGGTTCATCTCTTGTTCCAAACTCTTCTCAAGAAACTCCATATGTACCTCCATCTCAAGATGATTTAAAGAAATTGTTTGATCCTATGTTTGATGAACTGTATGATTCAAGTACTAATGAGGTGTTGATCCCTACAACGAAGATGCTCATATCCTCGTGAATGAAGTCAATCCTTCGGCCTCAATATCTTTAAGTCAAGAAGCACTGCCGCCGATCCTTCAGCCTCATCAACAAATCATCATTCTTCAAATGTACATCATGGAAATTTCGCATCAATGATGAAGTTAATCCTTTGCTACCTCAAGATGCTCCATTTGAAAACATATTTGCTACTTCATTCAACCATCTTCTTCGAGACATCGACTCGCTACCTCAGCCTCAACAACTACCACATGAACACCTTAGAAAATGGACTCACGATCATCCATTAGACAACATCATTGGAAATCCTCTCGCCCTCAGATCAACCCGAAACAACTTGCAACCGATGCCTTATGGTGTTTCTTCAACTCCGCATCTCTAAGATCGAACCAAAAGATGTTAAAACCGCCATGAATGAAGATAACGGTTCAATGCCATGCAAGAAGAAATTCATGAGTTTGATCGACTTGATGTATGGGAGTTAGTACCTGCTCGAGATTATGCAATGATTATTGCTCTAAAATGGATTTTCAAAGTGAAACTTGATGAGCATGGTGATGTGTTGAAGAACAAGGCCCGATTAGTTGCTAAAGGATATCGTCAAGAGGAGAGTATAGACTTTGAAGAATCTTTTGCTCCAGTTGCTCGAATCGAGGCAATCGAATCTTCTGGCTAATGCCGCTAGTAAGAACATGGTAGTCTATCGGATGGATGTGAAGACGGCATTTCTGAAGGAGATCTTAAAGAAGTCGCTTCACGTCACCAACTGAAGGATTTGTGAATCAAGAGCATCCTAACGCTTATCGAGAAGGCTTTACGGTTTAAAGCAAGCTCCAAGGGCATGGTATGATACACTGTCAAAGTTTCTTCTATCAACCGGATTCAATAAAGGAGCAGTTGATCCTACATTGTTCACCGAAGTCGCAAACATTTAACTCATGTTCAAATTTATGTTGATGATATTATTTTTGCCTCGACTGACCCAATGGAATGTGATCGTTGTTCTAATGAAATGAGTTCAAAGTTTCAAATGTCAATGATGGGACAAATGTCATTTTTCTTGGGATTACAAATTTCACAAAGTCCCGAGGCATTTTCATAAATCAATCTAAATATGCAGATTTTAAAGAAATTTGGATTTGATTCAAGTGACCCTGTTGACACCCCCATGATTGATCGAACCAAACTAGATGAGGACCACTCGGGGTCATGATTGACCAAACGAAATATCGTAGTATGATTGGATCCTCGATGTACCTCACACCTAGTAGACCGCACATCTTGTTCGCTGTTTGCATGTGTGCTAGATACCGTGCTAAGCCTACTAAAAGCACCTTGAAGCGCTTAAACGGGTCTTCGGTATCTCCAAGGTATGTCACTAACGGCCTATGTATCGATCATGCTGTCAAGATACACGCCGGTACATCCGGAGGTGCTCGCTTTTGGGTGATAAGCTTGTGAGTTGGTCATCAAAGAAGCAAATGAGTACTTCTATTTCCTCTACAGAGGTGAATACATAGCCATGTCATCTTGTTGTGCTCAAATCTTATGGATGAGATCTCAATTATCTGACTATGGCTTTGATTTCAACAAAATCCTCTCAGACTGTGATAATAAAGTGCTATTGCTCTCTCATGCAACAACGCTCAACACTCAAGAGCAAAGCATATCGACATTCGACATCATTTCATCATGGAACAAGTGGAAAAAGGTGTGGTGGAACTCTATTTTGTGAGGTCTAATATCGCTTAGCGACATCTTCACCAAAGCTCTTCCAAGAGAACGTTTGAGTTTATTCTTCCACGCCTTGGCTTGAAAAGCCTTCAACCGATAACACTCAAACGCCTTCAGGAGGAAGACGAGGAGTAAAGGTCTATCTTCATCTATCTCATGTATATATCTATTCAAAATCAAAATACAAAATTATAAAACCTTCAAAATCCATAAAAATCTGAAAAAATTCGAAAAAAAATCTTCAAAAATATTGTCTTTTTTGTCATGCCGTTCGATAATATCTACGGGTTTGTGCTGTCATTCAAAGAATGACACGGACTTTAGATGTTGTTCAAAAAAAAAAAAAAATCAAAAAAATCAAAAAAATTTTTGAGAGAAAGAGAAACAATGGTTTATTGTCATTTTCGTGCATAACCGGTTTTAAAAGAAAGAACAGAGCCATGTTTTACCATGTTTTCAAATTCCATGCTCTGATTCTATAAACATTTATCTACTGAAAACTAAATGCTTTGAAAAAACTCGGTCTCTATTTTTGATAATCATCTCGACTTATTTGTCAAAATATCTATCTCTCAATCAACAACCTATGTCATTGATTGAGGGGAGAATGATTTCAATTAAATTAAAAAGTAATTTGGCATTAAATTGTTTTCAAAAGATGTACATGCATGTTTAACCAATGTAGTTTAAAATCTCAAAATCGATCCTTATCGCTAAAACGCTTTCATAATCAAGTCACAATTCTCCTTAAAAGCTTTCAAAATCAATTTAAATCTATAAGAGATCACAAATCTCAAATGATTTGATAATTGTGATCGGGAGAAGTGTGATTTAAATAGGATTTAAACCGATATTGAGTAAATGGTTTCTTATGATTGTACATGTTTCCTCCCCGCATGTGACAAACGATTTCAAATTTTCCATGCACATGTTGAGGGGAGCATCTATCTTAAACCACAATAATTTGAAACGTGATCTCAATGTGCAGTGTTCCTCTAGTATGTGCAAAACTCTTTTCAAATCTCGAGGCACATATTGAGGGGAGCAAAATCATGAAAACCTCATCCTTTGCTTTATCTACTTGATTCGATTAGGGAAGTGATGTTGATATTTTTAGAAAATGGTAATCAAAGAAGTTAATTCTTTCTCTTGCCTCCGTGTGCAAAACAATTTCAAATACTTGATGCATATGTTGAGGGGGAGTTCTTTTCTAAAAATATCAAAACAATTCAAGTACAAAATGCTTTGATAATATATCACAAGTATCTGGATTGATTTTCAAATGGTTTTCAATTGGTTCCTATGGCGGATGAACAATACCAAATAGACCGACCAACTTTACTTTATGTATGGTGATATAAGGATGATAAGGTTAGGTATTTTTTTTCCCATGATCCGCCGTAACGGAGGGATCTACCTGGACTATCCACTAGTTAGTGTAGAGTTCTTAGGTATGATGATAAAAGGAGAAAAATGAGATATGGGAAGAGTGCGGACTAAGACTGAGCTAGTACTGGAATAAACCCAACAAGGTTTTGGTTATGAAGTCTCGTAAGCATCAAGGGGTTGAAGAATGAAAAAGAATTGAATGAGAAAAGGGTGAAAACAAATAGCCCTCCAATTATTCAACCTTAGGCGTAAACCGGTTCAATTCATATGCTAACATGGTAACATCGGATTGAAGACAAGACGTCATGGACCCAGTGACGCACCGCACTTCAACTTTCCAAACCACTCAAGTTCCTCTTAAAAGGACTTGTTTTCATTCTCACGGGAACCACATTATCTATCGACTTTCTCTTAGAGATTGTTGATATTGAAGGAGGAGACT
>OU343220.1:76506303-76545028 GCA_910596185.1 Chrysanthemum makinoi
CATGAGGGTCCATATAATCAAATAAGCAATCCTTTATCAATTAACAATTTCGATTATAGATACACCAACTAAAGTCAAACAAGCTATATCTAGTTACAAATTAACTTGTCAAAATACAATTTTCAAGAAGTCCTCCATAGAAAATATACAAACTTTATTTTGTCTAAATTTACAAATCAGATCTATAAAAACATCATCAATCGTATTAAACATGTAGATCTATAACAACATCATCAATTGAGGTCACATATCGAATTTGATAACAGGTCGAGTGGATAACAAATCGAGTTTTCTTTCCTACGCCAGAAAGTTCTTCGACGATGGCCCCACAAGAAGTTATCCGACCGGGGATTTGATGAGTTGAGATAGATGAACAAGATGGTTGTGTTGTGGTGGTGGCTTAGATACAATGGATCTCGTGGAAGCATAAGGCCGAGAGAAAGAGTAGTGGTTATGAGTATGTTTGGGTCCGACTCTTATGTTGTGGTGGTGGTCGCAACAAATCACCGTGGTGATGGTGGAACGCGTGGTGGGAAGCCGGACTTCATGATCCGATGGTGTTAGAAGGTGGTGGCCGCAAAAATGAGTGTGGTGGCGAATGTGGTAGTAAACGCTTATATAAACGGGAGGGGTATTTTGGTCTTTTAACAAAGATTAATAATGAAAAAGAATATATGGGGAAAAGTCCCACCTACACTCTACTTTATTATTAAAAAGTTTGGACACGGCCAACATTCTAGTGGAATCGCGACATTCAGCATTAATCGCATACACCAAATCGTAATGTGACTTTATTTTGTAAATTCCTCAAAGCTGATAATACTATCCACCCTTTTGTCCTCCTTTGGGAATTGCCCAATATGGAGTAGAATATAATTACATGATGACCACCATGCCCATCAAACACACTAATTCAAAAATGCACGTGGCACAAACCATTAATCTCGCCCACACAAATCCAATTTTAACACATATCTCATCTTCCATTACACGTGCCCTACCAACCACCGAATATGACCATTTGGTGACGCGTTGCCCGCCACCACTGTGATCTTCCTTTCCGAATTGTTTTTGTTGTTGTTTGCGGCGTCGCATTTCATTCTACAATGACGACGCTCACTCGATTTGTGTGGCGATTCGATTTGGTGTTTGGCATGTGAGTTTGTGGTGAGGGTGCATTGGTGTTATTATTGCTGTCATGGTTTGAGGTGGTGGAAGTGTTGGAGTCATGGTTTTGGTACACGTAGTTAGGTGTGTTTTGTTGGCTATATATAGAAATATATACATGTTAGGTCTTTATACATTCAATGATTTTACTTTTTTGAACGTCCCTGACACGTGTATATTATTTTGGATCTTCAACGTTGTGTAAGATGAGAATGCTATTTACAAGTTCGGGCATGACTTCGCTCATGGGCTGAGCTATTAAGGGATTCGAAAGGTCCCTACCCTCTAGGCCTAAGCTCACGGTGTATTTTTTCAAGGATATCATGTGTATTTTTGGAAAAAAATTACTTGACTATCTCATTTAATGTATTTCCTTTAAAAATTTGTTCTTGCTTTCCCACCTAAATTTTTTCTAGCTACATGTTCCTATTGATGCATAAGTTTAAACAAAACAAAACTTTACTCAAGCTGAAATCGTTAAACATAATAAGGCTAGCTTGTAAAAAATTAAAAAAGTAGCTTGTATTTTGTAAAAGCAACTTTTAAAACAAAATATAAATTTAAGTTTTCTTAGTATATCTTTATCGGGTGATGATTATTGTCTAAAAATAATGTTTGTTGTGTAAAAAATTTAGTTTTTAACATTGGTTTTTATTTTTCTTGATCGCTTTTGTAAGATTGAAATTGAAAAATTGGATATGGGATCTTAAAATCATGTTTTTATATAATTTTCTTTAATATTTGTAACTATATATCAGTAAACTCACAATTATATGAATATTTTATAAAAACTGCCTTAAATTATTATGAATATTTGAACGTTTAACAAGATTAAATTTTTATTTATTTTTTTTCTTTTTTTAACATAGTCAATAACCTTGTAGTTTTTTTAGGTTTGAGTAAAAGTAAAGACTGGATCGGATTATATCTTAAAAACTTATAGTTAAGACGGATCTTATCTAAGTTTGCTAAGATCATACGCATTGATTCAAATCGTTTTGCTTTATACTATCATAAAATGAAAAAATCATAAAATCAAAATCGATATCTAACGAGAGATAACAAGAACAACAATGCTTGAGTGAATATGTTTAAGTTCTACAATTTATGACATTAAAGGTTCATTGACTACTCAGCATCAACTTTGTAAAAGCTGAAATGGTATGAGCTTAGAGGAGGAACTCAAGCCCAAACTTTATACCCAAAAATTGATTACACTCGATCACTAATCTAATGGAGCTACATATTTTTTTAGCTTAAGCCCGACTTTATAATTTAAATATTAATTTTAACCAAGCTCAAATTTTAAATGTGTGATATACTGCAATTCTAAGCTCAAAACCGGATACAAATATTCCAAGCGTCCAAGTTATCACATAATTTAGTTGTACATGACTACATGGTCAAATTTCGTAAATTTCTTATATATGAAGGGGTTTAGATGATGACTTGCTTAGTGTAAAATGAAAAGCTGACTAAAAGTTGGTGGTACGATATTGCCACGTGGATACGAAGGTCAATTTAAGATGGCGATAAACGATGATGCGATGTGACACGTGACAGTTTAATTCTTTTGAGTATCGACAAGTGGGCCCAGTTTGATTGTTTTAGTACCACGTAGGTTTCTTTTGAATTGACTGTTTGGACCAATGTTTTAAAACCCTACTGACCAGGGTAATCCCCACGGACGGCTTCGACAAAAACGAGTCAAAACCGGGTTTTAAAAACGTCAACCGCTTAGACCGACGGTTTTAAGTGGCCCGTCAACCTGGTTTCAAAACCCGGCCGCTTGGTTTTATCAATTTTTAATACAAAACCTCAAAAATAAACTCAGAAATCTCGCAGGATGCATGTCTTTAGGGTATGAAACTTGTAATCTCGTGATTTACGCCTTTTCAAGCATATGAACATGTAATCCTTTAGCATTTATTATTGTTTAGAAAATTATGTGCATGCTTATATCCGTCTACCTTTGATTTATTGCTAGAGCATGAAAATGGTTTTGTTTTTTCATCGCAAAACTAATACTTGGACATTACGTTTCGACAATTAAAATGGATGTTTGACATATGCATAAAACCGGCCTAACCTAGCCAATTCGGGGTTCAACCTATTGGACCTTGCTGCCTTCGTCGGCCGACACAAAACCCGGCCAAAACACGGTTTAATTTCAACAGAAAACTTCTTTGGTCCACCGGGAAGGCCCCACTACTTCATGCTTTTCCTTTTGCTAGATGGTTTTGTAACACGTAAGTCAGTTTTATTAGGCATTTTATACGTGAGATAATGTTTTTCCCTTTCCCTTTGCGCGGATGTAATGGTGACCGAAAATGACTGCTGTCAAAATTACATCTTATATTAACTCAGCTTTTTTTCATTAGAGCTTTTTGCATAACTTAGTTTGTGTAAGGCTAAACCTCACCCCTCAATCGATACTAATCGTCTCACTTTTGGGTCACTACTAGCAACGCAAAAACAGGTAGGAGGTGGTGAAGGTGCTCATCATTTAGTTTTCTATTTTTATTGTGTGACGATTTTTATGCGGTATATTTGTATAAAGTATTATTTTTAGAAGTGATAGAGAGCTTGTGATCATTATTGTTGAAAGTCAAAGAAATGGGTGATTTGCTTATCGGTGATGCGCTTAATGGTGAGCGATAGGACCACCGCTCTCGGCCTAATAAAGTTTAACCGCAGTTATTGCATAAAAAATATCTTACAAAATCATTTAAGAAACAAGCACCCGGACACAACACTCACAAACATTTTAATAAACTAGGAGGAGGACTGGTCAAGTATACCTAATCGAAGTTGTGCATTTTTCGTGCTAGAGACGGATTAGAAGAGGGTTGAATAAGGGGACGTTGTCAGTGCTGGCTGATTAACCAATGTCAACCACCCATTACGCTTGGGCCTTAGGTTTTCCTTTTAATTAAACTAACTTACATGTTGACGCTTACATGCCATCCAATTATTAGTTTATTTTAGTTTACATCAATTTTGGCCAAATTTATAATTGAAAATTGTAATGCATAATTAAAGAACCAACGTCAAACTTATTAAAAAATACGTAGTAACAAGTTAGATGTAAAGTACCAATCATACAATATTTTAAAGTTAACTATATATTATCAAAAGTAATGAATTGGGTAAAAAATGAAATTTTCCAACTAGTTTTTGTTAGTATAACTTGAATATGTTAGGGCCCGCTATTCAAAGTGTAAAAGAGAAAGGAAAAATAAAATGAAAGTGAATCTGAAAGGAATGAGTGAGGTGGGTAATCAATCCCTTACCCCTCAATTTATTCTATAATGGCTCATTATCACTACGGGTAACCTCACCCCTCCCTAACCAAGCACTATATTATGAGTAAGGTGGGCCCTTTTGAATATCTTACTCATTCCCCCACCCCTTAACCCCCAAACTAAGCACGCCTTAGTGTTATGTTAATTCTTGTCATTCTATAATTATCTGGAATACATTTTCCTAAATTTTATGTAAAAACAAACATACAAGTGGCCTATGTTAGCTTTTATAAAAGCCAAGTACCATAGATTTAAAACTTACACCACTTGTAGTGCATCGCCGTTCATCTCGACGACCCTTGGGCTAGGAGTTACAACCTGCTTATGCATACATCTTAAGGGCAATAAAAAGGAACTTGGTCGATATTTAGACCGAGTTGTTGGTGAGGATGACAAAAACAAACATCCCATAATCTACTAATAATGTGACCGTTGGGTAACTTTTTATTTTAAAAATAAAAATAAATAAATAATTTAAAAGTAAAATTTAAACCTTAAAATATTAAATAACTTACTTCATTATTTCTTCATTTTGTACATAATTTCAAACCAATCTTTACTATATTCTTCTCATTTCACATAATATAAAAAACTCTCAAAACCAAAAAACACCGACGCCAACAACGATTCCAAACTTTCCAACATCGGATTCTAATTTTGGTTTGACCACCACCACCAACTAGTCATTTTCAACCCAATAGTTTCATACCAACAAGAACAACAACAACCACCACCTTATTATCAAAATAACCCATTTCAACCTCCGCTAACCAATCACAACAACAACCTTTTTACCAACAATGCCTTAAATGTATCGCTCAAAATATTACACTTATTCACCACCACCGGATGGACCAAACTCAAACTTATCAACGATATTCTCTCATAGCCGCTTAAATTTTGAAGAAGATATGGATCCGCTTTTTGTATCAAGATTATTCACGGCTCAAGGTTTAGGTGGTCCATTCAGATGCGGTTGAAGAAGACTATCCCGTCAAAGAGGTGCCGCCCAGAAAAAGACGCAAAAATCAAAGACGCTTCGGAAAAGATGACAGTTGATTTCAAGGACCCCATTGGAAGAGTTAGCGTTGTGTAGAGCTTGTATTAACATGTCTGAAAAATATCATCAAAGGGAACGCCAAAAGACTTGGGGGTTTTGACGCAACTAGTTAATTACTTTATGAATGAAACGGGGAATCGAGAAAGGATAATGTATGCCCTCTACAACAAATGGAAAATAAGGTTAGATCCTAGAATTGGTCAATCTTGCGCGATTCATGATAATGTAAAATGGAGGAAAGAGAGATTGAGATGCCAAAATTTTACAAATTTTTATGCCAGTGACCAAACGGTTTTCGATAAAGTGTGCTTAATATCAAGAGACGACGGGTCAGAGTTTACACCCATTGAGTCGTGGAAGCTTTCGGAGGCAACATAAAATTAGCAAGATATCAGATGCCAAAATTTTACAAAACCAAATAAAAGACTAAAAATCAAAGACACTCCAAACCACCACACACCACATCGCACCGCACATTAATAATTTATATTAAAGCCTTAAGAAAATGACGCCGTTTTCCTTTGCCAAAAACTATGTCGCTTTGACTTTTATGCCGCTTTCATTTGTTCCAGCTAGGGTTTCAAATGATGCTTTGAATTTTAGACAACACGGTTTCGCTTTTACAATCAGATAACAAATGCGCTAGGAAAATCGCCCTCCCCTAGAACATTCATCACTTTTCGCTTCTCTTTCTATCTCTCTCTCTAAAAAAAATACACGCATAGTTTCTCTCTAAAAATCGCACATCTTAAGGGTTGTATTCTTGTTCTTGGATTTGGGATTTAGGGTTAATGGATATTGCAAAGTTAATGATCTCATGGAAACCCTAGCTACAAGTTGAAACCCCAATTATGGTAACCGCCTAATATGCGCAGACCGACCGGGATTTTAACGAACTACATGCACTTTACATAGATCAAGTAGTTGTGGGTGAGTTCCTGTTAGTACTAACATATTTTAAACAATTCGTTGGTTTCATGTTTGAAGCACTATTGACGCTTGATCTTAATGTTGATTTCTTTTACAATATACTTTGTTTAAAGTTTAGAACTTTAGATGTTGATTTTAGCAAAGACACCATAATAGCCTTATTGTTTGTCATTATGAACTTAGAAAGGTTTTAATTTGTAAGGATCTTTGTTGCGTGAGTTTAATGGATGTTAAGCCAAAGACACAAAACTCGCTTGCTTTTGAGAATTATTTGTGCTTAGAGCATTAGTCGCTAATTGTATGCTAGGGAATCATTGATATGTAGCTAATGCTCTAAAACACAAGTACTTTCAATGGCAATATTCTTTATGATGGTATTATGTGCCCCATGTTTATGACCGCCATGAGGCGCGGCCTTTTGTTACGCTTTAATGATTCATAAGATGGAATTATATTAAAGCCCAAAGAAAATGATGTCGCTTTGTCTTTTCCAAAAAACTATATCGCTTTGACTTTTATGTCGCTTCGCTTGTTGAGCTAGGGTAACAAATGTCATTTTGAATTTTTGAGACAATACGGTTTAGTTTACATCAGATTAACAAATTCAGGAAAAATAAAAATAAATTTACTCTTCTCTTGTAGAACGCTCGATCACCTTTTGCTCTCTTTATAAAAACACACACATAGTTTTCTCTTTCTAAAAATCAACCACATCTTGAGGGTTGGATCGTTGTTCTTGGATTTGGGTTTTAGGGTCGATGGATGAAAGCCAATTGCTTCGTGGGCATCACGAATAGATTCGCGGTTTGCTCATGACATGTTCACATATCCTTTTATCCGGTTACACACCCATTCCATAAGGTTGTGATGATTTATGTAATCTGAGATAAATGTATTGTGTCTTGGAGATCCTGACCCGTAAGTTGGCGCTACAACCAGATGGCATAGTTCAAATAGTTACTTAAAATGTTTGTTTGCATCCATTACTGAACAAGAAAAAAATTTTGTGAGTTGAACAATATACACAAATCCGAGCCTAGTTATTTGTTGCGACATTTTAGTGATTAGATGCTTTTTATCTCATGTTTGGGTATCTTATGTTTTGCATAAGTCGTAATAAAGCGTGGTGTGTTTGGTATTGATATCTAACTTGCAACCATGGTGGCCATACTTGTTGTTTTATACATTGATGACGTTTGGGATTGTTTAGATTTTGGGTTTGCAACCATGTTGCCGTTGTGATATTTGGTTTGATCATGCTTTGCTTTTTGCAAAGCCATTGATGGTGATTTTAGAGCATGCAAATTCTATGGTATGGCTCACGCGATTCAAGCTGATCTTGGTGAGGTAACCGTGGACTACTATATGGTTGCAACTATGGCTTAATGTAAGAGTGATTCCAAAGGAATTGTGATCCGATCCTCAAGTATCATGAAAAAAAAGGTTAACATACCATAAACATGATTCAGATAATCGCATTGGGCTTAAAATTAGTAATGTTGCTACAATTCCTCTCTTCCTATCTTCTCTACGCTTGGAACATGCCTATTCTACAAAGTGTGCATCAAACGTCGTTGTCTTCACGGAATTGTCACTAGCCGGGTAAAACCCACATGGGTCAACCACCAAAAGTGTGGATTTATCGTATTACACTTTTGAAAGGGGTTTTTTATCGCTTCGGGTTGAAAACCGAAACCTTAAACTTTTAAACCGTTTGATTATAGCCACAAACATTATGTGACCTAGAAAGTTCTACCAAACCCTTGATCCACAAATATTCTCCTCTCATTTAACTAATCGATACACGCACTGTCAACCTAAACTTGGTATATGCATATTAATATGCTTATTATTTGGCTGTC
Organism: Chrysanthemum makinoi; assembly: GCA_910596185.1. Classification (NCBI taxonomy): domain Eukaryota; kingdom Viridiplantae; phylum Streptophyta; class Magnoliopsida; order Asterales; family Asteraceae; genus Chrysanthemum; species Chrysanthemum makinoi. The sequence goes on from OU343220.1 coordinate 76,514,628, forward strand.
ACTTGGTAGTTGAACATATTATAAGTTAACTACGAACTGTTGGTATATATATATTTTAAAGATTTTGCGATTTGAGCCTCAAGTTATCATGAAGAAAAGTTTAACATACCATAAACATGATTCAGCCACGCTTTCTCTCTATTTTATTTATTTATTTAGTGTAGCCGGTAACCAATTTTGATATGTCACGGAGTAGTGCAAGTTGTGTTATGCGATACTATATTCGCTTTCATAAAAGGCCCCTATCATTTAAGGGAGCTCCACCACAAAGAAAAGATATGAAATTGAAGAGCATGTTGTGAAAAGTATTGGGTGCAATTTTTTGCACCATCCTTTTTATTTCCCATCTTTCTTTCTAACTCGCATCTATTATTGACGTACCTTTATGAAACTAGAACCAAAATATGTAAAAGCATGCAATTTGGTTAAAAAAATGTGGATGTTACTTTCTAAATCAAAGCTGCATCTCGAAGTTTGATATGCTTAAAACGCTTAAAGTTCAATAATAAAAAAATATACTAATTTATCCTTTCATATTATCGGCCAATGTGTCTTTGTGAGATAATGGGTGGGTGGATTATTGTTATGAGAGGTATCTAAATAAGATTTTTACCTTATCATATTCTAAGTTCATATGCTTAATATGCTTAAAATGCTTAAAGTTCAAGAAAAAAATATTGATTTATTATGCTTAAAATGCTTAAAGTTCAAAAATAAAGAAAATATATTGATTTAGCTTTTAATTTTATCACCTGTATCTATTGTGAGATAATAGATGGGTGGATTATTGTTACAATAGTGCTTGGGATAACCTTATTATTTTGATTTTATCGTTGTTGATTTGCTTGTTGTCTCATTGCTACGCTATGCCAGTAAAAACATACAAAGGCGCTTGATAAACCGTCAAAATTAATGTCGCTGTAATGGACAAGTTAGATATGTGAAATGTGTCTAAAGTGGTTTATGTAAGTGAACTTAAGATAGCGGAAAATCGAATAGCCCCCAGTAGGGGTCAAGGATGGGCTAAGTACAAAGTTATGATAAGGATCAATAGTTTAGTGTTTATATATCTTGGGGCAATGATAAATACATAAATATATTGGTTTTCATAAACACATCACAACATAATATAAAAGAGTATGGTTTGAGTTCTAGAGAGAAAGTGAAGTTTTGGGAACTTAGTAAAGAAAATGATATTATATGAAATCCAACCCTTTGCCTTGCTACAAGCGAGTATTATATAGTTCTTACAAGACACGCTCCTACTGGTGGATGAGGCATATAGTGGTAAAGACCGTCCGTCCTCCACGGTGTTTACTAACAAACTACTTACTAATAATTAAATGGCTACGACTATGACTTTCTAACGAATACATATACTTGAGGTGTGAGCTCTTTAACACTTTCCAGTTTTTCCAAGTCCTAACAATCTCTAAGGAGGTCCTCATTTTACATTGAATACAAACAGATATTACATTTTGATTGTTCTTGGATTCTTGATTGAGATCTTTGCTCTGTAGCCCGTAGTCTTTGATTCTTCATGCTCCGCATGTTTTGTTAATTCAAGTGGAGGTCTTTAAATGATCCACGTATTGATGAGTTTGAGCGGCATTGAGATCATCGACCATCATAAATCTCTGACTCATCCTTTGGCGTTATGACATGATGTTGTGACTTTTGGACCGACATGCTCACATTCTGGATCATGATTTCTTCTCATCGAGTTGCGGAAGCTTTGATGATTCATGATATTTGCATCGGTGTAGCAAAAGCATGGAGTGGAAATCGAGTCACTTGATGAAGATATGCACTTATCCGCGATTTCTTTGAGATATGCGTTTTGTGTGAGCATGCGGCTATGGATTGGCCTACTCAAGTTACGTCGGTACAACCGTCGGGTGTTCTTGCGGACAACGGTTTGCAATAAAGTGCGAAAGTGTCTTTGATCACTTCGTTGAATTGAGGTACATAGGCCCACGGTTCCCGTTGATCAATACAAATGCACTTTGTGTCAGTGCGTGCAGAGAATCTCCTTGATGAGGTTTTTATGGTTGCTCTAGCCGTTCTCAAATGGGAACGTCTCAAAGAAGACAACACGGAGTAAGTGGACCAGCGAATTGAGATTCAGCGATTGATGAAAATGATTTGAAAAACAATCGTGTATTGCTTAATATATAAAGGGTTTTGCAATACAACGAAGGTTTTATAGTAAATCAATTATCAATCATAAATATCCTTTATTTTGAAACATTAATACCCGGTCGTGTGCTCTGAAAAGAATTTTTAAGCACAACGACCGGTTTTTCAAAGGCATCCGTCAATCCATTCTGAACCGGGATTGATTCAAAATATGAATCGCCCCATCGTTTATGTCCAGTTGTCACATGTTGGATCTATTGAATAGATCTCACATGCCACCCACCAAGAGCTTGTTTGATGTTGGCTCTAGAGGGTTTTCCATCTTCATTGTGAAAGTGTTAACACATCACTTTCGGATGTTCAGCAATACCACAAGGATAATGCGTGGGACTCTTAAGATATATTCTCACTTTTCACATTGTGAAACGGTGAGTCTTCATTGATTGTGTCCTAATGAGATTTATTGATGATCTTTCGGCTCTAGACTCAATAGTGCACATTTGGTTCCTATGCGGAGACTAGGAGAGGGTATCCTTCTTCAATATCAACAATCTCTAAGAGAAAGTCGATAGATTATGTAGGTTACCCATGAGAATGAAACAAGTCCTTTTAAGAGAACTTAAGTAGCAGGAGTTGTAGTGCGGTCGTCAGCGGGTCCATGACGTCTTGTCTTCAATACCGGTGTTACCTTTGTAGCCACCGTAGTATGAATTGAACCGGTTTTATCCTAAGGTTGAATTATTTTAGGGCTATTTCTTTTCACCCTTTTCTCATTCATTTCTTTTTCATTCTTCAACTTTACCTTCGATGCTTACCGAGATTTCATTACTAGAACCTTGAACCCTTGGGTTAGTTCAGTTCTAGCTCTATCTGGAGTCAGTCAGCTCTTCCCATTTCTCACTTTTCTCCTTTTTTTTCATCATACCTAAGGACTTCTACACTATCTAGTAGATTGTCACTGGTAGATCCATCCGACTCTGGCAGCCGGATCATTAGGAACCGAATACTTAATCTTAACCATCCTTATATCTCCGTGTATATGAAGTAAATTGATTAGGTCTTTTGGTATTGTTCTTACGCCATAGAAACCAATTAAAAACCATTTGAAAATCAATCCAGGTACTTGTGATACAAGATCAAAGCATTTTGTACACGAATTGTTTTTGGTATTTTAGAAATGCTCTCCCTCAACATGTGCTTCAAATATTTGAAATCGTTTTAGCACATGGAGGCAAGAGGACTTAGAGATCTTGGATCAAATCTTGATCAATATTTTTTAAAATTATCAACATCACTTTCCCGATCAAATTTTAGTATTTTAAATACTTTGTTGAAGATGTTTTGGGAAAGGATGTGGTTTTCAAAAGATTGCTCCCCTCAATATGTGCATCGAGATTGAAGAGTTTGCACATATTAGAGGGAACATGCACTTTGAGACAAATCAATCATGTTTTAATCCCTTATGGTTTAAGAAAAGTGCTCCCCCTTAACATATGCATGGAAAAATTTGAAATCATTTGGCATATGTAGGGAGGAGATCTTGTCATTCTATTTCGAAACCATTTATCAAATTATCGATTTAAGTCCAATTTAAATCACAAATTCTCTCCCGATCACAATTTTCAAATCCTTTGAGATTTGTGATCTCTATTGATTTAAATTGTTTTTAAAAGATTTTGAGGAGAATGTGGCGACTTGCTTTAAAACATTTAAGCGATAAGGATCAAATTATAAGACTTTAAACTCCAATGATTAAACATGCTTAAGTATCTTATGAAAACACAACATTAGCCTTGTGCGGATCAATTGTACAAAACATTGTTCTTTTTATTATACAAAATTAGACCTTGCTAGATTCACGTGCCAATTGTTTTGAAAAACTAACTTTTTTGATTTGATTGAAATCATTCTCCCTCAATCAATGACATAAGTTGTTGATTGAGTGTTAGAGATTTTGACAAATGATAAGTCGAGATGATTTTCAAAAATATATTCGAGGAATTATTTTCAAAACAATTTTGTTTTCATTAGATAACAAACATTAGTTTTAGAATCGGAAACATGAGGTTTCAAAATTAGATTAAGCATGGCTATAGTTCTTTCTTTGAAAATGGGTTCTTGCTGAAATGACAATAAACCATCATTTTTCTCCATCTTTTTTTTTTTAATGTACATTCGAACTTCATCTAAAAACCCGTGTCATTCTTTGAGTGACAAATCAAAGTCAAGTAGATGTTATCGAAGAATAGAAATTTGATTAAAAAGACAAATAATATTTTGGGCTTTTCAAAGATTTTCCGATTTTTATGGATTTTGAAATTTTATATTTTTCTATTTTCTTTTGTGGGTTTTATAATTTTGTATTTTGCTTTTTGATTAAATATGTATAAGAGATAGATGAAGAAAAGCCTTTACTCCCCGTCTTCCTCTTGAAGACGTTTGAGTGTTTCCGGTTGTAGACTCTTTAGTCCAAGTCATGGAAGAATAAACTTCAACGCTTCTCTAGGAAGAGCTTTAGTGAAAATGTTAGCTGATATTGAGTTCTCACAAAATATAGTTCCACCACACCTTTCTCCACTTGTTCCCTGATGAAATGATGTCGAATGTCGATATGCTTTACTCTTGAATGTTGAAAGTTGTTGCAGAGGGAGAGCAATGGAACTTTTGTTATCACAATGAGAGGGACTTTGTTGAATTCAAAGCCATAGTCAGATAATTGGGATTTCATCCATAGGATTTGAGCAGAACAAGATGACATGGATATGTATTCCGCCTCTGTCAGAGGATATAGATAACCTTCATTTGTTTCTTAGAAGACCAGGAAACACAAACTTTTCTCCTAAGAATTGAGCACCACCTAGCGTTTTGACGTGTATCTTGACACCGCATGGTCATCGGCATATCCGTTTGTTAGTGACATATTGGTGTCCTTCAGAGACCAAAGTCCCATATTAATGGTTCCTTGGAGATACCAAAACACCCATTTAACCGCTTCAAGGTGCTTTTGTTAGGCTTAGCACGGTATCTAGCACACATGCATACAAATGAACGAATATTAGGTCTCATGGCGAGGTACATCGGAATCCAATCATACGATATTTTAGTTTGATCAACCATGATCCCCGAGTGGTCCTCATCGATTTTGTGCGGCTCCACCATGGGAGTGTCAATGAGTCACAAGTATCAAATACAAATTTCTTTAAAATTTCATTTGCATATTTAGATTGATTAATAAAAATGCCTCCGGACTTTGTGAAATTTGTAATCCTAGGAAAATGACATTTGTCCCATCATAGACGGTATTTGAAATTTGGAGCCCATTTCCTTTGAAAACGGTTGGCACATTCTTTAGGAGTCGGTCGAGGCAAAAAATAATATCATCAACATAGATTTGAACATGAATTAAGTGTTTGCTGACTTTCGGTGAACAATGTGGATCAATCTGCTCCTTTCTTTGAATCCGTTGGTTAAGAGAAACTTTGACAGTTGCCGTATCATACCATGCCCTTGGAGCTGTTTCAAGCCATAAAGAGCCTTAAGCTGCGATAGACATGAGTAGGACATTACGGATCCACAAAACCTTTAGGCTAGCCGACATAAATGGTTTCTTTGGATCTCCATTAAGAAATGCGCTTCACATCCATCGATAAACTACCATGTTCTTACTAGCTGACATTAGCCAGAAGATTCTTATGGCCTCGTCGTGCAAGCTGGAGCAAATGATTCTTCAAAGTCAATACCCTCCTCTTGCGCATATCCTTTTGCTTAGCGACTAGTCTTGCCTTGTTTTTCAACACGTCACCATGCTCATCAAGTTTTACTTTGAAGATCCATTTGAGAGCAATGATCATAGTACACTTCGGGAGCGATTTACCAATTCAGACATCAAGTCAATCGAACTCATGAATTTCTTCTTGCATTGCATTGAACCAAGCTGTCTCGCATTTTTGGTTTTAACATCTTTTGGTTCGACCTTTGATAGGATGGAATTGAAGAAGCACCATAAGGCATCGGTAGCTAGTTGTTTACTAGTGGATCTGGGACGAGAAGGATTCCCAATGATATTGTCCAATGGATGATCATGTGTCCATTTTATGAAATGCTCGTGTGGTTGTGGTTGAGGAGGCCGATGTAGCGAGATTGGGGTCTCTGATGAAGATGGTTCGGATGATGGATTGGGGAGCAAAAATGTTTTCGGATCTTTCGGAGTGTTAAAGGGGTTATCTCTATCTTAGTTGGCAGAGGCATTTTCATGATGTACACTCGAAGATTGAGGATTTGAGGATGATGGTGAGTGATCTGCGGCACTTCTTTGATAGTGACCTGAAATAGATGGATTATCCGTGTGTGTGAGAGTTAGAGCCTACCTGTTGATGGTGTAGTATGGTTAATGTTGCGAGGTTCATAGTATTCATCAAACTATCGGATCAAACAATTTCTTCAAATCTTCTTGAGGAGGTACATATGGAGCTGGTGGTGAGGATTACGTACAAGAGAAGCGATGGATAACCACAAAAACTCAATGTCATGCTTAGCTCAATTTACCTAAATCTTGACCATTATTCGTTGGATAGCATAAAGCACCTAACGTTACACGGAAGGAGAGAGATCAAGTTTTCGATTGTGGACAAGTTAGGTATGGAGTTTATCCATGAGTGGTGTGATAAGGGAAAGGTTTGGGTATAGCTTAGCAAAGATGGCAATGGATTCACCAGGAAAACATTGGAACCTTTGAGTATATTAGCATAGTTCTTGCAGCTTCCACAAGAGTCCGATTCGTCTTTCAACTACATTACGTTGAGGAGTAAAACGGAACACTTCTTTGATGGCTGATTCCAATTCTTTCATAAAATTGGCTCAGTTCTTTGTTAACAAACTCAGTTCCATTGTCCGCGGATAATTACTGCTTGATTTGTTAAGTCGAACCGCAGGCTGTTTGATAAAGTTTGATGATGACATGGGTTTCATCCTTAGGTAAACGTTGGTGGAAGTAGTCATCACGTAGCTTCTTCCCGCTTTATCGCTTGCACTCTCATTGGTCGCATAAGTCCATATGAGAGTATGAAGAACTTCCATAGCGAAGTTTGCAGGTTTTGGGTTTATGGGCATATTTCTTGCTTTTTCCAATTGGCATCTTCCGACAAGAGGATCCTTTTCATACTTTAATCTAGGCAAGCCTCTTACGAGGTCCTTTCTAGAAAGATCATTAATGGTGCGGTTCAAGTGGAATGATGCCATAACCAAGACTTTGTTTTTGAAGCCTTTGATAAGCATATTGAAGACTTCATCATGTATTCGATAGAGATGGTGTACAAATTGGTTCCACGTGTTCCTTTCAAAAGTTCAACACCATCTAGTTCTCTAGCGAAGCATGTATGTTTTCTAAAGGCTACTTCTAGGTGAGAATCACAATTGCCTAACGAAAACAAGTTATGGCCCGGCCTTCACGTAATAAACCACAAATTACACTGTCACCAATGACATAATCTCCATATCCCATGATGGCACCAAAATTGTCATTCCGAATCTAATAGCAGTCCCGATGAATTTGCTCATGAAGTTCATGAGCCATGAGCCAAGATCTGCATCATATGCTTGGAGCGATGGGAGTCCGGGTACCACTAGAATCGATTTGAACGACTCTGATTGAATGAGATAAGTATGGATATGGATAATTTGGATCCCCATGCAAGAATGTGGGGTTCCATTTGGTTAGTAAACGAGATTGGAACACCACATCAGAAGAATCAATAATATCATTAGAGGTAGATGCCGGACTAGTTGTGACATGAGATCTATTCAAAGTATGTTCACTTCTTAAAGGTATAGTTCTACCAGTAGGCATCCATTTCTTAATGGGCATTGATCCGGATAATTTAGAGCGCGATTCATTAAGATTGAATTTACTACCGATAGGTATCCATTGATAACCTACATTACTAAATTTTCTTCCTGTTGGTTTCCAATGTTTTTAACCTTTTTCCACCTTGGTTTTCGACATACTTAACCTCGTTTAGCAATTCTAACAGTTTTGACTGGAGGCTTAGCAACATATTTTACTTCATTTATAGCACATTCATGATAAGTACCGAAAACCAAACATTCATTACATGTTTTGCAAATCTTAGCGAGAATTTGAATTAATTCCAGTACACATAGCTAATACTAGAATCAACATGATTCGTCTTATTAAACTCAAACTTATTGTTCCTAGGATGGTCTTCTACTTCCTTCCTTTGATCACTCTTAGCTTGCGAGGTCCTATCTTGCTTTGTATTGCTTGGAGGCTTTGACCTGCTTGCCTTAGTGTCATTGATTACTCTGTAGAGGAATGATGGGAACATTAGTTGGTTTCACTACTTTCTGCATTCTGGTCTAAGTCTGGGATCAAGTACAAGGAGGCACCTGCGATCAAGGACACTTGCAGGCTTTGGGCATAGAGCAAGGCATAACAACTCTATCTTTCATAGTACCAAATTTAGGACATATAGTTATTGGGCATTCTAACAGCTCCTGAGATCGTTTGGCATATAAACATGCATCCTTAATCGCACTATCAAGTGGCTTCTCTATCTTGTCCTATTCTACAATCTCATGGAGACATTCTAGACTATCCTTAAGGTATGAAAAGTATGTTTGAAGTGCAAGTTCATTATTCCTAAGATGAGGTGGAATGTACTTCATAGTCATAGCATATTTTGCACAAGCGGCAACTTTGGTGCATAATCTCACAATTTGAGATTGGAATTTTCCCTTACCCGAATCTCGTGATTCTCAATTTCATTTTGCAAAGAATCTACCTTTTCGTTGTTCTTGTCACGAGTGACTTTAATTGATTCATATAACTCTTTGAAATGTAATTTAACCTTTTCATTTTCTGCTAGAAAACATTCATTTTCATGTTGCAATGTATTAATGATGTTTTGAAGATGAAAATGAGAGATTCGAGAATCTAAAGAGGAGGCATGGGAGCCAATCCACATCATTCTTATCATTCTTTAATTGTGAGATTTGGATTTTCAATCATTTGATCGTGTTACAATGAGCTCGAATCTGTTCATCACGTTTGTTGATTTCAAAAACTATATCAAACTCAGGAGCATCCGAGGATGTCTTGGTCTTTGAGGTTTTAACATTTTCTTTTAGATGTTGATATTTTAATTGCATAGCAAAATGTTCAACTTCCAATTTAGAAAAATGTTTGACCAAGTTATCATGAACATCTTGTTCTATTTTCTCATACAATTTTGAATTTTTGGACTCAAGCTCAATGAAACGATCATGGGAAACTTTCAGGGCAACAGATAATTCATGAAATTGAGAAGCAGTGATGGAAGAATTGGTAACATGATAGAACACATCTTGAGCAACACATCTAGAAATCAAGTTATCATTTAAGATATGCAGATTTTGCCTCTCAATTTCAGTACTTTTAAGCTCACGTTCATAATCTTTGACCTCAATTTCCATTTCATTGAACACCTTTTTCATTTGTTTAATCTCTGTATCAATGCCCTTTTGAAGACTCTCAAATTGTTCTTTTAGTAGTTTAAAGAAAGGCATGACCTCGTTAAATAACACTCTTTAGTTTGCTCAAAACCTCTTTCCCTTCATGAATCCCTGTGGGTGTAATGCTCTTCTTACATGTTTTCTCAAAGTCAACAAATAATTGATAAACTACATATAGACTGATTAAGGTCTTGCTTTGAGTAGAAAGGGTTCTGGGCACTAAATGCATATGTGTATTTGGGGGATACACAGTGGCTGGAGGCATTCTCCTACAGGGAGGATTCTGCTCAATCAGGTTATCGATTTTTTGTTTATCCAAATCTTTCTTCCAGAATACTTGCTCAGGGGTTAATTGAGTTTGAGGTTTAAACATATTCAAGGCTATCCAACTTTCTTTAGTGTAATCATGGGGTTTAAACGTTATATTATGCTTTGTACACTTAGGAACATTTAACTTCTTTGCCATCTTCTCCCTAGAGGCATCTTCTAATTTTCTATCCTCATAAGTGCTTCCTATACATGATGGTGTTTGCCTAGGCTTAAGAATCTCATTACCATCATAGACTATCTTTTGTGTAGCTCTAGCTAATTTTCCATACTCTGGGTACCTCTACAAAGGGAATACTATGCTTATCGCTTAAGACTCTATGCTTAGTGATCATGTGAGAAGTCTGAATGGTGTTCCCTTGTATGTACAGTTTGTTCTCAAGTTTGTTTTTCAAAGTTTTTAGGTTGGAAAAGTCATTTAACAGTTTTGATTCCTTAGCAGTAAACTCATGTTTAAGCAACTTTACATTTACTTGAAGTTCTTGCTTTTGCTTAACAGTTTTATTGAGCTTTTCTTGTAAGGAGTTTAACTCTTGTTTTAACATTTCTTCCCTAAAGTTACTTTTTCAGAAAATTGTACGCATTTGGAAATTCATCTCCTGCTCACGGTTAGTCAATTCAAACTTAGCACGTTGTTCATATATAACAACTTGTTCCTTATAGGCATTCAGTTCACAGGTTATAGAGTCATCAGGGGCACATGTAGTGTATTCATAAAAAATATATTCATCATTGACTGCAGAAGATGCATCGCTTGGTACACTTTCACTTTCATTTTGCTTCACATATTGATCATATGGGACACCATTGCTATTACCCATATTTTCAATATCTGATTCAATAATTTTAGTTGGTTGTACCTTGTCGTGTATCTTTTGCACATCAACTTCATCATATAGTTTTAATACCTCTGATATGATTGATTCCTTGGAAGGACCGGCACATTGTGTGGTGAAGGAGCCTTGGAGAGACCATTGGTGAGATACTAGCCATGAAGATGGTCCTGCGGCAGGAGGTTCATCATCGACATCGAGTCAAATGCATCACAATCAGCAACTTGAAATGCATTTGTATTGTTGTGTCCCATACCCTGCACTGGCTGTTCATCCACATCTGCATCGTAAGTTTTGGCATTTCCCTCAGCAAGAAATAGTAATTCTTCCTCATCCAATACTGCTCCATTATCTTGAGCTTGTACCAACAGCATTTTATCCCTGAAGTACTCTGCATTTTGTGGACGTTTTGGAGAGGTGCAGTTCCTTGCAATGTGTCCTTCTCCACCACAGTTGTAACACTTGATTGGCTTCCCTTGACCCTGAGCCATGTTCCTTCCACGATTCTGATTACCCACATATCCTCCACCTATTCCAGCATTTCCATAACCCACTCCTGCCATTCCTTGTTCATTCTGTCGTCCTTGCACATTTTGCACCACTACCTTTCCTTCTTTGACTGTAGCATGATTGTGGAGATTGGAAGCTGTTCTGAGATGATTGTTGGTGTGTGGAGTGAAGTTCAAGTTTTGCTTAACCATTAGAGCCAATTGATTGACAAGTTGTTCCATGAACGTGTCTGAATCTGGAGGCTTATACCCTGGATCTGGAATGAGTTTGTGATTACCATTACCAGTTGGTATGACTTGTGATGCTTTGGTGGTTATTCCTACATTAGTGTAGAATGCAGTTGAATCATTTGACGAGCTTGCATCTCCAGAATTGGTTTTGAACTTTTCCAAGATCATTCGTTCAAACACAGCATGTTTCTCATTTTGAAGCAAATAAGCATACAATTGCTCGTAATTTGTGTTCCTTAATCCTTTGTTTAGCTTGACTGCAGTGACAAATTTGTGCCATTCGGGATTCATGTTGCTCACAAACTTTGAATTGAGCTGGATATTTGGCATAGTCATTTTGATATTCCTCATGTCATTCACAAGATTGTGGAATCTCACGTAATATTCTGTAACAGTTTCCCCTGGATTCATCTTAAAGTTCTCAATGTCATCATATTTGAGACTCCCCTCTTCTTTAGTCAATTCGAACCGAGAGAAGCATCTTAGCATTGTCCCACACTGCCTTTGCTTCAGTGTTGTGATTGATCAACTTGTAAATGTCCTGAGGTAAACCCTGAAGTATAATGTTTGAAGCCCGATATCGCATCGTAACTCTTCTTCTTTATCATTAAGCTCATCATACATCTATGGTCTATCAATCCTAATATAACTGAACCATCGCAGCAGGTTTCAAGGATGTCTCCAGTAGTCTCAACTTGATATGGTCCTTCATCAATTGATTTGAGGATATTAACCCCATTTTCCTTTCCTAAGCAGTACAATCTGATTCTTTGAGCCCAAGAGTCATAATCAGTTCTATCCAGCATGGGAGGATGAGTATCAGATCCTGAAGCTTGAACGCATCATCGAACGGAAGAGATGATTGCACATGTTTGTAGACATGATTACAGATTCCACGAATTTTACAACTCTTTGATTAAACCAGGAAATAGATTCTTTCACGGGATTTTACTAAATCAAGAGAAAACCGTAAAACGTAACATGAAGAAACAATAAGCCTAAAAGGAAAACAATAAGTCTCAAAAGACAAATCGCACACTTGACAAGTCGCACCCTTGACAAATTGCTCTTCAGAACAAATCACCATTGCTCTGACGTGAAATCTCACCTTGAGACAAATCGCTCTTTTGACAAAACGCACACCAGACAAATCGCAGTTCAGACAAATCGCACCCTAATTACCAAATCGCTTAAGTTGACAAAAGCTAAACAAAAATCGCTTAGTTGACAAATCACATGAAACTCAAATTGCATAAACAGACAAGTCACATAGTACACAAGTGCACCCACTACTTCCATTACTTTGTCCTTTCTTGTCGTTTTGTCTCAATAGACAAATCGCTTAATGGACAAGTCGCTTCACAGAAATAGACAAATCGCACAAAAAGAAGACAAATCGCTAAATAAGCATGTGGAGGAGACAAATCGCAGCTAAGGACAAATCTCATAGAAGAAACACACTACGAGACAGACAAATGCATCCAAGAAACATTCAAAAACACCACTTTTCAATCCAAAAACAACCCAACCACGATGATTCAAGCCTTCCAATTCAAAACTTAAACACTTATAATGATTCTAAACACAAAAGTACTATCAAAATCCAAACTTTAGCACTAGAAATGATCCAAATGATGCAAACTACTCTAAACTCATTCAAACCCAAAAAACCTTATGAAAACCACTAGAAATCCAAGAACATGAAAGATGAGTGATCAAACTGTGGAAAACTAGAAGGGGGGGGGGGTTGAATAGTTTTACCAATTTAAAACTTCATTTTAAATATTTAGATCGACTTATGTCAATCTATTTGGTTGTTTATGTTGGACGTTGATAGATAGATATATAAACGTGTAATGAAAGATAAGGAGTAAGAAGCACATCACCACGACACAAGTATTTATAGTGGTTCGGCTACAAGCACACCTTCCTTGCCCTACTCCACTCCCCGAGTCACCTACTCTCGAGTTCGTAAACACTACACCAACTCCTTATGGCGGAGAAGCCTTCACAACGTCGCTTAACCTTTTTCCGGTACAAAGCTAAATACCGAGTTCCTTCACACCAAGGCGAACCACACCTAACACAACGCCGCCTACCCTTTATACGGTGCTAGGCTAACCACCTAGTTCTTTCACACCAAGGAGAACTAATCCTATCACAACGTCGCCTAACCTTGATTAGGTACTAGGCTAAGCACCTAGTTTCATTACTATGGAGGAACTACTACCCTTCACAACACAACACCTAATATCAAGGAGATCCACTCCTTGTTACAACACCATCAAGGATATCACCATCCTTGGAAATAAACAAATACTTATATGTATAATGATGCACCTCATCGAATATACGACCAAGGCATTCTTCGCAAATGCCACTTGATTTGATTCTTAGGCATCCTTCACTAATGCCTTTGACACAACGCTTGGCACCCTTCACTAATGCCTTCGTCTTGACACTTTTAGCATTCTTCACTAATGCTTTGACACGGACGATAAGCACCTTTCACTAATGCTTTCATCTTGACACTTTCGGCATCCTTCACTAATGCCTTCAACCCAACATCTATGGAGGAAGAAAGAACTATCAACAAGAGAACCTTAGTTGTCTTGATGATGACGAAGCATGGCAACTCATGGACTCGAGCTTGCTTGTCTTCAAGAGGTGGTGATCTCGCCTTTAAGAGGAACCTAGAGAATCACACAAAAACAAAAGACAAACTACATAGATCACTTGGATCTAAGGTTAGAGGGTTATGATACTTGGGGAAGTATGTGTGTAAAGTGGTGAGTAGAAAGGAAGAAATGGCTCTCTATTTATAGAGGAAATTTTATACTGTTCCCCGGATCCCGCGGATCCCTCCCACAAGGGATCCGGCTAGCACAAAGCTAGGGATCCGTGGGACACTCCTCTTTGCCCATGGGTATTTTTGGTTATGGGTCATGGGTCATGGGTTATGGGTTGATCCATGGTTTTCTTTCTAGATACAATGTATCTTAAGGATACAATGAACTTGGTTAAGTGGTATATATAAAACCATGGGTTATGGGTCAATACCATTTGCTAGTTTTTACCCATTTAGTATATACTTGTTTTTACCCATTTTAGTATATACTTGTTTTTACCCATTTTAGTATACTTAGTTTAAGTATATGCTAACCCAATATGTAAACACTAGTGGTTGTACATATGTATCTAAATCATAAAATCACTTATACTTGTTTTAGTATTTTTATGTGAAAACGTAAGTGTATTAGGAAACTATTGACTCAAACTATTTACGTATTCTATTTGTTTTGTTAAAATGATTTTACGTTTGTTATCGACAAAACATTAGAAGATCGTAGAATATAAATAAACGTTTTACGGCTTATTTGTATTAACAATCTCCCCTTTTTGTTGATGACAAAACATAAAATTATTTTAAGAAAACTAAAATTCATAGCAAATTTGAATTAGTAGTTTTTACTTTCTTCTCCCCTTTTTGTCGAAACAAAAAGTGTTAAAAGAAACTAACACAATTTTTAAAAAAAATTATGTAAAAATGTAAAGAGAGCAAGTGACGGAAATGGTACTGTCTTAACTCCCTTGATCTAGTCCATCCCTTTGAGAGGCGCAAGTACATAACGTAAAATATACTAATGTGTTTGCAAATATGTTTGCAAATGGTTCGTCTAAGTGACGAAAAATGTTCTCCCCCTTGAAGATTGCAAAGTTGCAATGGGGTGTCATGAAGTATAATCCAAAAGCGAATTAATGTTGCAAATGTTTTAGCAATATCGTTTGACACAAAGCTCCCCCTAGCTTTATGGTGTCTAAATCTTCATGTGTATTTTGAAAATCTACAAAATGAAGGTTAGAAAATAAGAGTATAGTGCATAATTTCCTGCAAATAAAACTCAAGTTAGTAGAAATATGTGCTTCTGTACCACGGATCCCACGGTTCCCTTCTTGGAGGGATCCGTCTAGGCATTTTGGAGGGATCCGGCTATCTGGTGAAGAAGTGTCAAACAATGCTAATGAAGAGATGAGATATGTGTACAATAACAAGCACAACACACAGAATAATCATGGCATATAAATATTCATTCAATAAAACAAGAGATAATCAAACAAATCTCTAAAACTAAGAGAATGAACTAGGACATACAAGTACCACTTAATACTAACTAGTTACTAGACTTAAGACGCGACAATGTGCTTGAGTGTAGGGATGAGTGGACTTGTTGATTTGATCCAACTTTGCAAGAAGATGATTAAACATGAAATGTATCTCATTTCGTGCTTCTTGAACAAGTCCTTGAGTGTTTAGATAATTTGGACAATTATTGTCTTGGTTTGGACCCGGAGGAAAATGGATATTTTGAGGAGGCTCTATGTGTGATTGTGGGTCTTCATTTTGAGAAGTAGGATGAGGTTCTAAAAATGAGGGTGGTAATGGAACTTCGTCCGTATGATCAAGGTTATTCCTTGTCTCCCATGATGGGCTAGTTGGCGTTGTTGGTGGTTCCTTATTCAATGAAAAGGTTGGTGAATGGGAGTTTCTTGGTGGTGAATGATCCAATGAGTAGATGTTTGGGTGAGGGAGAGTCTCATTCAAGGAGTGTAGTCCATGCTCAATGAATGAGGGTTTTGATGGCTTGCTAGAACTAGTCAAGTTTGGTTTTGAACTAGAGGATCCTTTTTCTAGTCCGAAAGGTTTGATGCTAATCCTTGCGGTTCTCTTAGCCTTTGTTGGATGAGTTTGATGAGATGGGGTTCTAGTATCATTATCTCTAATGGGGATGTTTCTAAGTGGAAGAGATTTCATCGATCATTTGACCCTTTCTTTTGGATGATCCTAAGGTTGAGGAGTTGTTGCTAAGAGCCTTAGTCATGGTGATGATAATGCTAATGTAAGCTTCTAATTGCTGATTTTTGAGAGGTAAGTGAGGATGGTGCCTTAAACCTAAGGTTGTTTGGTTTATAAAGGATAATTTGAATTAGGAAATTAAATTCTTGGTCACTTAGAGGACTAAGCATGCTCTTAAGGTTTAGATCAGCTCTAGGAGGATAATAAATGAATGCTAAAAGTGGTTAGACGACCAAAAGGTGACTTAAAATTGAATATGGAGGTCGATTGAGGCTTTCACAGCTACGGATCCGATCCTCTCAGAGGATCCGTCTGGGTTAAAGACCTGGGATCCTATTGTTAGGGTTTTTAGGTGAAATTATTATGCTTTTGTAAGGTTTATTATCAATGGATTTCGAGGTTTTGACTTAATTTTGAAGTCTTTAGCTGTAGGATATCTCAAATCCTCAACCATAATAAGTGACGGTGCTTAATGATGGTTTTGGGCAAGAAAATTGACTTTGGATAGTCTAACTATGTGTTTGACAAGGATACCATTTAATTTGATATGGAGAAATGGTGGTAATAAGTCCTAGAAGTCAGATAATGACTTAAGAAGAATTTACTAAAATCTTTAAAAATAAAGAAAAAATGAAAAACTATTTTTGAGCTTAATTTTGAGTCAAAGATGATTAAGATCAATTTGATAAAATTGAAGGATAGACCAAACTAAGTTCTATCATACGTGATAGATAATGTGTGAGTGTTGGAGCGGAATTATGGTGAGTTTTGACGAGTTGATAAATCAAAATTTTTTTGAAATATATCCTTGGTAAGCCATGGATGAGAGTGAGGTTTTCAACTATTTGAGGAAGAATTAGTTGGCTTTAGTATCTTATGTTTGACTCGTGTGAGGTGATCTAGTAGACTATTTTGATATGAGCAAATCTGTATTGCATATCAGATGCCACGGATCCCGCGGTTCCCTTCGGGAGGGATCCGCAAGTTCAAATGTCGGGATCCGCCTACTGTAGATCAGAGAGCTTTCAGCAAATGTGCAACTTTGCACTTTATAGTAAATGCTTCTCCTAGTTGTTTCTATGGGGACTAAATGCAAGAACACAACTAATATAATGTATATCAAAGTATGAAGAGCTAAAATTCCTAGAATGAGTGACGACGACCACTCAAGGGGTCGTAAAATCTCATTTTCCAAATACCTAAGTTAGAATTGTTTAGTGCAAAGATATGGCGATACCTACATACTACGAGCATAGTTTAAAGTGTTACAAACCATTGTTTGAAATTGTTCATCATACATTTGGGTCCTAAGACCTTACCTCTCTTCCTCATCTCGTCTTCACCCGTCCTCCACTATACCTCTTTTTCTTCAAGAAGTTGGCAAAGCACTTGAAGATTCTCTTGGTTTGTTGCCATTCGGGTGATGCACCAGGAACATCCGGTAATTGGTTGATATACTCCAAGGGGTCGAGTTCGGTATTTCCGAGTGGGTTGCTACTTCCTTCACCTTCTCTTGGTCTCTCCCTTTCTTCCGAGGAATCCGTGGGTGGGTGAGGCCTCTTGCCATCTACCATAAACCTCGTGGTTCTTCCCTCGGTCAATGGTACCATAACCTTGTTGCAAAAGCTAAGGTCATAGGTTTGTGGAGAAGGATCTAATGCAAAGATGAATTTAGGAGCATTGCATACGGGAGCACCATTTTGTCCATGCTTCTTACACTTGCCATTCTCTTGACCATGTAGTAGGCAATGTTAAAGCGAGTCTCAGTCACTAGACAATAGATCATGAAGCTTAGACATGCGTTGGGGTGATCCTTGTTTCCTACTAGACACACCACATTCTCACTTATCACATCTTCCCATTTTCTATACAACGCGTACATCTCCGAGAGCTTCATTTGGAAAGGATCCCTATAGATCACTTTCGACTTCCTAGTAACCCTTGATGGAGATGCTCTTGGCATAAACATGGTGTCCCTTACCGTGGTTGCTTCCGGATTGTCGCGATAAATCTCGTGATGATCAACCATAGAGTGTATCTCCTCCAACGACCACTCATTAGAATACATGCAAACCCAGTCATATGGAACCCCTATTATTCTTCAAAATTCCTCAAGTGAAAGAGTGTACTCATGTCCATTTATGGTGAATTCAATTGAGATGGACCCATCATCATTTCTAATTATACCCATTGTCTTGTAGAACTCAAGCACAAAGACCGGGAAAATTTGCTCGTTTATATCCAATAAACAATCAAACCCAATAGTTCCAAATACTTCCCTTATGTCGGTATTTGCAAGAAATGATGGATCAACAACTCTACCTTCATGAAAGAGTCTCCTTTCAATCAACTTAAAGGCTTTCCTATCGTCAGGACTTAATCCATTTTTCCTATGGTACATGGGTATGTAGTGAGCGGTGTCTTGGTAATCTTGTTGCTTGTTGCTTGGCATGATGTTCCTAAACAATACAACCACAATGTGGTGTTAATTGTGAATAGTAGCCTAGAGGGTTTGATTACAATTTTGCTCTCATCATCTTTGTTGAGTTCAAGAAATGTGTTTAATTTGTATTAACAATGTTAATTCTTTGATTTAGATTATCTTAGAAAACAATCTGGTGAAAAATTATGATAAACCCATTTGAACCCAACTCTTAAATATGAAGAAATTGTAATCTTAGAAATCAAGGAAATAAATTAACAATGTAGTGAAGATTGTACTTACACAAGTGATTGTTAAACTTGAGAGGAATGATCAAATTGCTCCTATGAACAGTACATGAGTTCTTGTTCGTGAGTCTTTGAGGTGAGTATAATTGTGGAACAGCCACAATGATCATTTTTTAGCTTATACTGTCTTCTGTTGCACGGATCCAGCGGATCCCTCTCATTTGGGATCTGGCTAGTATAAACGAAGGGATCTGGCATGACAGCAAAAGTCAGATCAAACATTCCTTGATAACTTTGGTTTGGGAGTTTTAAAACACCTAGTGTTTTGATGTTAAGGCTCTAAAACTTGTGGTTTGAGGTTTTGAAGATTTAATACTATTCCTATTAGACGAGGTTCCCTTTTTAAGAATCAGTCATAATTCTTGGGAAGCTTTTCAAACATTATAATAAAATCCCATTTTATCATAATATAAGAAGTTTCACATGGATATTTATTGACATAGATGAAGTGTCAATAAATCCTTTGTGATGAATAATGATTGAGGTTATCGAATAACCAAGATATCATTATTACGAGTTGGTAATGTATTCTATACAAATTAGTCAAAGAATACTATTTTGATGATGACTATAATATGGATAACTACTTGAACAATTACTAATAAATCATGCAACTAAAAATAAAAGTAAGTAATTAACGATCATACCTTTGCTAAATATTCTTTTTAAGAAACGAAGTATTTAGATGTTTTGTTGTTAGATATAAGATTTCACAAACACACTAAACCAAAACCATATGGGGCGTTAACTAAGTTTAGAGAGAGAAAGTTCTAGTGAGAGAAAGGAAGAGAGTTGCGAACTATGTGAAACAAAGAAAAATGGTATTGAAGCTCCAACCCTCTACCTTGGGAGGTAGAGGGTATTTATAGTTTCTTACAAACTAACGCCACCTACGGGCTGTGGATCAGGCATACAGTGGGTAAAGACCGTCCGTCCTCCACGGTGTTACTTAACTAAATACTACTTAACACAGAATAACTATGACTACGAGCTTTCTAACGATTACATATACTTGAGGTGACCGATTCTTTAATACCGGGAATTTCTAATTCCTACCGCCTAAGGAGGTCACCTCAAACACACATTAAAATTACATTGAATACAAATAGATTTTACATTGAGATTGTTCTTGGATTCTTGTCCATGTTCTTTGTTCTGTAGCTCGTAGTCTTTGATTCTTCATAATTGCATGTTTGGATAATCTGAGTGGAGGTCTTTAACTGATCTACGTGATACTGAGTTTTGAGCCACCTTTGAGATCATCAGCCACATTAAATCTCTGACTCAACCTTTGTGGTGTTGGTAATTGGTGATGTTGTGACTTTTGGACCGACATGCTCACATTCTGGATCATAATTTATTCTTATCAGAGTAGCGGAAGCTTTCGATGATTCATGATATTGGCGCAGCGTAGCGAAGCATGGAGTGAAACTATCAGAGTCATTGATGCACCAATCATGATATCTTTAGATATGAATGTGTTGTGTGAGCATGCGGCTATGGATTGACCGCTCCATTCTGATCACGCAAGCGTCGGGTGTACCAAGATAAGACGCTTAGCAATAGAGCGCACAAAAGTGTCTTTGATCACTTTCGATGAATTGAGGTACACGGCCCACGGTTCCCCGCTGATCGACAAGTATCGCTCGGATCGAGTATAATTCCGAAGAATTTCCGACAGGTTTCGCAATGCTCTCAGCCGTTCTCAAACCGGAGCGTCTCAAAGAAGACAACACGGAAGTGAGTGAACCAAATGAATAGAGATTCACTGATTGATGAAAAGAGATTTGAAAAAAATCGTGTATCGCTCAATAGAAATTGTTTTGCAATACAACGAAGTTTTAGTGAAAAATCATTTATCAATCATAAACACCTTTTGATTTGAAATAATTGTACACGGTCGATGTGCTTAGAGAAAAGAGTTTTTAAACACAACGACCGGTTTTTCAAAGGTATCCGTCAATCCATTTTCTTGGACCTCGATTGATTCAATTTTGAATCGCTCCACTGATGAGGTCCATATGACACATTCAAGTCTTGGCAATACCACAAGGATAGTGCGAAGGACTCATAAGATATAATCTCACATTCCACATTGTGTGAAATAGTGAGTCTTCAAGAAATAAGTGTCCTAAAGAGATTAATTGACGATCTCGTGGCTCTAGACTCAATTTGTGCATATTTGGTTCCTATGCCGAAGACTAGGGAGAGGGTCTCCTTCTTCAATACCAACTATCTCTAAGAGAAAGTCGATAGATTATGTCGGTTCCCGGTGAGAATGAAACAAGCCCTTTTAAGAGGAACTTGAGTAGCTTGGAAGTTTAGTGCGTTAGATGGGTCCATGACGTCTTGTCTTCAAAACCAAGTGTTACCTTAGTAACCACCAAGTAGCATATGAATTGAACCCGTTTCTAAGGTTGAATTAATTGAGGGCTATTTCTTTTCACCCTTTTCTCATTCAATTCTTTTTCATTCTTCAACCCCTTCAGTGCTTACCGAGACTTCATGACTAGAACCTTGTTGGGTTTATTCCAGTACTAGCTCAGTCTCTGTCACAATTCTCAATTTCCGGTCATTTCTCAAACTCAATATTCATCATATTAGTTCATGCATGGTTTTGCATTTCACGTTAAACGCATAAATTCTTATTAAATAAACGCTATCGTACGATCTTTTATTTTGAACAATTGATCCGACACTTCCCAAAACTTATCCTGATATATTTTTATACTCAATTTAAGACCATAAAAATTATATTATTAGTTTACCCGGTGTTTTAAATTTATTTTGTATATAAATTGTTATATTTATATAATTACGACGGTTTTCTTAAAAACTGCACGATAATTATTACTTCACTAAATTTTTGTAAGAAATGTATTTTTATAATTTTTATGACATCAATACATTTTATTTTGTTCCGTTAAAATTTATTTCTAGCTAACGCTACCCTAAATACTTATATATACAAACAATTTATCTATACTACATACACTATATTACAATTACTAATAAAAAAATACATTACCTATCTTTTGCTTTTCATCTAGTCGACCAAATAAGATGACTCACCTTTGTTGTATACAAAAATCTTTTGCTAGCTTAACAAATATGCATATTTAGGAAGATATTTTCCTTATAATGATTTTTTTTACAAACAAACACATAGATATTCATTTATCCAAGGTGAAAAAAAAGAGAACCTCTCCAAACTCTTCATCATTTTCGGCCAAGACCAAAAACAAGAAGAAACTTGAGTTTTGCAAGAACAAGTGAAATTATTTACACTAGTTTACTCTCTTTTAAGGTTTTGAAATAAGAACCTAGGGTGTTAGGATTGACCTTTGTTCATTTCACCTCATCAAGTTACTAGTAAGCATTTCATACTCATCATCATCTTTCATATTCATGCTATGTTCATTTTATCATGTTTGAGTAAAACATGCAATTTATATGGATGTTTATACCACTTAAATTGTTTTTTTAAGCACTATAAGTTTATATAAGTTATCCTATAATTACTCCTTGAAACATATCACTTTTGGTGATGTCTAGGAACCCATGACACCCTAAGAAGGTGTATGGTAGGATTAGAATAGCTTCGGAGTTGGTTTGAATTGGTTGGAATAGGTTTGGCGCGAGAAAAACTCATTTCGACAACTCTAATTAAGGGTCTGATCATATTTGTTAATTCTGGAATTTTCGACAGTTTATAAAAATTTTTGGGCTAGACATTTGGAAAATACACTTTAAAACGAAAACGTGGCCGCTTGAACGGGTTAAAACGGAGCTATAACGAAGAAGATATGAATTTTTCAAGTTTGACGACGAAAACTATTAATTTCAGAAATTTCAGCATGTTACTATCACTTTTTACGAGTCAAAAATGAGGCTTAAACGTTATTAAATGTGTCGACTTATCAAAAATATATTAGTATACTTTAATACGAATCTAAGGATGTAGAAAACGTAGAAAACGGACTTGTAACGATTAAATTATACACGTTTACACAAAGTTGCCGTAACTTTATTATATAAGAAAAACTAATATATTTCTATTAGACAAACCTTACGGTAACAAGTGACCATGTTGAGGGTCGTTTTTAACAAGGATGTAATACTTTTTATAACGTGATGTCTTCTAGTAAAAGTAAGTTCGCCAAACATATTTTCCAAAATGTCCAACCGTTCGTCAAGCGGAGTTGTAATGAATAAATTACGGTCACTTAAACTTTGCCGAAAACCACCATTAAACAATATTTTGGACACAAGTACCATACTTTACTTATATTTTTCTCCATGATCAAGACCTTTGGGATGAAAACTTAAATGCTAAAACTTTGAGATAATGATACAAGCTTCCCAAAACCGTTGAGTTTGTTTCCTAATACTCGATGTGTACCATTTTACGACTAGCTTTTCGAGGCCGTTTACTCACTTTCATGAAATTTTCAATGACATTATTTTACGACGAAAAACTATAATTTCTTAATAAATCACTGAATGATTATCGTAGGATATCATTTCGACGAAATATGGTAAAGTATTTTGTAACTTGACAAGAGGTCATAAACATATATTTCGACGATAAACATTATTTTCAAGTGTACAAGTGGTATGAATATCATATGAGTTTGCATGCACGACATTGTTTCATGACTTATATTAGAGCAAATCATTCATATTAGGTTGCGGATAGAGATCGCACCTCATTTCAGTGTATCTACTTTTGTCATCATAAACATTGCACCAGGTGAGTTCGTAGTCCCACTTTTACTCGTTTAATTGTTTTCTAAACTCTTCGGGGGAGATACATGCTCAACTACTTGCTTTTACTTTACATTTATATGAACTTAAATATCTTTTGTTTCACTCTATGTGCGCGTAAGTAGATTATGTCCGAACTAAATTGATCACTATGTTATGAACGCTATTAGTTGAAACACTTTCCTTGATTTTGAACCCTTCGACATGTATATTTGAGCTCTTCTAAATTGATTCGAACCCTTTAACATATAAGTGAACACTTTGGACTTGATATGAACCTTTTGACATATAGTTAAACTCTTTTAACCTGTAAAGGACCCTTTTGATATATTTTAAACTTGTTTGACGTGATTTTGAATGCTTCGACTATCTTGAACCTTTTGATATTATTCGAGCTCTTTGACTGTTCTAAACTTTTGAACTCGACTTAAATCTTTGAACTTAATTAAGAACTTTTAAACGGAACCCTTGAACTTAAATACAAACTAATCACTTGTTTGAACTTATTGAACCGTACGTGTTATGACCTTGACCTAAAGTCTCCCATGTTCGGAGAATCACTATAAAGTCTCCCATGTTCGGAGCAACACTATAAAGTCTCCCTTATTCGGAGCAACCTAAAGCCTCCCCGGTCCGGAGCAGAGCGTCTCACTATGTTACGGAGCGTTCTCAATAATTCTCGCCTTATTGGTGGAGTGTGCAAAGTCTCCCTATGTGAACGGAGCAATACCAATTCTTGCCTTATTGGTGGAGTGTGCAAATTCTCCCATGTTCAGAGTGTTCTTAATTGTATATAATAGTTGTATGATGTACTGTTCGTACATTAGCATTGTTAGTCTCCTATTAGTAGGTAGTATGGATAGCGCTATTAGATGTCAGCCAACCTCTCGTCCACTATGTTACGGGACGCATATTATTTATTCTAGGGGCTTTGCCTGGCATACATTATTATATACATGGTACTATATTGTGAACTATTATGACCACTTATACTTGACCACTAGACACACTATATTTTGTGCAATGGGTTGTGAACACACAGGTTGCAAGTTTTGTATGGGCGGAACTTGGAACAGAGTGGATTTACAATGCCTTTGCTTTGTGATCTCATTTGACAACGTGTACTTGACTATTAGACATAATTTGGCAGTGGGTTGTGAACACACATGTCGCAAGTTCCGTATATAACTGTAACTTTGATGCTATGACAGTCAATCCCCAGGAATTCCATTCCGCTGCAAAACATTTAATTTGGGGGTGTGACAGATTGGTATCAGAGCATCGGTTATAGAGAACTAGGTTGCATCATTGACCCTAGACTATAACTACATCATCATAGCATCTCATCATATCATTATAAGTGCATACTCCTTATACATGCGGACTTATGACTCAACACCAAACATCATATGAGACGATTAGTCCAAGCATTGCATAGTTACTCCTAAATTATACATAGCCTGATCACCTATGTCTAATTCAGGAAGAATCAAGCAATGAAGGGAGTAGTAGTCTCATATGTGTAAGCAATTCCGTAATCGAGCCAAATTTTCAAAAGATTTTCTTCAAAATACTTGTTTCCAGTTTGATCCGAGCGACAGTTCTTGTTTGATGAGTTGCAAATATCAAGCTAGAAACAAGTTGTTGCTCAAACCGATTTAGCCTAATTGTATGACAGTTCTCGTTTGATGAGTTGTGGGATTAAGTAAAAATCGGTTACCTAAAAATCTTTTGAGGGTTTCGCTCGAGAATGGGAAAGCCCTCATCAAGCCCAATCATAAGAGAGCATGTATTTAGGATGGGAAATGCTCACGATATCACGAGAACGTATTTAGTTGAACGAGGAACCTATATGCATGAGCATTGACATGATCATTTAGACTATACACGAGCATGAATTTTTAGAACCCTTGTCGAGGATCCGACTATAGTTATCATTAATTGAATCACGAGGACGTGACGCTGACATGGGAAGAATGTCACAATTCTCAATTTCCGGTCATTTCTCAAACTCAATATTCATCATATTAGTTCATGCATGGTTTTGCATTTCACGTTAAACGCATAAATTCTTATTAAATAAACGCTATCGTACGATCTTTTATTTTGAACAATTGATCCGACACTTCCCAAAACTTATCCTGATATATTTTTATACTCAATTTAAGACCATAAAAATTATATTATTAGTTTACCCGGTGTTTTAAATTTATTTTGTATATAAATTGTTATATTTATATAATTACGACGGTTTTCTTAAAAACTACACGATAATTATTACTTCACTAAATTTTTGTAAGAAATGTATTTTTATAATTTTTATGACATCAATACATTTTATTTTGTTCCGTTAAAATTTATTTCTAGCTAACGCTACCCTAAATACTTATATATACAAACAATTTATCTATACTACATACACTATATTACAATTACTAATAAAAAAATACATTACCTATCTTTTGCTTTTCATCTAGTCGACCAAATAAGATGACTCACCTTAGTTGTATACAAAAATCTTTTGCTAGCTTAACACATATGCATATTTAGGAAGATATTTTCCTTATAATGATTTTTTTTACAAACAAACACATAGATATTCATTTATCCAAGGTGAAAAAAAAAGAGAACCTCTCCAAACTCTCCATCATTTTCGGCCAAGACCAAAAACAAGAAGAAACTTGGAGTTTTTGCAAGAACAACTGAAATTATTTACACTAGTTTACTCTCTTTTAAGGTTTTGAAATAAGAACCTAGGGTGTTAGGATTGACCTTTGTTCATTTCACCTCATCAAGTTACTAGTAAGCATTTCATACTCATCATCATCTTTCATATTCATGCTATGTTCATTTTATCATGTTTGAGTAAAACATGCAATTTATATGGATGTTTATACCACTTAAATTGTTTTTTTTAATCACTATAAGTTTATATAAGTTATCCTATAATTACTCCTTGAAACATATCACTTTTGGTGATGTCTAGGAACCCATGACACCCTAAGAAGGTGTATGGTAGGATTAGAATAGCTTCGAGTTGGTTTGAATTGGTTAGAATAGGTTTGGCGCGAGAAAAACTCATTTCGACAACTCTAATTAAGGGTCTGATCATATTTGTTAATTCTGGAATTTTCGACAGTTTATAAAAAATTTTGGGCTAGACATTTGGAAAATACACTTTAAAACGAAAACGTGGCCGCTTGAACGGGTTAAAACGGAGCTATAACGAAGAAGATATGAATTTTTCAAGTTTGACGACGAAAACTATTAATTTCAGAAATTTCAGCATGTTACTATCACTTTTTACGAGTCAAAAATGAGGCTTAAGCGTTATTAAATGTGTCGACTTATCAAAAATATATTAGTATACTTTAATACGAATCTAAGGATGTAGAAAATGTAGAAAACGGACTTGTAACGATTAAATTATACACGTTTACACAAAGTTGCCGTAACTTTATTATATAAGAAAACTAATATATTTCTATTAGACAAACCTTACGGCAACAAGTGACCATGTTGAGGGTCGTTTTAAACAAGGATGTAATACTTTTTATAACGTGATGTCTTCTAGTAAAAGTAAGTTCGCCAAGCATATTTTCCAAAATGTCCAACCGTCGTCAAGCGGAGTTGTAATGAATAAATTACGGTCACTTAAACTTTGCCGAAAACCACCATTAAACAATATTTTGGACACAAGTACCATACTTTACTTATATTTTTCTCCATGATCGAGACCTCTGGGATGAAAACTTAAATGCTAAAACTTTGAGATAATGATACAAGCTTCCCAAAACCGTTGAGTTTGTTTCCTAACACTCGATGTGCACCATTTTACGACTAGCTTTTCGAGGCAGTTTACTCACTTTCATGAAATTTTCAATGACATTATTTTACTGATTTAAAAACTATAATTTCTTAATAAATCACTGAATGATTATCGTAGGATATCATTTCGACGTAAATACTGGTAAAGTATTTTGTAACTTGACAAGAAGTCATAAACATATATTTTGACGATAAACATTATTTTCAAGTGTACAAGTGGTATGAATATCTTATGAGTTTGCATGCACGACATTGTTTCATGACTTATATTAGAGCACATCATTCATATTAGGTTGCGGATAGAGATCGCACCTCATTTCAGTGTATCTACTTTTGTCATCATAAACATTGCACCAGGTGAATTCGTAGTCCCACTTTTACTCGTTTAATTGTTTTATAAACTCTTCGGGGGAGATACATGCTCAACTACTTGCTTTTACTTTACATTTATATGAACTTAAATATCTTTTGTTTCACTCTATGTGCTGTAAGTAGATTATGCTCAAACTAAATTGATCACTATGTTATGAACGCTATTAGTTGAAACACTTTCCTTGATTTTGAACCCTTCGACATGTATATTTGAGCTCTTCTAAATTGATTCGAACCCTTTAACATATAAGTGAACACTTTGGACTTGATATGAACCTTTTGACATATAGTTAAACTCTTTCAACCCAAAGGACCCTTTTGATAAATTTTAAACTTGTTTGACGTGATTTTGAACGCTTCGACTATCTTGAACCTTTTGATATTATTCGAGCTCTTTGACTGTTCTGAACTTTTGAACTCGACTTAAATCTTTGAACTTAATTACGAACTTTTAAACGGAACCCTTGAACTTAAACACAAACTAATCACTTGTTTGAACTTATTGAACCGTTCGTGTTATGACCTTGACCTAAAGTCTCCCATGTTCGGAGCATCACTATAAAGTCTCCATGTTCGGAGCATCACTATAAAGTCTCCTTGTTCGAGCAACCTAAAGCCTCCCCTCCGGAAAGCGAGCTCTCACTATGTTACGGGCTTCTCAATAATTCGCCTTATTGGTGGAGTGTGCAAAGTCTCCCTATGTGAACAGAGCAATACCAATTCTCGCCTTATTGGTGGAGTGTGCAAATTCTCCCATGTTCGAAGTGTTCTTAATTGTATATAATAGTTGTATGATGTATCGCTTGTACATTCGCATTGTTAGTCTCCTATCAGTAGGTAGTATGGATAGCGCTATTAGAGGTCGGCCAACCTCTCGTCCACTATGTTACGGACGATATTATTTATTCTAGGGGCTTTGCCTGGCATACATTATTATATACATGGTACTCTATTGTGAACTATTATGACCACTTATACTTGACCACTAGACACACTATATTTTGTGCAATGGGTTGTGAACACACGGGTTGCAAGTTTTGTATGGGCGAACTTGAACCGAGTGGATTTACAATGCCTTTGCTTTGTGATCTCATTTGACAACGTGTACTTGACTATTAGACATAATTTGGCAGTGGGTTGTGAACACATAGGTTGCAAGTTTTGTATGGGCGGAACTTGGAACTGAGTGGATTTACAATGCCTTTTCTTTGTGGACTATACTAAATGACCAAAAACTTTGCCTTTGTTGCATGAACGCTTTTTAAAAGCTTTACTTGTTAACTAAACTCTATGAACTCACTCAACCATTGTGTTGACACTTTTAGCATGTTTTATCTCAGGTATCTAAGGCTTTCACTTCATGGCATGCATGTGGACTTATCATAGAGTCGCGGTGTCGACGCTGCCTCACCTATATTTTATGCACTTAACTATCGTTTGATTGTAACAAACTAATTTTGGTATATTGGAAATATTTTGGGACCTATGTTTTGTAAACTCTGATTATTTTACTTAATCAAACGATATTTTCAAAACGACACTTTAGGTCGTTCGATATAACTTTAACTTTGATGCTATGACAGTAATCCTCAGAATTCCATTCGCACAAAAGCTTAATTTGGGGTGTGATACTCATCCGCACTCTTCCCGTATTTTCATTTTTCTCCTTTTTTTCATCATACCTAAGGACTTCTACACTATCTAGTGGATTGTCCCCGGGTAGATCCCTCCGGTTCTGGCGGATCATGGGACCTCAACCTAACCTTATCATCCTTATATCACCATACATAAAGTAAAGTTGGTCGGTCTTTTTGGTATCGTTCATTTGCCATAGGAACCAATTGAAAACCATTTGAAAATCAATCAAGATACTTGTGATATAGAATCAAAGCATTTTGTACCTTAATTGTTTTGATATTTTAGAAATGCTCCCTCAACATATGCATATAAATTTAGAATTTGTTTAGCACATGGAGGCAAGAGATCTTTGAAATCGTTAGATTGAGAATGAACGGTCCAATCTTTTGATTAACATTTTCTAAAATGATCATCATCACTTCCCAATCAATTTGAGTAAATAAAACATTTTGAGGAAGGATGAGGTTTTCAAAGTTTTCCCCTCAATATGTGCCTCGAATTTTGCACATATTAGGGAATTTGCACTTAGAGACAATTGATTACGCTTTTAATAATTTGAGGTTTTAAAATAGTTGCTCCCCCTCAACATGTGCATGGAAAATTTGAAATCGCTTGTCACTTGCGGGGAGGCAAACATACTAATCACTTATGAAACCATCTATC
>OU343220.1:76545128-76637164 GCA_910596185.1 Chrysanthemum makinoi
GAAGATTTTGAATTTTCCTGCTAAGTATTTCAATTTATCAAAAGCTATCATTTTTGGTTTTTCAAAATAACGTCCAAAGTAAACTTGAGTAATCTCTACAACTATGACCAAAGTGTATAAGTTGCCTCCTTAGCTTTCTTATAGCTCATGGTCCAAGAGTAGTCCATATGTAGGTAATTCCTATATAATCATTTGATGTGGACACCATATTTTTAGATTTGTGACTACTATGTGTTTTTTACCAAGTTTTGCAAGCGTCCCAAAAGTGTTGGTCATATTTTAGTTTTGGTAAATTTAAAACCAACTCTTTTGAAGATAGGTTTTGTATAAGACTCATATTAGCGTGACCTAAGCGTCTATGCCAAAGAGATGAGCTATCGTCTAATGTTGTTTGGCAAAGTTTGTCATTTTGTTTTATCTATTTTCATGACGTTATATTTATTTTCCTAACTCCTTTAGCTATGGTGATACCATCTTTTAGTATTTACTACCATTTTCATCAAATAGTACTTTATACTTTTATCACATAGTCAAGTTGGCTAATACTAAGTAGATTAAATCCTAACCTATCCACATAAGCAACATTTTCAATAGTTAGAGAGTTATGAGCAATCGTACCTTTGCCAATGATTTTGCTTTTGAATTGCTACCGAAAGTGACATGACCTCCGTCATACTCTTGGTATGATGAGAAGAGATTTTTGTTGCCCGTCATGTGTCCGTGAGCATCCACTATCTTTAATCCATTCATCAGGTTCCAATCCAACTTTCAAACATACCTAAGAAGCGAATAACTCAAACATTTGGTCCCCAATATCTCATGGGTCCGTTGGGGTTAAACATACCATTTATTTGATTCATGTATGGAAATGATGGGTAAGGGTTCCATGGCATGTAATCGGAAGTTTGATATGGTCTAGGAAAGTTTTGATTCCAACCGTTGTGTTGGTAGTTAGGTTGAACGTTGTGGTTGCTCTTAGGAAAGGGGCGTTTGGCAAAGAAGTTTTATATCGTTGTTGAGTAGTTTTTGATCTAAATTCAATTTTAACAAGTCCTACTCCTGATATAATGGCTGGTTTTAGTTTAACATTATCATTGGTTTTCTTTGTTACTTTAACAATTCATGCGGTCCGTATTGCGAACATTACGTTCTGCTGAGTACCGCGGTACCATTTGCACAACGGACGGAACCCCTATTTTGGTTCCGTCACGTCCGTGCTTTACAGCACAATTTTGACAGAATTTTCGTCTTTTTCGGCCGTTTTGTTTTGACTCTTTGGAATTAATACTTCATTAAAACTTAGCCCATTCATGTCTCCTGGTGTTTTATGGATTTTAACTATTTCATCGGCAATAGCGATGTTTTTGTTAAACCTTTTAAACTTAGAATTATTTTCTATTAAAACTTCTTGTGTGAGCTTTAGTTTTTCTATTTCAAGATTAAGCTCTGGACATGATTTACAATCATCGTCATTTGCTTTTTCAAGTCGTTTTGCTTTTTCTTTTAACTCATATACCTCATTTTCCAAAAACTCCTTTTAAGTTTTTAGAAATTTATTTTTAGTTATGATTTTTAGACTTAGCTCACACAATTGATTATATTGTTTTTGCAAGGTGTCATCATCTATAAAGGAATAAGAAGAGTCGGAAAGTACCTCATTTGACTCATGTGCCATTAGGACGATCTCTTCCTTGCTTGATTCTTCATCGTCTTCACTATCACTCCAAGCACCACTTACAAAAGCTCGTTGAGTTTTGCTTTTAGGTGGCTTGGGACATTCTCCTATGAGATGACTTGCATCACCACATCTAAAACACTTTCTTTCACCTTTAATCTTCTTATCATCCCGATCTTTTCGGAATGGCTTCTTTTCTTCTCGAGGTTGTCTT
This sequence comes from Chrysanthemum makinoi, assembly GCA_910596185.1. Taxonomy (NCBI): domain Eukaryota; kingdom Viridiplantae; phylum Streptophyta; class Magnoliopsida; order Asterales; family Asteraceae; genus Chrysanthemum; species Chrysanthemum makinoi. The sequence goes on from OU343220.1 coordinate 76,547,018, forward strand.
ACAAACTTTCCTCTTCTTCTAAAGAACTTCTTGAAATCTCTAACGGCCATGGCATACTCCTCATCTTCACTATCGGACCAAGATTCACCATCATCGCTTGATTCCGCCTTTGCTTAAGAGCAACGGTTTGATCTTCTCCTTTATTCCTTTGATGATCTCCGAATCTTTCTCCATTACCATTTCGTGAACTTTGAGGTTGCCAATTAGCTCGTCTAGTGACATTATTGAGAGATCTTTTGATTCTTCAATAGCGGTCACTTTAGCTCTCCATTTTGGATGGAGTGCTCTAAGAAATTCCTGACAAAGTTCTTACTACGAAAAGATTCATCAAGTGCTTTAAGTGATGTAATGATAGTGTTAAAGCGAGCAAAGCCACAATCAATGGTTTCATCTTCAGGATAACAAATTGTTCATATTGTTGAACAAGAAGATCAATTTTGTTATCCTTGACTTGTGAATTACCTTGATGTGTAACAATTAAAGATTCCCAAATATCTTTGGCGGTTTTCACACATAAAAATTCTTTCATATTCTTTTCTAGGTAAAGCATTATAAAGCATCATTTTAGCTTCATTATTTTTAGCAACTAATTTCTTTTGTTCATCAACGGAAATATCCTTTGTTGTAGAACTAAAATCTCCTTTAACAATAATTAACCAAAGATCTATATCTTTTGATTTTACATATGTTTCAACGGTTTTTCCAATAGATAAATCCATTGGTTTCAAAGAGTGGTGGTCTTTGCATAGATTGCCCTTCTTTAAAGTTTTCAGAATCCATGGATCGTTTCAAGTTTATAAAATACAAGTTATTTTAGAAATTCTTGAGCAACCTGGCTCTGGTACCAATTGTAGAAAACTAGAAGGGGGTTGAATAGTTTACCGATTAAAATCTTTGTTTTGAAACTTATTGAAAGATCAATTGATATTGATCTTAGATATGTTAATGAAATATGCAAGCAATATGTAATAAGTAAATAAGGAAGGAAATGATCAAACCACAACAAGTTGTTTGTAGTGGTTCGGCCTACAAGGACTCTTTTTCCTTGCCCTACTCCACTCCTCGAGTCTCACACTCGGGAGTTTAACTTCACTAGTCAACAAGCTCCTTTCACCGGTGGAGAAAACCTTTACACTTCGCTTACACTATTTCCGACACTAAGCTAGATGTCGAGTACTTTCCAAGGGTACAACTACTCCCACACACAATGTATTTTGAGGACTAAAATACTAACCACTCACACTCACAAGATTATGATGGTTTGATACAACAATGAAGTATGGATCAACACTAGATCATACAACACTAAACAAACAAGACTTCCAACTTCTCGTTGAAGCTTGAATATGACTTGATCTTCTTTGCTACAAAAGAGATCACTAATATGATATGAAACTGAGTTAGAAAGGTTAGAGAGAAGATATGTATGAGAGTATGTTAGAAAGGGATAAGAAACTACTTGGCTTGGCATTGCTATTTATAGCCAAATTGGACAGGAGCGTCCCGGACGGCGGACCCCTTAAAGGTTTCCGCCCTGTACCAATTTGGTACCGCCAGTCTGACAATCAAGATATCAAATCTTGCCTAAAGTCAACTCTATCTAAGTGAGATTGTGCAAGATATGAAGAGTACAAATCTTCACAAAATATCTAATGGAATCTTCCAATGATTTCCATGATGTAATACATGATGTCAAATGTTGTATTACTATTTATAGAAATATGCAAATGCTTTAAGTAGTGTTTGGTTTTAAGAACCTAACACATTCTACAAACTACTATCATACATAATGATTAAAGTCATATCAAGATGTTACTAATCATAAATGTAAATGCTTGAATGATGAATATATTGTTTGAGAAAGCTTGTTTTAATATCTAATAAACTTGACAAGCTTTAAGCTTTTATAAATTAAATTTACTTTTGTCGTTAACAAAACTTAGGCAAAGATCAAAAATATAAATAACGTTTAATGACGATATTTGTATTAACAGAATCATCTCCCATTAAATCCACAAACGCTAGGATTTCCCCTCCACCAACTTAACCAATCAAACCAATCCCCAAAAGGATTGTTCCCATAAAACTACCAATGCCAAACACCACTAAACCTCCTAAACCAAATACTCCAATTTCCACTAAACCATCACCATTAGTGCCTAGAGCCATATCATTTACCACTCCACTTTCATCTCCACACCTCTACAACGTAGAGGACTTGTCTTCTAGGCCATCTCATCCTCCACCATTTCCAACATTCTCCTCAATAGAGAGAATAGCTCAACAAAATCAAGGCGTTGAATCGACACTAGCATCGACATCCTTTTCTCCATCACCCTCAAATAATCCCTTTTGTATTATGAGGAATCATCAAAGTTAACCACTCGATCACATGGAAGTAGATACCTCTCTACCACCATCCTCGTCACATATTTCACCACCACCTTTGGTTGAACCACCTCCACAAATTCCTCCTTCTTTTGAGAATCCTCAACCTTCCTCACTTAACCCTCCTCCTTTTGTGGAACCTCAACCAAACCTTCCATCTCAACCCATTCCATTTCTACCACCACCATTTCAGAGCCATGACAAAGATTGTTATCATTGTCAACTTGTTGAAGGCGTGATACATGAACTACGTGAAAAGCAATGTTTCATGTTTTATCACCTCCTCGAACGTTTCGATGAAGTCAACAAACCTAAACAACCTTGAGCTTAAGGATTCAAGTGGTGTCCTAGTTTTAAGCTTAACTTAGATAGTTTAGGAATCATATTTCATGTTTTAGTCATTCTCTTAGTTTTAGAGATATGTAGATCATTTCTCGGGTTTTTACTGAATGAAATTACATGTTATATGTCGTATTATCATTGGTCCCTTAATATGTAACTCATTTTTGATGTTAATGATAACATCAAATAGTCCTGAATATTAAGTGTCAATTTCCCCCGATAATGCTCGTATTTTATATCATTTATATGGATTTACGCTTGTTTTCCTCTATATTCCACTTTCAGGTAAATTACGAGCATTGGAGCTAATGAGACGCGGATTTGGATAGTTTATTAAAGATATATGATAGTATGCCCATTTTGAAGATGTTACGGCGTAACTCTTCTCTCACATTACGCCGTAACAGAAGCGTAGCTCAGAAAACCAACTAAACTGAAGATTATGGCGTAACTCCCTCCTAGGATTACGTCGTAACTATTTAGGTCAAATGATGTTCCGCGCCGCTGCAAGCTACTCCGTAACTCATTCCACAAATACGGTGTAACCATGATTTATAGAAGATACGTTGTAACTCATTTTTTATGTTATGCCGTAACCAGCTTTTCCAGAGCAAAATACGAAGAAATGGATGTTACGGCGTAACTCTCAACTTAAGTTACGCCGTAACCAGATCTGGCCTATAAATACCGCCCAAATTCCAGCATTTCTATTCATTCACTCCACACACCAAATCAGAGAACGTGGGTAGAAGGTTGAAGGCAGATCTTGAGGAGCATACGGAGCCATATCCAAGCATTAGCAATTTATCATTTCTGTACTTTCAATTCATGTATTTCGATATGTTAAACATTGAATCGATTATTTTAGTTAATATGAGCGGCTAAGCACCTTTGGTGCTAGCCTAGTTATGATTCCCTGATTGTTTTGTTTATGTTTACATTGCTTCCGTATAATTGTTTCTAGTATATGCATGTATAGTTTGTTGGTAGCTACCCTTGTTTCAGTAGTTTTGAATGCGGTAGTGGCTAGTTACTTAGGAGATATGACCAACTCACCCTAAGTAGGTAGACTGAGTGGGAAGGGTAAGAATTGACCAACTGACGACCCTTCTTCGCTTGTGCGATTTGACCAACTGATCACCTACCGTTTGGATGAACTTAAGAAGTTATGGATGAGTGTTTAAGATGCTAGCGCCCGGGCAGTCATTGTTATGAATCTTGCATGTAGTGGAACTTAATGACTTGTCTTAGGGGACTAAAAACAACTGGACTTACAAGGGTAGTAGCCTGTTCTCCGGTGAAAGCCTTTGCTGATAGTTTAGGACGAAATGACCAAATGATGTCCTAGCTACTTTTACCCCCACTTGAAGCAATTGGAAGTGATTAAACGTGAACTTAACTTGATAGGATGAGTAACTAGGTTAACACACTTCTCCTCTATTTATTTGCTTTCTTTTATTTTCTTGTCTTTAGTAATTAATTAATCATTTCAACCTTACAATCTGTGACACCTAGACTTAGTTAAAATCCGCACACATAGCTCTTGGGACGACCTCGGTTTTACCGAATACTACACTACACACGACCGGGTACACTGCTCGTTAGTGCATTAGGGTAGACCATACGTTTAACGAGACTTTATAAATATTAAAACTTGTTCAGTAAAACCTGCATCAAGTTTTTGGCACCGCTGCCGGGGAGTTATATTAGGATTTTTTGTTAAGTCTTTCATTTTTTTTTTGTTTTAAATTTTCTCAATTTCTCACAATCTGTTTTCAAGTTTCAGGTACCATGGAAGTTGTTAACATTGATGACCTCACTCTTGAGGAATATTTGGCGTTGACAAGAGAAGAACAAGGGCCGGGGCTCGTAAGACCGGCAATTGGAGCTAATGTCCGTTTCAAAATTAAAGATCAGTTTATGAGGGAGCTTCGTGCTAACCCTTTTTCAAGAAACATGGATGAAGATGCGTATGAGCACGTTGAGAATGTCTTGTACATTGCAAGCCTTTTCAACATTCCGGGTGTTTCTCATGACGCTGTTATGCTAAGGGTGTTCCCCATGACTCTTACTGGGGGAGCAAGAAGGTGGATCGAAAGATTTCCCGCCAGGGCAGTTGATACATGGGCTCTACTAAAAAAACACTTCATCCAAAGATATTGTCCTCCGTCAAAGATATCTAATCAGCTCATGGAGATCCATAATTTCAAGCAAGATGACGATGAAACGTTGTATCAAGCCTGGGATAGATACAACGATCTCCTCTACAAGTGTCCGACTCATGACCTGAGTAGCCAGAAATAGGTCAACATTTTTTACAAAGGAATTAACATAACTACAAGACAGATGTTGGACTACCAAGGACCAATTCCGAGCATGACCCCTACTCTTGCCATTGAAGCCATCTAAAAAATGGTCGATCATTCGCAAAAGTGGCACGATGGAGGAAGCAAGAGAAACCTCGGCGGAAACCTTGATGGAATTGCCGCCATCACTAGCAAAATTGAAAATCTTGGTCGGGATATGCTCAAGCTCAGAGAAAGTGTTCATGCCATCCAAATAGGTTGCGAAAGTTGTGGAGGAGGACATCTCAGCAAAAATTGTCCTCACATTGACGAAGATAGCACAGTCGAAGAAGCTAAATATGGAGAAAATCGACCGTTTTATGGGGATAATCGTAATAGTAATGGCTATCATTGAGGACTTCCTGGAAATTACAACCATGGGCCTTATGAAGGAAGAAAACCCAAAATTGAAGAAACCATTAACAAATTTCTGGAAACCTCAGCCCAAAGACAAAAAGAACAAGATGATTGGCTAAAAGATTTCCAGGAAAACACAAATAGAAGCCTCTCCAATCACGACACAACCTTAAAAAACCTAGAAACAATGGTGGAGAAGCTTAGTGAAAAGGTAAAGAAAAATAACACTAAACCGGAAGAGACAAAACTCATGGTGGTGTGCAAGGCCATTTTTTCTGATGAAGATGCAAAGTTGCAAGTTGATTCTACCACCAACAATTCGGATGCTGCTGAAAATTCCGGCGACAGTGTGAAGTTACGCCGTAACCCTTATGATGAGTTACGGCGTAACCAGGGGTTAGATAGTGAACGCGGAACTATTGATGAGAAAAATACTGATGGATCTGAAGGAAGTGAGTTACGCCGTAACCAACCCTCAGAGTTACGGCGTAACTGGGATACATGGCCTGCTAAATTTCTCGAGTTAGATGAATCAAGGACGCATGTTATTAACGGATGGTCAAAAGATACTAACTTATGCCCTCAATCTCCATCCAAAAGGAAGTATCACTGGTGTAAAATAATACCTGTATCTAATGGTGAATGGTACGATCTTTGGGCATCGTGCAACCCTCGTAACAAAATTTGCGACGGAGGAGATGATAATAAAAGGGTCAAGGATAACAAATACACGTGGCCTGCATATACTGATGAAGAAAGGTTGGCAAAACTCTCATTCGAAGAAGAGGAGGAACCACCTATTATGCACTATTGCGGATTTGGAGAGTTTATTGAAGATATATGATAGTATGCCTATTTTGAAGATGTTACGGCGTAATTCTCCTCTCACATTACGCCGTAACAGAAGCGTGGCTCAGAAAACCAACTAAACTGAAGATTACGGCGTAACTCCCTCCTAGGATTACGTCGTAACTAATTAGGTCAATTGATGTTCCGCGCTGCTGCAAGCTACTCCGTAACTCATTCCACAAATACTGCGTAACCATGATTTATTGAAGATACGGCGTAACTCATTTCTGATGTTATGCCGTAACCAGCTTTTCCAGAGCAAAATACGAAGAAATTGATGTTACGGTGTAACTCTCAACTTAAGTTACGCCGTAACCAGATCTGGGCCTATAAATACGCCCAAATTCCAGCATTTCTATTTGTTAATAAAAATATCGTCATTAAACGCTATTTATATTTTATGATCTTTACCTAAGTTTTGTTAACGACAAAAGTAAATTTAATTTTTATAAAGCTTAAAGCTTGTCAAGTTTAATAGATATTAAAACAAGCTTTTCAAATAATATCTTGATCACACAAGAATTTACATTTTGATTAATCATATTATTGATATGACTCTAAACCATAATGTATGTTAACATTTTTAGATCAAGCATGTTTTAGTTTCTTAAAACAAAACATTACATATGTATTTACATTTTAACAAATTTCTAAAAATAGAAAACAACACATGACATCATGTAATGCATCATTGAAATCTCTAGAAGATTTCACTAGATATTTTGTGTAGATTTAGACTCTACATATCTTACACAATCTTAGATATATATGGTTGACTTTGGTAAGATTTTGGTGATCTTGCTGTCAGACCCCGGCGGCACCAAAACTTTACACGGGCGGAACCCTTTTGAGGGATTCGTGGTCCGTGGTGCCTGCTGATCATTTTGGCTATAAATAGCAAAGCCAAACCAAGTTGTTTCTCATCTCTTTCTAGCATATTCACATACATTCCTTCTCTCTAACATTTCTAACTCAGTTTCATATCATTATAGTGATCCTCTTTTGTAGCAAAGAAGATCAAGGCATATTCAAGCTTTAACAAATAGTTGGAAGTCTTGTTTGTTTTTTGTTGTATGATCTAGTGTTGATTCATACATCATTGTTGTACCAAACCATCATAATCTTGTGAGTGTGAGTGGTTAGTATTTTAGTCCTTAAAATACATTGTGTGTGGGAGTGGTTGTACCCTTGAAAAGAACTCGACATCTAGCTTAGTGTCGGAAATAGTGTGCAAGCGAAGTGTAAAGGTTTCTCCGCCGGTGAAAGGAGCTTGTTGACTAGTGAAGTTAAACTCTCGAGTGTGAGACTCGGGGAGTGGAGTAGGGGAAGGAAAAAGAGTCATTGTAGACCGAACCAATATAAACAACTTGTCATGGTTTGATTGTTTCTTTCCTTATTTACTCTATATATATATTGCTTGCATATTGATTAACTTATCTAATATCAATATCAATTGATCTTTCAATAAGTTTCAAAACAAAGTTTTTAATCGGTAAACTATTCAACCCCCCTTCTAGTTTTCCACAATTGGTACCAGAGCCTCGTTGCTCAAGAATTTCTAAAATATATTGTATTTTATAAACTTGAAACGATACATGGATTACGAAAACTTTAAAGAAGGGCAATCAATGCAAAGACCACCACTCTTTGAAACCAATGGATTTATCTATTGAAAAAACCGTTTTGAAACATATGTAAAATCAAAAGATATAGATCTTTGGTTTGTTATAATTAAAGGAGACTTTAGTTCTACAACAAAAGATATTTTTGTTGATGATCAAAAGAAATAAATAGCCAAGAATAATGAAGCTAAAATGATGCTTTATAATGCTTTACCTAGAAAAGAATATGAAAGAATTTTTATGTGTGAAACCGCTAAAGACATTTGGGAATCTTTGATTATTACACATCAAGGAAATTCACAAGTCAAAGATAACAAAATTGATCTTCTTGTTCAATAATATGAACAATTTGTTATCCCTGAAGATGAAACCATTGATTGTGGTTTTGCTCACTTTAATACTATTATTACATCTCTTAAAGCACTTGATGACTCTTTTCGTAGTAAGAACTTTGTCAGGAAATTTCTTAGAGCACTCCATCAGAAGTGGAGAGCTAAAGTAACGGCTATTGAGGAATCAAAAGATCTCTAAAAAATGTCACTAGATGAGCTAATCGGAAGCCTCAAAGTACACGAAATGGTGATGGAGAAAGATTCAGAAATCATCAAAGGAAAAAGAGAAAAAATCAAATCCGTTGCTCTAAAGGCAAGAACGGAATCAAGTGATGATGACAAATATTGCTCTGGTAGTGAAGATGAGGAGTATGCTATGGCCGTTAGAGATTTCAAAAAGTTCTTTAGAAGAAGAGGAAAGTTCGTAAGGCAACCCCAAGAAGAAAAGAAGCCATTCCGAAAAGACCGAGATGACAAAAATGGAAAAGGTGAAAGAAAGTGTTTTAGATGCGGTGATGAAAGTCATCTAATAGGAGATTGCCCCAAGCCACCTAAAATCAAAACTCAACGAGCTTTTGTAAGTGGTGCTTGGAGTGATAGTGAGGATGATGAAGAATCAAGCAAGGATGAGATCGCTCTAATGGCACCTGAATCAAACGAGGTACATTCCGACTCATCTTATTCTTCTATTGATGATGACACTTTGCAAAAACAATATAATCAATTATGTGAGCTTAGTTTAAAAATCATAACTAAAAATAAGTTTTTAAAGACTAAAAAGGAATTTTTAGAAAATAAAGTCTATGAGTTTAAAAAAAGGAAAAACGATTGGAAAAAGGGAAAGCAAATGACGATGATTGCAAATATGTCAAGAGCTTAGTCTTGAAATAGAAAAACTAAAGCTCACACAAGAAGGTCTAATCGAACATAACTCTAAATTTAAAAGGTTTAACAAAAATATTGCTTGTGCCGATGAAATAGTTAGAATTCAAAAAACACCAGGAAACATGAATAGACTAGGATTTAATGAAGTATTAATTCCAAAGAGTCAAACCAAAACGGTCAAAAAAGACAAAAAAAATGTCAAAACTGCTGCAGTACAGCACGGACCAGACGGACCCAAAAATAGGGTTCCGTACGTTGTACAGTTTGGTGCCGTGGGGACTGCAGCAGGACATAATGTTTGCAATACGGACCGTAGTGAATTTGTCAAAGTAACAAAGAAAACCAAGGATAATGTTAAACTAAAACCTGTTGTTACATCAGGAGTAGGACTTGCTAGAAATGAGTTTAGATCTAAAACTATTCAACAACGGTCTAAAACACCTATTGCCAAACGCCCCTTTCTAAAGAGCAACCACAACATACAACCCAACTATCAACATACCGGTTGGAATCAAAACTTCCCTAGACCATATCAAACTCCAAATTACATGCCATGGAACCCTTACCCATCATTTCCATATGTGAACCAAGTAAATGATATGTTTAACCCAAACGGACCCATGAGACATTGGGGACCAAACGCTTGAGTTATTTGTGTCATAGGCATGCTTGAAAGTTGGATTAGAACCTGATGAATGGATAAAAGATAGTGGATGCTCACGACACATGACGGGCAACAAAAGCCTCTTCTCAACCTACCAAGAGTATGACGGAGGTAATGTTACTTTTGGTAGCAATCTCAAAAGAAAAATCATTGGCAAAGGTACGATCGCTCATAACTCCCTAATTATTGAAAATGTTGCTCATGTCGATAGGTTAGGATTTAATCTACTTAGTATTAGCCAACTATGTGATAAAAAGTATAAAGTACTATTTGAAGAAAATGGTAGTAAAATACTAAAAGATGGTATCACCATAGCTAAAGGAGTTAGGAAAAATAACATCTACGTCATGAAAATAGATAAAACATCTAATGACAAACTTTGTCTAACAACCTTAGATGATAACTGAACTCTTTGGCATAGACGCTTAGGTCACGCTAATATGAGACTTATCCAAAACCTATCTTCAAAAGAGCTAGTTAGAAATTTACCAAAACTAAAATATGACCAACATTTTTGCAACGCTTGCAAAATTGGTAAACAAACTCATAGTAGCCATAAGGCTAAAAACATGGTATCCACATCTAAGTGTCTAGAGCTTTTGCATATGGACTTGTTTGGTCCTTCCGCTATAAGAAGCTATGGTGGCAACTTATACACTTTGGTTATAGTAGATGATTACTCAAGGTTTACTTGGACATTATTTTTGAAAACTAAAAACGAAGCTTTTGATAAATTTGAAATTCTTAGCAAGAAAATTCAAAATCAACTAGGTGTTAACATTGTGTCGATCCAAACGGATCATGGTCGTGAATTTGACAATGAAACACAATTTGAAAACTTTTGTGATACAAATGGTATAACACATAACTTCTCGGCTCCTCGAACACCTCAATCCAATGGAGTTGTAGAATGTAAAAATAGAACCATTCAAGAAATGAGTAGAACAATGCTTAATGAACAAAACATACCTCAAAAGTTTTGGTGTAACGCCGTTGATACTTCTACATACATTTTAAATAGAGTTTTAATACGTCCTTTATTAAAAAAACACCATACGAATTATATAAAGGCAAAAAGCCAACCTTAGGACATTTTAGAGTGTTTGGTTGTAAATGTTTCATCCTTAACACTAAAGACAATCTCACCAAGTTTGTCCCAAAGTCTTATTAAGGTGTATTTCTTGGTTACTCACTAACTAGTAAAGCTTACATTGTCTTAAACAAAGAAACAATGAGATTTGAGGAATCGTTAAACATAACATTCGACGAGAGTTCACCTCCCTATAAGACATCACCTTTGGTAGATGATGACTTAGTTGAAAGTAAACTTGTAGAAAGTCAAGAAATAATTAAAAATGACAAGGAAGATGAACCATTAAATAATGAAATTATAAACATCAAATAATCCAAAAATCATCCTTTAGAAAAGGTCATAGGAAAACGAAAAGAACGTTAAGATCACAAGCCCAAAATCAAAGTAATTACTTTTGCTTTGTATCAATCATTGAACCGAAAAACATAAACGAAGCAATAAAATATGAATCTTGGGTAATTGCTATGCAAGAAGAGTTAAACCAATTTGTTAGAAATGATGTTTGGAAGTTAGTTCCAAAACCTAAAGATCAAACTATAATTGGAACAAAATGGGTTTTTCGAAATAAAATGGACGAAAATGGTATAGTGTCTAGAAACAAAGCTAGGCTTGTCGCTCAAGGTTATAATCAACAAGAAGGGATTGATTACGACAAAACCTATCCACCCCTAGCTAGACTCGAGTCTATTAGAATCTTACTTGCATATGCATGTGCTTATGACTTTAAATTATTTCAAATGGATGTTAAGAGTGCATTTCTTAATGGGTTTATTAACGAAGAAGTATATGTTGCTCAACCTCCCGGTTTTACCGACTTTGAGAAACCACATCATGTCTTAAAACTCAAGAAGGCATTATACGGACTTAAGCAAGCACCAAAATCTTGGTACGATCGACTTAAGACTTTTCTAATTGAAAACAAATATACCATGGGATTAGTAGATAATACTCTTTTTACAAATAAAAAGGAATCACACATTATCATAGTTCAAATATACGTCGATGACATCATATTCGGTTCAACTTGTCAAGAGCTATGTGATGATTTTTCTAAAATCTTGCACGACGAGTTTGAGATGAGTATGATGGGTGAGTTAAACTTCTTTCTAAGACTTCAAATTAAACAACTAGAAGATGGCATATTCTTTAACCAATCTAAATACATAAAAGATATGCTTAAGAAATTTGGTCTTGAAGACTCAAAACCAACTAAGACACCCATGTCCTCGGACACTAAACTCACCAAGGACGAGGAAGGTGAATCGGTAGATAACACTAAATATAGAGGAATGATCGGTAGCCTACTCTATCTCACAGCTAGTAGACCCGACATTATGTTTAGTGTTTGTCTATGTGCTCGCTTTCAAGAAAATCCCAAGGCATCACACTTAGAAGCCTTAAAAAGGATATTTAGATACATTAAGGGAACGACATGTTTAGGATTATGGTATCCCAAAGGAACGGGTGTAGAAACTATAGTGTATGCCGACTCGGAGCATGCCGGTGACTATGTCGATAGAAAAAGTACAAGTGGTATTTGTACTTTTGTTGGAAATTGTCTCACCTCATGGTTTGCAAAGAAACAAACGGCTCTAGCTATCTCAACTACTGAAGCCGAATACGTCTCAGCCGGAAAGGTATGTCAACAAGCTCTTTGGATGAATCAAGCTCTCGTGGATTACGGAATTCATCTCAACGATATCCTTATACTTTGCGACAACAAATGAGCTATTGATCTCAGCAAAAATCCCGTCCAACATGCTCGTACGAAGCATATTGAAATCCGCCATCACTTTCTTCGCGAAAATGTTCAAAAAGGAAACATCTCAATTGAGAAAGTATCCTTCTAAGACAACATTGCCGACATCCTAACTAAGCCTCTCAAACGAGAACCATTTAATCTTCTTAGACTTGGTTTAGGGCTAATGGAACCAAACATGTAGTTAAAACATAGTCTAAACCTTAGAGCAAACAAAACAAAACAAATTAGTTTAAGTTTGCTACTGTTCCCACGACACCAAACGACAACAAGGACGGAACCAAATTTTTGGTGTCGTCTGGTCCGTGGTGACAACAGTAGCAAAAATACCACTTACAAAACATCTTCTTCCTCACAACATACTTTTCCAAAACGTATCAACAACACACCTACCTCATTGTTGAGACTTTCTCACCCATTAATCACTGAAGATAATATCATTGTAAGTATCCTAACTACATTACTTCTCTTAATTCTGAGTCTAGGATTCTAAATTATGTACAAAATCATTACATGGGGATTATGTATATTCTTATACAAAACATGGATTCAATTGGCAAATTGCATAACTAATCATTGAAATTAGGTACTACATTGTCACATTGCATAAACTAATCATGTTTCCCACTAATTTAATGATAATTACTATAAGGCCTTATTCTAATTAAACAAAAACCCCATGTCAAAATTTTAAAAAGCTTCTCACTTGTAAAAAAACAATTTTTCATTGTTAATACAGATAGAAACGTAAATTTTCATCACTTGCATAATGCTCTTGAATACTAAAGGTAATGCATAACTAGTATGCATTCCCAGGTATATTCAAATGAAGCCACATTGAATTAGGAGCGTTTGGGTTATCTTATTCCTTTTGCCAAACACCCTCATTAAAAACCATTTTATGCATAAAATGAGTCGAGATAACCGCAACTCCAAATTGTTTTCATATAGACACACACTAGAACCAAAACACTAAGTTTGTTTTTATTTTTAACATGCAAATTCTTGCTCATAGGAACAACCATGGTAGCCGAAAAATTCTATGATCACAAGGATACTCTTAGCTACATTCCTAAACACCACAAAACCAAGGGTCTCACCAAGGAACAAGTCGAAATCTTTAACAGTCTAGAGCAAAGGTACTTCCATGAGGGTAGGACCATTCATTCCTCCTTTGTCGATGGAACTAATCTCCGTCAAGAGCTTGCCACTATCAAATTTTATTGTCTCCTCGACATCGATGAACCCATTTGTCCTAGGTTTGTTTTAGAATTCTATGCTAGTGTTGTCTCTTTCACTGATGAGGACGATCAAATGGCTCTTAGGTTTAGGATCAATCAAACTGACTACTCCATCTCCCTAAACCAATTTGCTCAAGTGCTAGGAATTCCTAACCGTGGTACATGTGTTTACTCGGATAAGTGGTCACTCACTATCCTTGATGCAATCAATGACCGCTCTCTTCCCTACCAAACTCCTTTGGCGGATAAGGACGTCATCCGTGAGCACCTTTTTAATGAAAGGGCAGCTCCAACCCGTGTCACCCGAAAGGGAAAGGAAGTAAACCGAGATCCATATGGTATGGAGCTCAATGAGCTTAAGCCCGAATTCAAGAAGTGGGAGGAACTCCTTAGAGCCAATGTCATTAGCACTATAGGAAATAGAGACCATATCAATGCTTGCCTTTGTCACATGCTCTACAACTTGTCCACTCGTCAACCATTCAATTTAGCCTACTACATTGCTAGGAGAATGGTAGATATTCCAACTCAAGGATCGGTCGCTCTTCCTTACGGGATGCCACTCACCCGTCTCTATAGAGCATTTGCACCCATTCTACCATGCCCAAAAGGGTTGAAGCTAGACTATGCTCTCATCCCTCACATATTTGTGCTCTTGAGTGACGAGCGAGTGGCTAAGACTAAAGGTGAAAGGGAAAAACCTCCAACTCCTTCATCATCATCATCAAATAGCTCCGAAGACGGTCTCCCAAATTCTAGTCTTCCACCCCAAGAGTACTATGCATCTCTCCCCGAGATTGAGAATGAATCGGCAGAGTTCAAGCAAACCAAGGGGATGTTTAAGTGCCTTGGAAGGATGATGACAAAGATCTACAAGAAGTTGGATAAGTGAGGTTTCTTTAAAGGAGTGTTTGGAACAAGACAAAAACAATGGTGTATGATACTATTTGGTTGTTTTTGCTTTGTAGGATGATAAAATAACTTAAAACAATGTTGTATGCTAACCAGTTTATGCAGGGGGATAGCACAAGTGTGTAATCAAATTTTACCCATTTTTACTTTTATGTGAAAATCGTTAGCCCTTGGTCAAAGTCTATGCTCCACTATGTTTGTATATGTGTTATCGACTTTTCCTAACTAGAAATAATTAATGTCATATGGTTTAAGCAAAATTTCAGGTTTCGGAAAAGTCCCTAATAGTTAAAATATGGGTCTGTGAAGATTTCTGATCACCACGGACCAGACGGCACCATTTTTTTAGTTCCGTCTGTTGAAATTTTTGGTACCGCCAAACCTGTATAGGCGGACCAGGCGGCACCAAAATAAGGGTTCCGCCTGTGAAAAAATTGGTGTCGTGGATCCTACAGGTAACTTTCTAAATTTCACTTATTTTAACATTCCAAATTACCATAACTTGCTTCTAGGATAGTTCTTACTAGTTTTTACCCATATTAGAACTAGTTTAAACACACTTAGGCATATAGGATATCCATTTCCCACCAAAATCCAAAAATTCACCCAAGGAACCTTTTTTCATAAAGGAAGGAACCAAAAATTTGGTTCCTTGCAATCCGTGGGTGATCTGATTCTAAAGATACTACAATCATTAGAACACATTTATTGCATATCTTTGTCACTTCACTCCATCCTTCTTGTATGGATTGACTTGGGTGATTGACTTGCATTAAAACCACTTTTAAATCATTAGGAACCTCATCTCTTTTATGGTTTAACATCAAATCAAACACATTTCTCCATAATTTCATAATCCTATAAATTAAGAGCTTCTAAGATGATCTTTCTTACACTTTCTCAAATCTTCTCATCTACTAGCAAAACCTTAAGCTAAAATGACTAAGTCTCCATCAACCAAGCCTTGCAAGAGAACGGCTAGAATGAGCGTAAGACCATGTTGCTTTATCAACATAAGCTCCTCTTCCGAGTCCTCTCCTTTAACCATCTCATCTCCCATAAGAGATGAGAACTTCTTCACTTTGGCTACTCCTACACCACCTCTAAAATCACCTATCATTGTCACTACTCCACCACCAACAAAGACTCCTATCACTAGTTCACCCCCACCGGCTCCTATCCAATTATCCAAATCACCATCACCTCTTAAATCTCCAACACTCATCCCACTAGAGTTATTCTCTACACCACCTACTTCTCCAAACCCATTCTTGGAGGACTTGGAGGACTTACCTTCTAGGCCCAATCATCCACCACCACTACCATCCTTTGGTACTATCGAGCGAATAGCTCATCAGTCTCCACGTCCATCATTTGAACCAAATGACCCGTTAGGGCCTAAACCTTTTCTTTTCCATCCTATTCACAAGGAAATCCATGGTCCTTTGTATGAGGATCAACCACTACCTCCAACATCCATGCCTCCTCATATAGAGGACATTGATGAATCCATGTGGGATGATCACCCCACTAAAGAGGAGATTGAAGCCGAGCTTAATCATCTCCATCAATTTTCCAATATGGTGGACTCTCACCTTAGTGAGACCATGCAAATGAAAAGTGCTTTGCTAGCCTCCATAATCACCAATCCAACCACCAACACCAACAACTCCACCATTCCACCACCATAAAATCATGAACCATACTACCCTGCTAGACACGGTTGCTCAAATTGTGAGCGAACCGCCCACATTACCGAAAGGACCCGAGTGATGGTCCATGAGCTACAAAATGAAATGAGGTTCATCCTCAATTACATCCTAGAGCGCATCAATGCTCTTGCGCATCCACCACCTCAATAGAAGGTTCCTAGTCTATTTTTTTAAAGTATTTTTTAGGATTTTCTTTGTATTTTTTTCTAGGATTATTTTTTTATCTTTCTAGGTTTTTATTCATGTACTAACACTTCATTGTGTTCCTTTTTCATGATTTTCATATCATGAAAAATTCTAACAAATGAATGGTGTTTCTTATATTTTTGTTGATTGTTACATGGTGATTGGAAATGCTTGTGATGATGCTTATTACTAACATTTTTTTAGCTCTTTCACAATTCATGTATCTTTCTCTTGGCACCCAATTTAGGGGGAGCATTGGCCAAGGGGGAGATAATGGCTCGGCCTCATTATATATTCCGTCTCGCCTCTTCTTTTTGTTAAGACAAAAACAGGGAGAAATATTATAGAACTTGGACGACTTTGACTTTTTATAAAAGTCAACTACATACTTTGACTTTCTGAAAGTCAACATCACACTTTAACTAATAAAGACTTTAACTTTCAAATAAAGTCAACTGCATACTTTGACTTTCTGAAAGGTCAACATCATGTCTAAATTAGACATACTAGCATTATCATCTTTATCTAAATCTTTCAAGTTCTAAAATTAATTTCATATTTTTATAACTCTTGTACAAACTTTGCATCTTTTATAAAAATAAAATTTATGTTTTGTCCTCAACAAAAAGGGGGAGATTGTTAATACAAATATCGTCATTAAACGTTATTTATATTTTATGATCTTTACCTAAGTTTTGTTAACGACAAAAGCAAATTTAATTTTTATAGAGCTTAAAGCTTGTCAAGTTTAATAGATATTAAAACAAGCTTTTCAAATAATATCTTGATCACTCAAGTATTTACATTTTGATTAATCATATTATTGATATGACTCTAAACCATAATGTATGTTAACATTTTTACATCAAGCACGTTTTAGTTTCTTAAAACAAAACATTACATATGTATTTACATTTTAACAAATTTCTAAAAATAGAAAACAACACATGACATCATGTAATGCATCATTGAAATCTCTAGAAGATTTCATTAGACATTTTGTGTAGATTTAGACTCTATATATCTTACACAATATTGGATATATATGGTTGACTTTGGTAAGATTTTGGTGATCTTGTTGTCAGACCCCGGCGGCACCAAAACTTTACACGGGCGGAACCCTTTTGAGGGATCCGTGGTCCGTGGTGCCTGCTGATCATTTTGGCTATAAATAGCAAAGCCAAACCAAGTTGTTTCTCATCCCTTTCTAGCATATTCACATACATTCCTTCTCTCTAACATTTCTAACTCAGTTTCATATCATTATAGTGATCCTCTTTTGTAGCAAAGAAGATCAAGGTATATTCAAGCTTCAACAAATAGTTGAAAGTCTTGTTTGTTTGTTGTTGTATGATCTAGTGTTGATTCATACATCATTGTTGTACCAAACCATTATAATCTTGTGTGTGTGAGTGGTTAGTATTTTAGTCCTTAAAATACATTGTGTGTAGGAGTGGTTGTACCCTTGAAAAGAACTCGACATCTAGCTTAGTGTCGGAAATTGTAAGATATTAGATTTCACAAACACACTAAACCATAACCATATGAGGCGTTCAATATGTTTAGAGAGAGAAAGTTCTAGAGAGAGAAATGGAAGAGAGTTGGGAACTATGTAAAACAAAGAAAAATGGTATTGAAGCTCCAACCCTCTACCTTGGGAGGTAGAGGATATTTATAGTGTCTTACAAATAAACGCCACCTACGGGCTGTGAATCGCATACATGGGTAAAGACCGGTCCGTCCTCCACGGTGTTACTTAACAAACTACTTTCTAACATAACATGACTACGACTACGAGCTTTCTATCGAATACATATACTTGAGGTGACCGACTCTTTACGATGAATTTTCTAATTCCTAACAATCTCCCCTAAGGAGGTCACCTCAATTTATAATGAATACAAACAGATATTACATTAGATTGTTCTAGGATTCTTGATTAAGTTCTTTGCTCGAAGCTCGTAGTCTTTGATTTTTCATGTTCTGCATGTTTGGATAATTTCAAGTGGAGGTCTTTAACTGATCCACGTGATGATGAGTTTTGAGCCAACATTGAGATCATCAGCCACATCAATCTCTGACTCATCAATTGTGGTGTTGGTATTATGTGATGTTGTGACTTTTGGACCGACATGCTCACATTCGGATCATGATATTTTCTCATCAGTAGCGAAGCTTTTACTTGGTTCATGATATTTGCAACACATAGCGAAGCATGGAGTGAAAGTATCAGAGCCGTTGAAGCACTTATCATGATTTCTTTTGAGATGAATGTGTAGTGTGAGCATGCGGCTATGGATTGACCGCTTCATTACGATCATTTTGGTACGCAAGCGTTGGTGCACGCATACAACAGTTAGTAATAAAGTGCACGAAAGTGTCTTTGATCACTTTTGTTGAATTGAGGTACACGGCCCACGGTTCCCGTTGATCGAGTACAAGTCTGCTTTGTGATCAGGTATAATTCGAAGAATTTCCTTGACAGGGGTTTCGCAGCTTGCTCTAGTTGTTCTCAAACCGAACGTCTCAAAGACAACCGGAGTGAGTGAACCAGGCGAATTTAGATTCAGCGATTGATGAAAGAGATTTGAAAAACAATTGTGTACCGCTCAATAGAAATTTTTTTTGCAATACAACGAAGGTTTTAATGAAAATCAATTATCAATCATAAACACCTTTTATTTTGAAATATTAGTACACAGTCGATGTGCTAAAGAAAAGAGTTTTTAAGTACAACGACCGGTTTTTCAAAAGTATCCGTCAATCCATAACCTGAACCAGGATTGATTCAAAAGATTGAATCGCCCCATTGTTTCTGTTCAGTTGTCACATGGTTGATCTGTATAATAGATCTCACATGCCACCTACCAGGAGCTTGTTTGATGTTGGCTGCAAAAGGCTTTCCATCTTCATTGTGAATATGTTGGCATATCACTCAGATGTTCTGGCAATACCACAAGGATAATGCGTAGGACTCATAAGATATAATCTCTCTTTCCACATTGTGTGAAACAGAGAGTCTTCATTGAAAGTGTCCTAATGAGATTTATAGATGATCTCATGGCTCTAGACTCAATTGTGCATATTTGGTTCCTATGCCGGAGACTAGGGAGAGGGTCTCCTTCTTCAATATCAACAATCTCTAAGAGAAAGTCGATAGATAATGTCGGTTCCCCGTGAGAATGAAACAAGTCCTTTTAAGAGGAACTTGAGAGGTTTCGGAAGTTGTAGTGCAGTGCGTCATTGGGTCCATGACGTCTTGTCTTCAATACCAGTGTTACCTTAGTAACCACCAGTAGTATATGAATTGAACCGGTATTCGCCTAAGGTTGAATTATTTGAGGGCTATTTATTTTCACCCTTTTCACATTCAATTCTTTTTCATTCTTCAACCCCTTCATTGCTTACCGAGACTTCATAACTAGAACCTTGTTGGGTTTATTCCAGTACTAGCTCTGTCTCGGTCCGCACTCTTCCCATATCTCACATTTCTCCTTTTTCATCATACCTAAGGACTTCTACACTATCTAGTGGATTGTCCCTGGGTAGATCCCTCCGGTTCTGGCGGATCATGGGAACACGTACCTAACCTTATCATCCTTATATCACCATACATAAAGTAAAGTTGGTCGGTCTATTTGGTATTGTTCATCTGCCATTGGAACCAATTGAAAACCATTTTAAAATCAATCCAGATACTTGTGATATATTATCAAAGCATTTTGTACCTGAATTGTTTTTGATATTTTTCGAACAAGAGCTCCCCCTCAACATGTGCATCAATCATCATTTTGTAATAGAAATAATTTTCATCTTTGAGGGGTTGGCTTGCATCTAAGAGTAGTTATATAAAGAATGTGGTTTTCAAAATAGTTGCTCCCCCTTAATATGTGCATAGAAATTTAAAAAATGTTTTGCACATATTAGGAAAAGACTGCACATTGAAATAAATTGATCACGTTTCAAATCTTTGTGGTTTAAAATAGATGCTCCCCCTCAACATGTGCATGGAAAGTTTTGAAATCGTTTGGCACATGTGGGGAGGAAAGCTTGCTAAACACTTATAAAACCAATTATCAAGTTTTCAGTTTAAATCCAATTTAAATCACAAATTCTCCCCCGATCACACTTTCCAAATCCTTTGAGAGATGTAATCTCTATTTATTTAAATTAAATTTTGATAGCTTTTGAGGAGAATAGTGACTTGCTTTTGAAAAAAAACTTTTTAACTGATAAGGATCAGATTTTCAGACTTTAAACTCCATTGATTAAACATGCAAGATTGTCTTTTGAAAACATAACATTAGCAAAGGTTTTGAATCAACTGAATAAAACATTATTCTTTTTTATTGTTCAACAATAAACCTTGCTCATTTACGTGCCAATTGTTTGAAAAATGACCTTTCAAAATAACCTTTTTAATTCGAATAAAATCATTCTCCCCCTCAATCAATGACACAAGTTGTTGATTGAGAGATAGAGATTTTGACAGATGATAAGCACAAATGATTTACACGAATAATAGAGTACAAGGTATTTTCAAAGCAATTTAGTTTTCATTAGATGGCAAATATTTTTCATAAGAATCATTAGACGGAAAAATATTTGGAAAGAGAAACATTTGTCTTTTCGATGACAAACATTTTTTAAGAATCAGAGCATGAGATTTGAAAAATAAGATAAAGCATGGCTTTGTTCTTTACTTTTAAAACGGGTTACTGCCTGAAATGACAATAAGCCACCATTTTTCTCCGCCTCATTTTTTTTAAACAAAACTATGTACATTCGAAGAACATCTAAAGACCCGTGACATTCTTTGAATGTCAACACAAAATCCGTAGATGATATCGAATAAAAAAAATGACAAAATAACAATATTTTTGGAATTTTTCAAGATTTTCTAATTTTTATGGATTTTTGAAAGTTTTATATTTTTCTCTTTGCTTTTTGTTGGTTTTTTAATTTTGTATTTTGGTTTTTGAATAAATATATACAAAGATATGGATGAAGAAAGACAATTACTCCTCGACTTCCTCTTGAAAATGTTTGAGTGTTTCCGGTTGTAGACTCTTTAGACCAAGTCGTGAGAGGATAAACTCAAAACGTTCTCTAGGAAGAGCTTTGGTGAAGATGTCTGCTAACGGTATTGATCCTCACAAAATAAAGTTCCACCACACCGTTTTCTACTTGCCCCCTGATGAAATGATGTCGAATGTCGATGTGCTTTGCTCTTGAGTGTTGTACATTGTTGCATGAGAGAGCAATAGCACTTTTATTATCACAATACAGAGGGATTTTGTTGAATTCAAAGCCATAGTCGAATAATGGGATCTCATCCAAAAGATTTGAGCACAACAAGATGACATGGCTATGTATTCTGCCTCTGTAGAGGAAATAGAAGTACTCATTTGATTCTTTGAAGACCAGCTCACAAGCTTATCACCCAAAATCGAGCACCTCCGGCGTGCTTCGGCGAGTATCTTGACACCCTGCATGATCGGCATCGCATAGAATTAGTGACATACCAGTATCCTTCGGGTACCAAAGTCCCATATTGATGGTTCCTTGGAGATACCGAAAGACCCGTTTAACCGCATCAAGGTGCTTTTTGGTAGGCTTAGCCTGATATCTAGCACACATGCAAACAGCGAACAAAATGTCTGGTCTACTGGTTGTGAGGTACATCAGGGATCCAATCATACTACGATATTTCGTTTGGTCTACCATGATCCCT
The DNA here is from genome assembly GCA_910596185.1 of Chrysanthemum makinoi. Lineage (NCBI taxonomy): Eukaryota > Viridiplantae > Streptophyta > Magnoliopsida > Asterales > Asteraceae > Chrysanthemum > Chrysanthemum makinoi. The sequence continues at coordinate 76,569,439 of OU343220.1, forward strand.
GAGTGGTCCTCATCCAGTTTAGTACGCTCTATCATGGGAGTGTCAACAGGGTCACTAGAATCAAATTCAAATTTCTTTAAAATCTCATTAGCATATTTAGATTGATTTATAAAAATGCCTTCGAGACTTTGTGATATTTGTAATCCCAAGAAAAATGACATTTGTCCCATCATTGACATTTGAAATTTAGAACCCATTTCATTTGAAAAACGATCACATTCATTGGGGTCAGTCGAGGCAAAGATAATATCATCAACATATATTTGAACGTGAATTAAATGTTTGCGACTTTCAGGTGAACAATGTTGGATCAACTGCTCCTTTGCTGAATCCAGTAGATAGAAGAAACTTTGATAGTGTATCATACCATGCCCTTGGAGCTTCCTTCAAGCCGTAAAGAGCCTTCTTCAAGTGATATACATGAGTAGGATGCTCTGGATTCACAAAACCTTCCGGTTGGCTGACGTATACGACTTCTTTAAGATCTCCATTAAGAAAAGCCGTCTTTACATCCATCTGATAGACTACCATGTTCTTACTTGTAGCATTAGCCAAGAAGATTCTAATTGCCTCGATACGAGCAATTAGAGCAAATGATTCTTCAAATTCAATACCCTCCTCTTGACGGTATCCTTTTGCAACCAATCGAGCCTTGTTCTTTAGAACGTCACCATGCTCATCAAGTTTCACTTTGAAGATCCACTTTAGAGCAATGATCATAGCACAATCTGGAGCAGGTACTAATTCCCATACATCAAGTCGATCAAACTCATGAATTTCTTCTTGCATGGCATTGAACCAGCTGTCTTCATTCATGGCGGTTTTAATATCTTTTGGTTCGACCTTAGAGAGTACGGAGTTGAAGAAGCACCATAAGGCATCGGTTGCAAGTTGTTTCGTGTGGATCTTGGACGAGAGGTTTCCAATGATGTTGTCCAATGGATGATCATGTGTCCATTTTCTGAGGTGTTCATGTGGTTGTTGTTGAGGGACTGAAGTAGCGAGTCGATATCTCGATGAAGATGGTTCGATGATGATTCAGGAGAAAATATGTTTTCGAATGGAGCATCTTCGGGAGTAGCAAAGGGATTAACTTCATAATGGGTGCCAGAAACAATTCCATGATGTACATTCGATGATTGATGATTTGTTGATGAGACGAGTGATCAGGCTTCTTGACTTAATTATATTGAAACTGAAGGGTTGACTTCATTCACAGGGATAGGAGCAGCCTCTGTTGATGGAGTTGACAGTTCATCAGCATTTGGTTCATAGTGTTCATCAAACATTGGATCAAACAATTTCTTTAAATCATTGTATACAAGAGTAGAACTGATGGGACTATTTGAAGATGCGGGTCCAGAACTGGGTTGTCCTGGAGCCATTGGACCGGTCAGCTCATCGAACATAACGTGAATTGTTTCCATGATATTTCGGGTTCTTTTGTTGTAGATTCGATATCCCTTTTTGTTTGGTACATATCCTACAAATACTCCAATGTCCGATTTAGCTTTAATTTTGCCTAAGTTTTGGCCCTCATTAGTTGGATAACACAATGCACCAAACACACAAAGGAATGAGAGATTAGTTTTTCTATTGTGGACAAGTTCATATGGAGTTTTTCCATGAGCCGTGTGAATTAGAGATCGATTTTGAGTGTAGCATGCAGTGGCAATGGCTTCAGCCCAGAGAAACATTGGAACCTTTGAGTAAATCAGCATTGTTCTTGCGGCTTCCACAAGAGTTCGATTTCGTCTTTCAACTACACCGTTCTGTTGAGGAGTTCGTGGAACACTTCTTTGATGACTGATTCCAACACTTTCATAAAACTCACTAAGTTGTTTATTAACAAACTCAGTTCCATTGTCGTTGGATGATTCTGACAGTCTTGTTAAGTCGAACCTGCAGCTGTTTGATAAGTTTGATGATGATGTCTGGAGTTTCATCCTTTGTCCTTAGGAACTTAACCCAGGTGAATCGAGAGTAATCATCAACCACAACTAACACATATTTCTTCCCAAAGATATTCTGCACTCTCATGGGTCCACATAAATCCATGTGAATTGTATGAAGAACTTCTGTAACTGAGTTTGTAGGCTTGGGTTTGTGGGCATATTTCTTGCTTTTTCCCAATTGGCATGCTGAACAAAGATGATCCTTTTCATACTTTAGTCTAGGTAAACCTATAACTAAGTCTTTTCTGGAGAGATCATTGATGGTGCCGAAGTTCAAGTGATTGAGACGACGATGCCATAACCATGACTTTGTTTTCGAAGCCTAGAACAGCAAGCAAATTGGAGAAGACTTCATCATATCTTCGATAGAGATGGTGTATAGATTTGAACCACGAGTTCCTCTTAAAATTTCTTTACCATCAAGTTCTCTAACGAAACAAGTATGTTTTTAAGAAGGCCACTTCTAGATCAGAATCACAGAATTGACCTACAGAGAATAAGTTATGACCAAGACCTTCTACGTATTATACCCTGGAGATAACACTATCACCGACAACTTAATCTCCATAACCCATAATTGCACCGAAATGATCGTTCCCGAATCTAACAGTCCAGATGAATTTGCTCACGAAGTTCATGAGCATGACCGTCTCGGTCATATGCTTGGAACAGCCTGAGTCCAGGTACCACAGAACGATTTGAACGATCTGCAGGTGAACACAGACAAGAATGGATAACTGGATAATTGGGATCCCCATGCAAGAATGGGTTCCACTTGGTTAGTAATAGTGATTGGAACACCCACATCAGAGGTAGAAACAATGGACTCATTAGAAATAGATGCAGTGCTAGTGTCCGTATTTAACCTATTCAAAGTATGTTCGCTTTTTAAGGGAATAGTTCTACCAGTAGGCATCCATTTTCTAGTGGGCATTGATTTAGCAACTTTAGGGTAAAGCTCATTAATCTTACGGCCAGTAGGTATCCATTGATAACCTATTTTACTAAGTTTCCTTCCTGTGGGTTTCCACTATTTTCTAACTTTCTTTCGCCTTTGCCTTTTAGCCTTCTTAGCTTGAATTTTAACATTAACAGTTTTATCAGGGCATTTAACAGCATTAGACAAATCATTCACACCACATTCAAGATTAGTAACGAAACCACTTAATCATCATTACATGTTTTGTCAAAAGTAGCAGAATTCGCATTAATTACAGTACGCTTAAAGCTAACACTAGAATCAACACGATTCGTTTTATTCAACACAAACTTAATATTCCTAGGGTGATCTTCTACTTTCTTCCAATGCACATTCTTAGCTTGCGAGGTCCTATCTTGCTTGGTATTGCCTGGAGGCTTTGATCCGCTTACTTTAATGTCACTGATTACTCCTGTAGAGGGAATTATGGGAACATTAGTTGGTTGATCTACTTTTTGCATTTCTGAACTAGATGTGCAGGGATCTGAACTACTTGAAGGCACATTAGTGTTCACTTTCTTAAAACTGGGCATAGAATGATTTAAATGCTTGGCACTAGGCATAGAACAAGGCATCTCAGCTTTTCCTTTCACACCTAAGGATTTAGGACATGTTGCAATTAAACATTCTAGCAGCTCCTGAGATCGTTTGGCCTGAATGCAAGCAAACCTAATTTCTCTATCAAGAGGCTTATTTATGAAGTCCTATTCCACAATCTCACGGAGACATTCTAGACTATCCTTAAGGTGAGCACAATAGTTATGAAACACAAGTTCATTGTTCCTAAGATGAGGAGGAATGTATTTAACAGTCACAGTATATTTTCAGTCTAAGGATGACTTTGATGCAACATTCTTATTAAAGAAAAGTGGCAGTTTCCCTTTTTCTCGACTCCTCGATTCTCAATTTCTTTTTGTAAAGTTATTTTCTCGTTGTTTTTGTCACGGTGACTTTCATTGAATCGTATAACTTTTTAAAGTATCGTTTAACTTTTTCATTTTCTTCTAGAAAACTCTCGTTTTCTTTTTGTAAAACATTAACCAAGTTTTGAAGATGAAAAGTTTGAGAATACTGAGAATCTAAAGGAGGAGGCATTTGGGAGCCAGTCACATTGTTCTTTTCACCCTTTAATTGAGAGATTTGGGCTTTCAACTTTCGATCGTGCAACAATGAGATTGAATCTGTTCGTCACGTTTATTTATCTGAAAAACTGCATCAAACTCTGGAACATCTGAGGATGTCTTGATATTTGAGGTTTTAACATTTTCTTTGAGATGTTGATATTTTAGTTGCAAATCAAAATGTTCAACTTCTAGTTTAGAAAGATGTTTTACCAAATTATCGTGATCATCTTGATCAATTTTCTCATTAAGTTATGAGTTTTTGTTTTCAAGCTCAATGACACGATCATGGGAGACTTTCAATGCAATAGATAATTCATGAAATCGAGAAGCAGTAATAGAGTGCTTAGTAACACTATAAAACACATCTTGAGCAACACAACTCGAAATCAAATTCTCATTTAAGATATGCAAGTTCTTCCTTTCAACTTCATTATATTTGAGTTCCTGTTCATAATCATTGACCTCAACTATCATTGCATCAAATTCCTTTTCCATTTCTTTAATATCTGAATTTATTCCTTTTTGAAAGCTCTCAAATTGACCTTTTAATTGTTTAAAGAAAGGCATGACCTCAGTTAAGTAACATTCTTTAGTTTGCTCAAAACCCTTTTTCCCCTCAGTTATCCCTGTAGGTGTGATTCTCTTCTTACACGTTTTCTCAAAATCAACAAACAGCTGGTAAACAACATATAGGCTGATTAAGGTTTTGCTATTTGTGGCAATTGATCTAGGAACTAAATGCATTGGTGTATTAGGAGGATACACGGTTGCTGAGCAATTTCCTACAAGGGGATTCTTTTCAACAAAATTTTCAGCTTTTTGCATATTCATATCTTTCTTCCAAAAAATTTGTTCTGGGGTTAATTGAGTTTGAGGCTTAAACATGTTAAGGGAGATCCAATTTTCCTTAGTGTAATCATGACGTTTGATAGTTATGTTTTTCTCTTTACATGTAGGGTTGTTGAGTTTCTTATCCATTTTCTCCCTAGTGACTTCATCTGATTTCTTATCTTCCTCAGTGCACTCAGCGCAACTAGGTTTCTGCCTAGGCTTAAGGATTTCATTGCCATCATAAATTACCTTATGAGCAGTTCTAGCCTTTTTAATGACCTCTGGATTTGGTTCCTCAACAAGGGGAATACTATGTTTATCGCTTAAGACTCTATGCTTAGTGATCCAGTGAGCAGTCTGAATGGTATTCCCTTGTACGTACAACTTATTTTCAAGCTTGTTTTTCAAAGTTTTTAGATTGGAAAAATCATTCAAAAGTTTTGATTCCTTAGCATTGAATTCTTGCTTAAGCATTTTCACATTTTCTTGAAGTTCTTGTTTTTGCTTAGCAGTTTTAGAAAGCTTTTCTTGTAAGGAGTTTAACTCTTGTTTTAATACTTCTTCTCTAAAATTACTTTTTCTAATAATTGTACGCATTTGGTCATCCATTTCCTGCTCACGGGTAGTTAACTCAAACTTAGCACGTTTTCATAAATTGCAACTTGTTCTTTATAGGCATTCAGTTCAGAGATAACAGAATCATCAGGGGCACATGCAGTGTATTCATCAAAAACATACTCATTATCGACTGCAGAAGATGCATTGCTTGGTACAACCTCACTTTCACTTTGCATCACATATTGATCATATGGGACAATATTGCTATTACCCTCATCATCAATATCTGATTCATAAGTTTCAAGAGATTGTACTTTATTATGCATCTTTTGCTCATCAACTTCATCATATTGTTTTAATACCTCTGAGATGATTGATTCTTTGGATGGACTAGCTTGTTGTGATGATGAGACCTTAGGAGAGACCATTGGAGATATGCTAGCCATGAAAATTGTTTGTGCAGTAGGTTCATCATCGATGTCAGAGTCGTATGCATCACAGTCAGCGACTTGAAAGGCATTCTGATGATTGTGACCTATCTCCTGAATCAGCTGCTCATCCACATCTGCATCATATGTCTTGGCATTGCCCTCAGCAAGAAACAACAACTCCTCTTCATCCAAAGCTGCACCATTATCCCGAGCTTGTACTAGCAACATCTTGTCTCTGAAGTATTCTGCATTCTGTGGACGCTTTGGAGATGTGCAGTTCCTAGCAATGTATCCCTCACCACCACAGTTGTAGCATTTGATTGGCTTTGCTTGACCTTGATTTGGATTCCTTCCACGATTCTGATTTGCTACATATCCTCTACCAACTCCACCTCTTCCCTGTTCATCTGTCTTTCTTGAACTGGTTGCTCCATAACTTTTCCATCTCTGACAACCGCATGATTGTGAAGGTTGGATGCGGTTCTGATCTCATTGTTAGTGTGAAGACTGTTGGTATGTGGACTGAGAGTCAAGTTTTGTTTAACCATAAGGTCCAGTTGATTAATGAAGTGTCCACGGTGCATCGGCATCAGCTTTTTTGAATCTTGGATCGGGAATGAGTTTGTGATTACCATTACCCATGGGTATGACTTGAGATGCTTTGGTGGTAATACCAACATTGGTGTAGAAAGCAGTAGATTCATTTGGTGAGCTTGATTCTCCTGATTGGTTTTGAACTGTTCAGAACTCGTTTTTCAAACATAGCAAGCCTCTCATTCTGAAGCAGGAAGGCATACAATTGCTCATAGTTTGTATTCTTCAATCCTTTGGTTAGCTTCACAGCGGTGACAAATTTGTGCCATTCGGGATTCATGTTGTTCACAAACTTTGAGTTGAGCTGAATATTAGGCATGGTCATTTTGATGTTCCTCATGTCATTCACAAGCTTATGGAATCTCACGTAGTACTCATAGACACTCTCATCTTGTTTCATTTTGAAGTGCTCAAATTCATCATACAGCTGTGATTCTCTGTCTTCCTTAGTTAATTCAGAACCTGAGAGAAGCATCTTGACATTATCCCAAACAGCCTTGGCTTCAGCATTGTGATTGATTAGCTTGTAGATGTCTTTTGGAAGACCCTAAAGTATGATGTTTGAAGCCCTGATATCAGCATTGAATCTCTTTTTCTCCTTATCACTGAGCTCATCATACATCTTTGGTCTGTCCATTCCAAAGATCATTGTTCCATCTGCTGCAGTTTCAATTATGTCTCTTGTAGTCTCAATCTGATAAGGTCCTTCATCAATGGATTTGAGAATGTTGACCCCATTTTCCTTTCCAAGACAGTACAATCGGATTCGTTGAGCCCATGAGTCATAATCAGTTCTGTCAAGCATAGGTGGACGAGTATCTGATCCAGCTGCTTGAACGTCCTCAGCCACAGAAGAAACGATAGTAGGTACGATGTTTAACATGATTACAAGTTCTACGGGATTTTACTATTCCTTGATTAAACCGAGAAATTGATTCTTTCACGGGATTTTACTAAACCAAAAGAACAACCGTAAAAATGTAGCACGAAGAAGTAACAGGTCTCAATAGACAAGTAGCAAAACAGTCAACTCGCTTAGTTATCAACTCGCTAAACAACTAACTCGCTTAAAAGCCAAGTCGCATATAGAGACAACTCGCTTAATAGCCAAGTCGCAAACAAAGACAACTCGCTTAACCACCAAGTCGCTTAAACTAACTCGCTAAAAGCTGTACAACTCAGCTTAATAACCAAGTCGCTTTAGAACTCAAGTCGCTTAAATAAACAACTCGCTTAGAACCCAAGTTGCATAAAGAGCCAACTCGCTAAATAGCCAAGTCGCATATACCAACTCGCTTCCAATAACAAAGCAACTCGCTTTGAAGAAACAAAAGTCCGAGACTCAACTCGCTTAGTACCACTTTCACAAATAACCACTTTATCAATCAAAAACAACCAAACCACAATGATTTAAGCCTTCCAATTCAAAACATAAACACATATGATGATCCTAAACACAAAAGTACAAGCAAAATTCAAACTTTAACACTAGAATTTGTCCAAATGATTCAAACTCTCCTAAACACTTAAAACCCCAAAAACCTTATGAAATCCACCAAAACAAAGAGCATGAAAGATGAGTGATCAAACCATGGCTCTTGATACCAATTTTAAGATATTGGATTTCACAAATACACTAAACCATAACCATATGAGGCGTTCAATATGTTTAGAGAAAGAAAGTTCTAGAGAGAGAAATATAAGAGAGTTGGGAACTATGTGAAACAAAGAAAAATGGTATTGAAGCTCCAACCCTCTACCTTGGGAGGTAGAGGGTATTTATAGTGTCTTACAAATAAACGCCACCTACGGGCTGTGGATCAGGCATACAGTGGGTAAAGACCCGTCTGTCCTCCACGGTGTTACTTAACAAACTACTTTCTAACATAACATGACTACGACTACGAGCTTTCTATCGAATACATATACTTGAGGTGACCGACTCTTTAACGACTGAATTTTCTAATTCCTAACAGAAATAGTGTGTAAGCGAAGTGTAAAGGTTTCTCTGCCGGTGAAAGGAGCTTGTTGACTAGTGAAGTTAAACTCTCGAGTGTGAGACTCGGGGAGTGGAGTAGGGCAAGGAAAAAGAGTCCTTGTAGACCGAACCACTATAAACAACTTGTCGTGGTTTGATTGTTTCTTTCCTTATTTACTCTATATATATATTGCTTGCATATTGATTAACATGTCTAAGATCAATATCAATTGATCTTTCAATAAGTTTCAAAACAAAGTTTTTAATCGGTAAACTACTCTTGTTTCGGTAGTTTTGAATGGCGGTAATGGCTAGTTACTTAGGATATATGACCAATTGACCGTAAGTAGATAGACTGAGTGGGAATGGTAAGAATTGACGAACTGACGACCCTCTTCGCTTGCGCGATTTGACCAACTGATCACCTACCGTTTGGATAAACTTAAGAAGTTAGGCATGAGTGTTTAAGATGCTAGCGCCCGGGCACTCATTGTTATGAATCTTGCATGTAGCGGAACTTAATGACTTGGCTTAGGGGACTAAAAACAAATGGACTTACAAGGGTAGTAGCTTGTTCTCTAGTGGAAGCCTTTGCTGATAGGTTAGGATGAACTGACCAAATGCTGTCCTAGCGACTTTTACCCCCACTTGTAGCAATTGGAAGTAATTAAACGTGAACTTAAATTGATAGGATGAGTAACTAGGTTAGCACACTTCTCCTCAATTGATCACAATCCTCGCCTTTATTTGCTTTCTTTTATTTTCTTGTCTTTAGTAATTAATTAATCATTTCAACCTTAAAATCTGTGATACCTAGACTTAGTTAAAATCTGCACACATAGCTCTTGGGACGACCTCGGTTTTACCGAATACTACACTACACACGACCAGGTACACTGCCCGTTAGTGCATTAGGGTAGACCATAGGTTTAACGAGACTTTATAAATATTAAAACCTAGTTAGTAAAACCTGCATCAGTTAATTTCACATTTTACATCAACATTGCTGTCTTGAGTTTATAGGGAGACGGATCCCTCACTTTAGCCTAGACGGATCCCTCCAAGGGAGGAACCGTGGGATCCGTGCAACAGAAGACTTGTTTATTACTAACTTGAGTATTATTTGCAGGAAATTATGCATTATATACTTGTTTTCTAACCTTTGTTTTGTAGATTTTCAGTATACACGTGAAGACTTTGACATCCTTAGCTAGGGAGAGTTTCTTGTCAAAACAAAACATTGCAAAATCATTTGCAATACTTTCACATTAGTTTACATTACTTGACGTCCTCCTCACAAAGGAGCACTCGTCAAAGGGGAGCATGTTCGTCAAAAAGACGAAACCATTTGCAAACAAAATTGCAAAGCACTCGCTTAGTATTTTAATTACTTGACGCCCTCACAAAGGGATGGACCGGTCAAGGGGGAGCTAAGACGAGAATCCTTCTCTTCCCTTACTCTCCATTTTTCGTATTTTTACTTTTCACATATTTTTCTTTAAACAATGTGTTGGTTTCTTTTCGACGCTCTTTTTGTTTCGACAAAAAGGAGAAGAAGAGAGTAAAAACAACAATTCAAACTTTTACGAATTTTAGTTTTTCCTTAAAATAATCTTATGTTTTGTCATCAACAAAAAGGGGGAGATTGTTAATACAAATAAGCCGTGAAAACGTTTATTTTTATTTTACGATCTTCTAATGTTTTGTCGATAACAAACGTAAAATCATTTTAACGAAACAAATAAAATACGTAAATGTTTTGAGCCAATAGTTTGATAACACACTTAGGTTTTCATATAAAACACTAAAAAAGCAATAGTGTTTTCATGTTATAGCAATGCATATATACAACAACTAGTGTTTACATATTTGGTGTATATATATATATATAGATATATATATATATATATATATATATATATATATATATATATATATATATACTTAGTATGTATTGTGTTGGGTAAAATAATGGGTAGAAGTCTAAGTATTTGACTCATTGACTAAATACATTGAATGTAGTTGGGTAAAGCCCAAAGTCCATGACCCATACCCATGGAGCATGATCCATAACCCATGACCCATTGCATGACATCATGCATAAGTCATGATGGATATTATCCATGACCCATGGAGCTAACCCATGACCCATTGACTAAATGCATTGCATCTTCTAGATACATTGTATCTATTTGGATACTAATGATCCAAAGTCCATAACACATGACCCATGATACATGACCCATAACCCATTTAGGGGGAGCGTCCTACGGATCCTCAGAATTACACTAGACGGATCCCTCAAGCAAGGGATCCGTGGAAAAGTAGTGCTTTTTCCTCTATAAATAGTGAGCCATTTCTTCATTGTAACTCACCCCTTCCACACACATTCTCTCTTAGTGTTGTAAACTCTCTAACCTCAGATCCAAAGGATCTTTCTATGTAGTTTTGTTTTTGTGTGATTCTCTAGGTTCCTCTTAAAGGCGAGATCACCACCTCTTGAAGTCGAGCAAGCTCAAGTCCATGGGTTGCCAAGCTTCGTCATCATCAAGATTACTGATGCTATCTTGTTGATAGTTCTTTCCTCTCTTATTAGAAGTGTTGTGTTGAAGACATAGGTGAAAGATGTCTCAAGGGTCAAGTCGAAGGCATTAGTGAAAGGTGTCGAAGATCCGTGTCAAATGCATTGGTGAAGGATGCCAAAAGTCCGTGTCAAAGGCATTAGTGAAGGATGCTGAAAGTCCGTGTTGAAGGCATTAGTGAAGGGTGCCTAGGAGTCATGTCAAAGGCATTAGTGAAAGGTGCCTAGGGTGTACATTCGATATGGAGCGTCGATGTACAAGATAGATTAGTATTAGGTCAAACGATATTGATATCCTTGTTGATGTTGTTATAAGGAGTGGATATCCTTTGGGATAGGTGTTGTGTAGTGTTGGGTAGTGGTTCGGCTACAAGGACACCTTCTAGCACACTTCAGAACCCGGTGTCTAGCCTTGTACCAGATAAAGAGTAGGCGAAGTTGTGAAGGCTTCTCCGCCACAAGGAGTTTGTGTTATGTAGTGATAACGAACTCTCGAGTAGGTGACTCGGGGAGTGGAGTAGGGCAAGGAAGGTGTCCTTGTAGCCGAACCACTATAAATACTTGTGTTGTGGTTTTGTGCTTCTTACTCTTTATCTTTTCTTTAATTAGTTATATGTTTATCAATCAAACATCCAACACACACATTTAAATAGATTGACATAAGTCGATCTAAATAGTTTAAAACGAAGTTTTAATCGGTAAAACTATTCAACCCCCCCCCCTTCTAGTTTTCCACAGAGATGTTACAATACTGAGAGAGAGTATGTGTAAAGTGTTAGTGAGCAAGAGAGAAATGGCTCATTATTTATAGACAAACTTGTCTACTGTCCCACGGATCCCTCCCTAGAGGGATCTGGCTAGTGCAAACCTAGGGATCCGGATACTGGGTCAGTTTAGTCCGGATTTCGGGTTGCAAACCGGGTTATGGGTTATGGGTTATGAAGGGTTATGGGTTATGAAGCATGGGTTATGGGTAATGGGTTATGGATACCCAACAAGATGCAATGTACCTAGACATTGGGTTATGGATCTTGGGTTATGGGTCATGAACTTTGGGTCATGGATCATGGATAATACCCAACATGACTTCATGCATGATGTCATGCAATGGGTCATGGGTTATGGATCATGCTCCATGGGTATGGGTTATGGACTTTGGTTTTTACCCAACAACATTCATTGTACCTAGTCAATGGATCATGGGTCATGGGTCAAGGACTTTGGTTTTTACCCATTACTTTAACCATTACAATATATACAAAGCATATATGTACATTTTCATATTACGTAAACACTAGTTGTTATACATATGCATTTCTATAAGATGTAAACAATATTATTTGTTTAGTGTTTATATAAAAATGTCTTTGGTTTTATATAAGTTATTTACTAAATATGTTTTGATATAGTTTAATATGTTTAGTAAAAGTATGTTAGTAAACTATTGGCTCAAACCTTTTACGTGTTTTATTTGTTTCGTTAAAATAATTTTACGTTTGTTATCGACAAAACATTAGAAGATCGTAAAATATAAATAAACGTTTTTATGATTTATTTGTATTAACAATCTCCCCCTTTTTTTTGATGACGAAACATAAGATTATTTTAACAAGAAAACAAAATTTGTAAAAATTTTGAATTGGATGTGCACTCATACGTAATGAGACAACGAACATCTTTAGATGGCTCATGAAGGTATAAAGTTTATATTTTTTTACTTTAGGTTATGTTGTTTTTACTTTACCCATAGTGTACTAATTAATTGTTACTAATGTATACAATTTTGTTTTGGTAATGAGAGAAGCACTCATTAGCATTTTGATTGACCAAGATTTATGAATGATCGAGGCAATTATAAAAGAGATGCCTTTCACAAAACATACATTTTGTATTTGGCACATAACGATTAAATTTAGTGGTTGGTTTATTTCGGTTTTAAGAAGTGATTACTCAAGTTGGTGCTCGAAATTTTATAACTTATGCAGGTTGGATACAATTGAAGAGTTTGGGTAACAACGGCCATCTATGATTGCGAAGTACAACTTGAGGGAAAATAAGCATGTTAGCGGGTTATATAACATTAAAACATTTTGGCATTCCGGCTTATCTTCGCAACTCTTTTTTGCTAGCATGACAACAACCAAAAGATCGAAGAGTATAAACGCATTTATAAAACCAAAAGATCGAAAAGTATAAACGCATTTATAAAGAGATTCACTACTAGAAAATGGACTTTCAGCGACGAACATTTCTGTCGGAAATCCGTCGGTAACAGCAGTTTCCGACAGATTTGTGGTGGAAATAGTCTGTCGGTGAATCCTGGTCGGTAATTTGTGTCTGTCGGAGTTTGGTTGGAAATACCGACAAAAAAACATGGGTTGGAAGTCTGTCGGTAAATTATCTGTCGGAAATTCGTCAGAAAAAAGTCTGTCGAAAATTCGTCAGAAAAAAGTCTGTCAGAAATCCGTCACTAAATTGTACTTGGTAATGGGTCATAATCTGTCACAAAATGCATATATATTCATAGCTTAAAGCTCATTTATTCTATACCTTAAATAGCTCAAAAGAAACTATAAATAAAATGAATAATTCAAAACGAAATAGATCAATTACGAAAATTTAGCATTCAAATCACAAAGTTATAGTCAAATCAAAATACAAATCGACCCGTTTAAAACCTTCAAGATGAAAGTATAGTACTTAATCCAAATATTCAAATTGATATGACATTATCGAACTAAGGAGGGGGGCGTGAATCGGTAAACTTCTTTAACATCGAGTTAATGTCATTCGTTTCCAATTCTTGTTGCATGTGTTCTTGCACATGACGTTCCACTTCCGTTGTAAATGCACTCGCATATCTCTTTTGAATCGTGATCTCTTTTGTGCATTGTCCTCTTGCAATCTTATTATCTATTCCCAAGTTTGTACCTACATTGTATGAAGTCCCATAAAAAAGCATGATATATAAAGCAACAGTCCATCTAGCAATGAACCTGTCATGTCATGTCATGTATGAGTAATTACTAAACCACAAAGATCATATTAGACTGACAGAAGAAAAGTCACATAAAGAAAGCAAGTCTTAATCAGATATAGTCAAATGGGTCCAGCACCCAAGCACTTATATTCAGTAGTACATGTTTTGACTTTTAGAGTCAAAGAGGGTAAAAATGACTAATTGTTTTATATTTGATAAATATGCAAGGCATTTGGGTGAGAATGCATATATGGTGCTGTAAAAGGTACAGGACATGCTTATATATTAGAAAAACCAAAGGAGTTTTATAGACATCTAGAGTCCTTTTTATTTCCAACTATTAAAATATGCTAAAACTTAAAAGTCAATATGAGTGTATTTAAATGCTTACAAGTCACAACCTCTTAAATTGACTTATTCAACAGAGGGAAGTTCTAAAGAAATTGTAGGTAAATGATACTTGAATTGAGTAGGATAAGGCTCGATTAGAGAGGTAAGAATCTCCTGTTACAGAACTTAATTTGAATGTAGCTTCTATAAAACTAGTTTACTAAAGACAGTTAATTTACTTATCCTAAAAAGTAGCTTGAAAACTTCTTGTCCACTACTTCTGTCTTCTAGGAAGAGAATGGGTCAAATAAATACTTCAAGAGTGAGCTAAATTGGCCCTTTTCAGTTGATTATGATGATTTGAAACCGGTTCTTCCTTCGTGAGTAGACCTTTAGTGGGAGTGTATCACAGATGCACATGATTAAATAGAATTAGAATATATCAACTACAGTTACTATTGAATACTGGTCCTATAAAAATCGACATTTTTTCTATATTGGAATATCAACAAATAAGATGAATACCTCAACTGCATTGGAAGATGCATGCTAGTAATAGAATAAAAATATTGTATCTATATAAGCTTAATATATGAGAGATAACCTTCCCTTATAAGGATCATGGTGAAACTACATTTCTCAAAACAGAACGGGTCAAACCTGATAGTTGATATCCCATGCCATATATGATTAAGTTGATGTGTTGTATTTAGTATTAAATTGCAAAAGAACTTACAAAGAAAAAGACCTCCAAAAGGATAATTCCTGAATAAGTGAAAAATGGGTCCTCCATTAAATAACTCTTAGTTAGTCCCGACTGCACATTTGTTTTTTGTCGGTTATTCCGCTACAACATAAAACGAATAGAATGGCATGAGCTCAAACTATCGATACCATTTGCTTAATAATCTTTTGACTAAGAAGAATGAACATAATCACTATTAAAAATAACGCCAAACACTTCCACGCTTCTTTACCAAATTCTATGCACCAAGAACTAAAACAAAATGATCCTCACACACAATCTACCTAAATTACTTTATAAACGTCTAGTACATACTAGTTAACAGACGTAATTCCACAATACTAGCAATAAAATAAAAGTTTAGTATCATAATTTAAAGTAGTTAAATAAAATACCTTAAGTGACATCAAAGTCGCTATTTCATGTTTCTCTTCCATAGCTTCCTAAACATGTGTCGATGAGAATTTATTAACTAAGTAGTGATCCATCATGTAGTTAAAAGGAGATAACATAAATTACCACGCATGTTTTGAGCTAGGTGTAATGTACTCATGTGTACCCCTCCCTGAAGCCTCATCCATCCACTCCCTAACGCCTCAGTCGACACGTTTGTGCTAGTATAAGTATGATGGTAAGCTTGCGGCTTTTTTTGTTTCTCCTACAAAAGTCTTCATTAGTAAAAGGACATAAAATTAATGTATAAACTCGAGAAGGAAGAATGCAAATGAGTAATTGGGCAGCTCACATCAACTAGTAACAATTACCTCACATCAACTAGTCTCAAACAGATCTCATCTACATAGATATACTACATCTACTTAATAGGGAAGTTTGATTTAATAGCCTATTTAAGCTGTAAACAAGAACACTAAGAGACTAAAAGGGTGTTTGGTTTAGCTTATTTTCTAAATGAGACTAGTTATCTACAAGCACAATTCTACTAAACATTATCTACTAGTAATTTAGGCAATTAAAAAAATGTTATCAGCCAATAGTTCTCTTTATACAATTAGCAAAAAGTCATTTTTATGTGAATCAAAATCCGTAAAACACTCATAACAATGACTTATCACACTTATCGCAATCTATTCAAACGAACATATAAGCCTTAAAAAATCATTTATCTATTAACATACGAACATAACAATGACTTATCGCAATCTATTCAAACGAACATAACAATGACTTATCACACTTATATGTTCGTTTGAATAGATAAACGAACTATTCAAACGAACATAACAAACGAACTATTAAAAAATGGTATGGCAGTATCGTTTATCTATTCAAACGAACATATAAGCCTTAAAAAATGCCGTAATCTCAGCATGTTCATCCTAACCAGGTTTGTTCATACATGTTCATACATATAATCTCAGCACGCTCATACAAGCATCATTTAATATAGCTTCACATTTACAGTTTTATTCATAACATACACGTTCATTCTAAACAGGTTTGTTCAAGTGCGATAATCCTAATCATCGATCAAACGTCAAACAAAAATTATAAACCTCTATAATAACTTTTTCTCCAAACGCAATTCCCATCCGTTAAGGATATCATTTCTCAACCACAAAATACTCCAAACTAGTAACAATCAACAAAACAAATCAGCCAAACACTCATAAAAATAATAATCAAACAAACACTATAACATCCGATTTGAGCAAAACACTCATAAAGAACACATATTCTTCACAATCACCAAACACTCATAAAATCACATATTCTTCACAATCAACAAAACACTGAAGCAAAATTAGGAAATAATAAATTCATAATTGGGGCAAAATAAGCTTAACTGAAGAGAATAATTAAACCTTGATGACGAGTTTAAACGAGTGGTTGATTACCGACGCAGGTGGCGGAGCAGCTGAGCGACGGATCGGATGGCGGCCGGCAAAGGACGGATGAAACAATGAAATTTTAGAGGAAAGATTGAAAGTGGGAAATGGGGGAAAGTAAATGGGGAAATGGGGAAAGTAAAAGTGAAGTTTGAAAGTTTTCTAGCACGGACGATTTTAATTAAGTGTTAAAAAATCGTTGAGAATTTTGCTCTTAAATGGGATTGGGATTGGGATTTTACCCGATTCTTTATTAAGTAAATAGGAATGGGAATATGTCTTAAGTGTTAAAATTTGCATTATACCCGATTCTCATTTAAAATAAAGTGTATCGGTAAAATGTTAAAAAAAATTAGAATGGGAATATGTAAAGTTTATAATAAATGGGATTGGGATTATATGTGAAAGTTTAACGTATCATTTTTAGATAGTATCTTAACACTTAGCAAATTTAGAGCAAATAGAAAACGGTTTTAACACTATTAGATTGTAACTGGTACTCATAATTTGATTTGAATGAATAAATTGGTATTAATGACGTTTACTTAATCGTTTTAAAGGCTTGTTTGTTGAACTATGAAACATGTCGAAGGCGACTTGAAACATGAGTTGAGGGCACACACAATCATAGCCTAAAAACTAAAAGAGTTTACATTGAATAGTGTAATCCGTTAAGCGTAGTTGACATAGTTTAACATACTATGTGTACATAACAATTTTTAATAATTCCGTCGGAAATATTCTTTATTTCCAACGGATTTCCGATGAAAGTATTAAAAAATAAAAAATCATTAGAAATTAAAACATTTCTGACGGATTAGAGACGAATAAATATAGATGTCGAAATGGCGTCGGAAATTTGACGGTAAGTTATGTGATTAGTGACGGATTTCAACACATTCAATCTCTTGGAAATCCGTCGAAGTTACTGAAATGCACAAATTGTCATGTTTTGTCGGAATATGGTCGGTAATTTAGCGATTTTTTTATCCGTCGGAAAATCTGTCGCTGAAAGTCCATTTTCTAGTAGTGATTTATATCATCCAATACGCGTCTAAATCAATTTATTAGACAAGTAAGTATTCATTGCGGCTTGTTCTTGAAGGGGTGGGAGGGACTCTCATGTGGTCTATTTGGAATTTCCGTAATAGTTTGATTTTTTCCAGTTGTCTTCCTAGGAAGGACACGCTCTCGGACTCTATAGTTTCTCAATCTTTTCTATGGATTTCGTCTAGAAATCCCTCTAGGAAGATTAGTTGGATAGGTTGGTTAAAAGATCCCTGAATTCCATAACTTCCATGTAATCTTGTTTCCTAGCTTTTGCTAGTTAGTTATATATCATCTGCCGTTCAAAAAAAAGTATTCATTTAGAATATTGTATATATTTTATTTATTCCTTATCATGTTTATTCACAATTTAATTATTACATATATTAATTTTTAGATTAATCTTGTAACTGAAGATATTGAAGAAACGCAAGTGCATGATACTATGTTGGAGAAATACAGGGATCTTATTTGAGGACACAATGACCACTAATGGAGCAAGGTCATGTATTTTTTTTCTTCTTTTCTTTCATATGCATTTAAAAAGTTTCAAGAGAAGTTTTGGCGAGCAATTCAATATACTGTTGAAGAGAAAACATGTACGTGTTTCATGGTTAGAGATCACAAGGATATACGGTTTAACAAGCACAGGTTATTTTGGGATAGTGTGGTTGCTAAATGTAGTTGTATATATTTTGAATTTGTTGGTATATCATGTCGTCATATTTTAAGTGTATTTATTCATAAGAATTGTTTTGACATTCCTCATGTTTATTGGCCTTCTCGATGGAGTCGGAAACAAAATTATATCTCACATGAAGCATCCATTAGAAACACAACAACTACGAACAATTGGGAAGTGGATACGAACATAAGTTTGGTTCGATGTCCGACTTCTTCGAAACAAAAAGGATGTCCAAAGAAGCGGATGAAAGGTGGAGTTGAACTAGCCAAAAAAACAAGGTCTTGTACAATTTGTAAGGGTGTTGGTCATAACTCTAGTATATGCCCGAATAGGGAAGGCCTCACAACGTGCTAAGAAGAAGAAAAAAATCTGGTTGAAAAATAAATATATGAATCCTGTTTTATAGTTTAAGTACTAAGTTTTCTTTTTTTGATTGGTTGTTTGAAATTTAATTTTGAAATAAATAACATTTGTTTGCTCATTTTCTTTCTTTCACATTTTAATTATGTATCATATCATGTGAGAAGAAGAGCTAAAAAAATATATATTATTCAATAGAATTGCTTTGCCTGGAGCATATATAAAAATCACCTAAAAGAATACATATATTCGTAGGTTAATTACTCAGTGTATTTAAGTTGTAAAAAAATATGCATCGATTATATAAAGAATTAAAAAATAATGGAGCAATTGGGATGTAATTGGTGTCAAAGAAAAATAAATACTAAGATTTGAATTCTGTTAATAATGGGAATGTCAAAATAGGAAGAATCAAACAATTAGAAGCTAGTTAATATTGAGTGTGTTTTACTGGGCACATTATAGCAAATCACTTAAGATAAAGAATGTGCCAAAACTTTTGCAAGAGGCTCATACATGCCTATTTAAAAATAAAAAAAAATTAAAAAAAATAAATGTGATCAAATTTTTAACAAAATAACCTATATTTGCCCATTTTTTTTGATCCCCTCTCTAGCAGTGGTGGGTATTGGGGCCATATGAGACATTCCAACATATTTAGGCAGCTTGTGACGTTTACGTTTTGGTTGTGGGGTTCTTTTTTAGAACCCAATTTGGTTTTGTTTCGTTGTTATTGGTGATGTTCTTTATTTTGTGAAAAATCTTGTCATGTTTAATAGATTGCTAGGCTCTTTTCCCAAAAAATAAAAATAAAAATAAATAAATAAATAAATACAAATAATTTATATTGAACTAATCCAAACCGGATTCAATATGGTAAACCCATTAACAATATAAGAATATGAAAGAACATTGATTTCTCCCTCTAGAAATCCTTTCTTGGAGGTTGTCGAAACAACCCGGTTCTTATAACACCATATAAGTAACACAATTCAAGTACTAGTTTGAAAAACCATATCGAAGCACTTCTTTGTCCGATCATATAAAACTACTTTTATATATTCGCACACATACACATTCAAATCTGCATTGGTGAAAATGATTTTTTATGACCTGTACCGTGTATCTTATTTAAATAGGTCAAGTTTTCTTAAAATATTCAAAAGATATTCGATTCGAAGCCCACAAATATATGCTCAACAACTTAATTATACGTCAAAGTGTCAAACATATGTTAATAAAAAAACTTTCCAGGTGCAGTGTTTGAACTTCTGCCTAGGTTAAGTTGGACTACTAGTGTGAACTCTTTATAGTAGGGTTACGTTTGTATAAAAAAACAGTAACACACTAACACTAAAGAAATATAAAAACACTGATGTAAATCTTTACAATATCATATTAATTTATTTCCTACTTTACATAAAGTTGACATGCATTCATTATTGGAAAAAAGCTATAAATGCTTAACGTACTTTCCCCAAAAACTCATTATGCTCTATGTACTTCAAATATTGTCATTATACATAACCATTTTCATTTTAATTGGTTATGTCTACTGTTGTATAGGCACTTGTTGAACGGGTTAAAAGTTGACCCAACTGAACGCATACAACCTCAATCTCTTGTTCGGATAGAATAAAAAGTATAAAAAGGCAACTTTTTAGAAGGGTCGACTTACTCATATCGACCCATACTAAAAATCACAGTTTCAACCTGCACTTGTAACAAAACGTGCCTGACCCGGCAAACTTTGTACTTTTGCTTACTAGGTATGCAACGACATGATGAAGTAAACATACTCGAGGAGAATCCATTGAAAAGCATTAATTCACCTACAAGCACAAGGTGTCGACGCCACCATGAGTGGGAATCCTAAGCCAAAATCGTAACATGACGATGCCATTGTAAAACATGTATAAGAAAAATGTGGATTTACCGCAATACCACACATAAACCGATCAAACTTTAGTTATAATCAATAAAGTGTCACCATTATACTCTATGTATTTCTCGCGAAAACTCATTATGTTTTCTTAACTTTTTTTATTGTCATTATACATAAAGAAGTAATTAAGCATAATGAGTCAAAAATGGAAACAACGTTAAGTATAATGACAATAAAAAAAGTTGAGAAAGCATAATGAGTTTTCACGAGAAGTACATAGAGTATTTTTGGCTTTTACCCTTCATTATTTTATCTTTGTGAACCGGTTTTATTGATTTAACGCTCTGGGAACATGTAGAAAGATTTAACATTTTCTCAAGTATAATTAGGCTTGTAAAAAAATAATTAAAAAAAAAAAAAAAAAAAAAAAAAAAGATCAAGGCTGGTGGAACTCGCGATCTTTTCATTATTTATAGACAACTGAAAACCCTACTTTATTATTTAGGTTATTCGTATAGATTACAATAAATCTTGAAGATTGCAAAACGGATTCACCAAACACAAAACATAAGCAAATAAATGTTTTCTTTACAGCAAAATGAGGATTTGGTGGATCATGAGGAACCATATTTGATTTCTTTTCAACAACAAGATCATGTACCCAATCTTCATGATCATGTTTCCATGGTGGATGGCATCGCTATTAATAACAGTAGTATAAATAATCCCGGAAGCAGCACAAAGAGAAGGGGCGGAAACCGCTTAATAAATAAGCCCAATTTGGGTGGTGGTAGTGGCAGTGGTGTGGGAGGAGATGGTGGAGATGACCGAGCACAGAAGAAAAAGCTTCATCGAGAGATCGAAAGACAAAGGAGGCAAGATATGACTAAGCTTTATGGTTCACTTAGGAATTTACTTCCTATTGAATTCGTCAAAGTGAGGACATTTACTTTTCATTTTGGTTGTTTTAATTGTGTCGTAAAAGAATGTGTTTAGCATCTCCTAACCATAGGTTGTGGGTTCAAGATGTAATCTAAATATTTTCAGTTCCGATCTGTCCAAAATATCGATTTTTGCATTAATGATGTTGAAACCCTATATGATTTATTGTTGGTGTTTAAGGGAAACCGTTCAATATCGGATCATACACATCAAGCAGAGCATTACATCAAACAAATGGAGGAAAACGTTAAAGGGCTAAGTACCAGGAGAGATAAGCTCAAGAATAACAAAAGCTCAAGCTCAATGAATCACTTGCTTAATACTGTCTCAGTCAACCTTTGCAATGTTGGAGTTGAGATTTTGATCAATAGTTGCACTATAGAGGACGGGTTCCACCTTTCATGAAAGTACTAAAGGCTCTTCATGAAGAGGGTCTTAATGTTACAAGTTGCACTTCAACCAAAGCAAATGATCGTTTACTTCACTCTATTCAGTCTGAGGTACCATGTACACCACATTATTGTTACATGTTTATAATTGATAAACTTCGATTGCCTGTTAGTAAAATGATCCACAGACATTAACTTTAACCCTTGACTATTTGAATATTTTTGCAGGAAAATCTGGCATCACTTGATCTATCAATGTTACAACAAAGACTAATGTTTGTAGCAAATACTCAGCCAAATTATTATTAAGAATTCCGTAACCACAGCTAGAAAACTAGAGTAGATTTTATTCATGGAAGTAGATGTAGACATTCATTTGTGTGTTTGCAAGTTTTAGTTTTTGTGCGACGACGTTTAAAGGAGTCTATTTGAATGTTAACTGTTGAATCTTATATTTCAGTTTTATAATTTCTCTTTTAGAAATATGGTACCTTTACAGAACATTTCAAGGTTACATGTTGCCAGTTCTTGGTTTTCATTAGTTGATTATGATATATTGTTAATTTTCCAATTCATAGTAATGCAAGACTATATTGCATACTAGGACTCACTTCCTGAAATTTCATTACAGGGTTGCAACCGCACCTAACAACATCTTAAAGCAAAATCAGCCACGAGCTTAGTACCTTCACAAATTCTTTTATATATTTTCATGAAATTGTTTCAATGGTTACTTTACATGAAAATTGTGTTAATTGACATGAATTTCATCTCTTGTTTCTTGGAAATTCTTGTATAATATACCATGTTTTAATTTAGTGCAATGAAGAAAGAAAAACACACTCAGTAATGCATATTTCGATGAAGAATCCAGGTGACATGCACTCAAACACTGGTAATGTTTGCAGCAAGATAATTTGACGTCAATACTATGTTTATATATGCTTCAATTTTTGAGTTCATAGTATTTGTGGCACTAATCGTTTTTTGTCCAAAGGTACCTATTATATTGAACACTGGCCACGCGATTATAGGTTCAGAAACTCAAGGTTACGTGTCATTGTTTTTACCATGAGTATGGGACGAAAGACTAAGAAGGAGGTCTCAAGTTTGAGCGCGGAGCGGTCTGTCTTTGTTCTTAATATATCATGTTTTTACATCCCTAACTTGTATTGGCCGGGGTAATCTACTTTAATTGTTATAATCGATCATACAAATCGAAAACATGTCACTTGTACACGTCCTAGGTAATTAAAACACATATTTTTAATTGCCAGCTTGGTAAAAATCCTGAATCATTACAAGTTGCTACAAGTAATTTGCATGCTGTTCTACAACTAAATTTTAAGTATAAAGTAATCGCTAAGCTACTATAGTCGTTATAATCAAAATCTAACACGCATATTTTAACCACCGATTATTTATACGTAGCCATTCAGGGTATGTTAATAGGTTATTAAGAGAACTTTGATATATCGTAGTACTTTAATGAAATGGTTATTATAATTACTTTGATGACATGATTAATTAAATTAATTAATCACACTCAATGGATGTCATGAAGTTACTATACAGTATAATCAAATATGACTGAGGCAGTTAACCTGCCGGTATGCAAATTATTCAACAACTAAGTTGGTGTTTGTTTTTAATAATAAGAGCTTCTTGACCTCTAATGTTTTCGGCCCAACACAACTTAAAAGAAAACAATGTATTATTCTCAAAAGACAGAAGAGACATAATTAACCACACTAACTTTCACTTCTAGTCTCTTTTACACTATCTTATCCTTCATAGTCCAAACATAAACACCCCATTTCCTAGATCCATCGTCTTCCCTTCATCCATACTTTTTCCTAGCTGCCCCCGATACATAGTTTAGCTGCAAGCACCGACCACCGCCAACCAACATTGTGTTGGATGCAAACCAAATTCCACATCGAAAAATAAAAAAACAAATATATACATATAAGCTGGATGGAACGTTACTCTACCATATATGCAATTATTTGTAGAATAGAAATCTGTAAGGGTTATAAAATGTTGGCCAATTGTAGGCTCACTAACTATCCTAAAGAGTCGTATTAGAGCTATGCTTAATTAAGCCCAGATGGATATGTTATCACACCGTTAAATTTGAGTGGGGCAAGTGGCCGAGGTGCTCTAGAATTGATAGCGTATGGCTCAGTTAAAGTATGCCCGTTATCGTAAAGGAGGCCCTTTATTGCCTACACATAAGCTTGATGTTACTCCAATTATCGTCAAATAGTGGAACCTTATGTGCACTTATATGTTAGGCGTGTGGGCTCAGTAGCGATCATAACAATCAGTATCATCAAGTACGGCTGGGTACAGTTGTTTATGAAATATTTGTCACAAAATCGGTTTCACGATAGCTAGCAGGGCAAATTACGTGGTTTCAGTTAGAAGACACATGTAGTATAACTGCTCTTAGCTAGTTAGGTTAAAAATACTGTTCTGAAGACCACTTCACAAAATACTTATTTATTGGGATGAAAAAAATAATACCTCGTACCGGGCATTCGGTCTTTAATTAATGCTGTACCAAAATTTTATTCAATTTGGATCTACTATATCCAACACACTATCTTAGTTAACTGAGGTTAGGCATCCTATCTAGTGTTACTAAATAAATTAGTCCATTTCAACATGTGTTAAAATTCGTATATAAACAAAAGTTTGTTAATTAAAATTATGCACAATTTCATTGGTTTGAGTTTAATATACTTTTTCAGTAAAGAAAGTTCATCAACATTGTACATGGACACATTCATGAATAGAATAATTGAGTTTCAAATTTTTGAATATGTTTTGATCTAAAATTCTCTCTTTAATTAATATCAAAGTACTCATCACTAATGGGTTTCAAACATTTTTTACAAATTTTTAAGACGCCGGTGTTCTTTTCTTTTTTTCTGCTTTAGAAAAAGCGTTTAATAATAGAAATGCATTTGTAACTTTAATGTGTTAAAATGCTTCCTCTACGTAACGTCTTATTAGTTATAAGTGTTTAAAATAAAATTAAAAGCTAAAAGCTTGTTTGCTACAGATGATAATTTATAGAAAAATGATTTGTGGGCCTAATACACACTACAAGAAAAAAGGGCTATAGTGACGACAGGAAAATCATCACTAAAGGTGGAAAAGTCGTCACTAAAACGGTTTAGTCACTTAAAATCAACGCCACTTGTCACATATAGCTCCTACTAAGTTAATAGTGACGAAACCGAATTTGACACTAAATTTAGTGACAAGCTAAAGTTGTCACTTTATGGGTGTGTGACAACACATTTTCCACTTAATTTTCACACGAAGTGGCTAAAGTCGCCACTATTTGATGCATTAGTGACGAAAGAAAGGCGCTTTTTGGTTGAACCAAATGTAACCTTAACGTTCAATAGTGACGAAATACCTGCCTCTCTAACTATTGTTTCCACCATCTTTAAAAGGCTACATCCTATTAGTCAATAATTACATCATACCAACCAAAGAGGAAATGCGAAACATTTGTTTAATCGATACTGTATCTATATAAGCTTAATATATGAGAGATAACCTTCCCTTATAAGGATCATGGTGAAACTACATTTCTCAAAACAGGAACGGGTCAAAACTGATAGTTGATATCCCATGCCATATATGATTAAGTTGATGTGTTGTATTTAGTATTAAATTGCAAAAGAACTTACAGCAGGTGCAAGCAGACCTCCAAAAAGGATAATTCCGGAAATAAGTGAAAAACAGGTCCTCCATTAAATAACTCTTAGTTAGTCCGTACCTGCACATTTGTTTTTGTCAGTTATTCTGCTACAACATAAAACGAATAGAATGGCATGAGCTCAAACTACTGATACCATTTGCTTAATAATCTTTTGACTAAGAAGAATGAACATAATCACTATTAAAAATAACGCCAAATACTTCCACGCTTCTTTACCAAATTCTATGCACCAGTAACGTTAAACAAAATGATCCTCACACACAATCTACCTAAATTACTTTATAAACGTCTAGTACATACTAGTTAACAGACGTAATTCCACAATACTAGCAATAAAATAAAAGTTTAGTATCATAATTTAAAGTAGTTAAATAAAATACCTTAAGTGACAGATCAAAGTCGTCTATTCCATGTTTCTCTTCCATAGCTTCCTAAACATGTTTCAATGAGAACTTATTAATTAACTTTTGATCCATCATGTAGTTAAAAGGAGATGACATAAATTACCGCCGCATGTTTTGAGCTAGGTGTAATGTACTCATGTGTACCCCTCCCTGAAGCCTCATCCATCCACTCCCTAACGCCTCAGTCGACACGTTTGTGCTAGTATAAGTATGATGGTAAGCTTGCGGCTTTTTTTGTTTCTCCTACAAAAGTCTTCATTAGTAAAAGGACATAAAATTAATGTATAAACTCGAGAAGGAAGAATGCAAATGAGTAATTGGGCAGCTCACATCAACTAGTAACAATTACCTCACATCAACTAGTCTCAAACAGATCTCATCTACATAGATATACTACATCTACTTAATAGGGAAGTTTGATTTAATAGCCTATTTGTCAAACAAGAACACTAAGAGACTAAAAGGGTGTTTGGTTTAGCTTATTTTCTAAATGAGACTAGTTATCTACAAGCACAATTCTACTAAACATTATCTACTAGTAATTTAGGCAATTAAAAAAATGTTATCAGCCAATAGTTCTCTTTATACAATTAGCAAAAAGTCATTTTTATGTGAATCAAAATCCGTAAAACACTCATAACAATGACTTATCACACTTATCGCAATCTATTCAAACGAACATATAAGCCTTAAAAAATCATTTATCTATTAACATACGAACATAACAATGACTTATCGCAATCTATTCAAACGAACATAACAATGACTTATCACACTTATATGTTCGTTTGAATAGATAAACGAACTATTCAAACGAACATAACAAACGAACTATTAAAAAATGGTATGGCAGTATCGTTTATCTATTCAAACGAACATATAAGCCTTAAAAAATGCCGTAATCTCAGCATGTTCATCCTAACCAGGTTTGTTCATACATGTTCATACATATAATCTCAGCACGCTCATACAAGCATCATTTAATATAGCTTCACATTTACAGTTTTATTCATAACATACACGTTCATTCTAAATGTGTTTGTTCAAGTGCGATAATCCTAATCATCGATCAAACGTCAAACAAAAATTATAAACCTCTATAATAACTTTTTCTCCAAACGCAATTCCCATCCGTTAAGGATATCATTTCTCAACCACAAAATACTCCAAACTAGTAACAATCAACAAAACAAATCAGCCAAACACTCATAAAAATAACAATCAGCCAAACACTCATAACATCTGATTTGAGCAAAACACTCATAAAGAACACATATTCTTCACAATCAGCCAAACACTCATAAAAATCACATATTCTTCACAATCAACAAAACACTGAAGCAAAAATTAGGGCGAAATAATAAATTCATAATTGGGGCAAAATAAGCTTAACTGAAGAGAATAATTAAACCTTGATGACGAGTTTAAACGAGTGGTTGACGACGGACGGCAGGTGGCGGATAGCGGACGGCGACTGGATGGGCGGCGGGCGGCAGGCGGACGGATGAAACAATGAAATTTTAGAGGAAAGATTGAAAGTGGGAAATGGGGGAAAGTAAATGGGGAAATGGGGAAAGTAAAAGTGAAGTTTGAAAGTTTTCTAGCACGGACGATTTTAATTAAGTGTTAAAAAATCGTTGAGAATTTTGCTCTTAAATGGGATTGGGATTGGGATTTTACCCGATTCTTTATTAAGTAAATAGGAATGGGAATATGTCTTAAGTGTTAAAATTTGCATTATACCCGATTCTCATTTAAAATAAAGTGTATCGGTAAAATGTTAAAAAAAATTAGAATGGGAATATGTAAAGTTTATAATAAATGGGATTGGGATTATATGTGAAAGTTTAACGTATCATTTTTAGATAGTATCTTAACACTTAGCAAATTTAGAGCAAATAGAAAACGGTTTTAACACTATTAGATTGTAACTGGTACTCATAATTTGATTTGAATGAATAAATTGGTATTAATGACGTTTACTTAATCGTTTTAAAGGCTTGTTTGTTGAACTATGAAACATGTCGAAGGAGACTTGAAACATGAGTTGAGGGCACACACAATCATAGCCTAAAAACTAAAAGAGTTTACATTGAATAGTGTAATCCGTTAAGCGTAGTTGACATAGTTTAACATACTATGTGTACATAACAATTTTAATATTTCGTCAAATCCGGAAATATTCTTTATTTCCAACGGATTCGATGAAAGTATTAAAAATAAAAATCATTAGAAATTAAAACATTTTTGATTAGAGACGAATAAATATAGATGTGAAATGGCGCCGGAATTTGACGGTAAGTTATGTGATTAGTGACGGATTTCCAACGACATTCGAATCTCTTGGAAATCCGTCAGAAGTTACTCGGAAATGCACAGTTGTCACTGTTTTGTCGGAATATGGTCGGTAATTTAGCGACGGATTTTTATCCGTCGGAAAATCTGTCGCTGAAAGTCCATTTTCTAGTAGTGATTTATATCATCCAATACGCGTCTAAATCAATTTATTAGACAAGTAAGTATTCATTGCGGCTTGTTCTTGAAGGGGTGGGAGGGACTCTCATGTGGTCTATTTGGAATTTCCGTAATAGTTTGATTTTTTCCAGTTGTCTTCCTAGGAAGGACACGCTCTCGGACTCTATAGTTTCTCAATCTTTTCTATGGATTTCGTCTAGAAATCCCTCTAGGAAGATTAGTTGGATAGGTTGGTTAAAAGATCCTGTAACTTCCATAACTTCCATGTAATCTTGTTTCCTAGCTTTTGCTAGTTAGTTATATATCATATGCCGTTCAAAAAAAAGTATTCATTTAGAATATTGTATATATTTTATTTATTCCTTATCATGTTTATTCACAATTTAATTATTACATATATTAATTTTTAGATTAATCTTGTAACTGAAGATATTGAAGAAACGCAAGTGCATGATACTATGTTGGAGAAATACAAAGGATCTTATTTGAGGACACAATGACCACTAATGGAGCAAGGTCATGTATTTTTTTTCTTCTTTTCTTTCATATGCATTTAAAAAGTTTCAAGAGAAGTTTTGGCGAGCAATTCAATATACTGTTGAAGAGTGTTTCATGGTTAGAGATCACAAGGATATACGGTTTAACAAGCACAGGTTATTTTGGGATAGTGTGGTTGCTAAATGTAGTTGTATATATTTTGAATTTGTTGGTATATCATGTCGTCATATTTTAAGTGTATTTATTCATAAGAATTGTTTTGACATTCCTCATGTTTATTGGCCTTCTCGATGGAGTCGGAAACAAAATTATATCTCACATGAAGCATCCATTAGAAACACAACAACTACGAACAATTGGGAAGTGGATACGAACATAAGTTTGGTTCGATGTCCGACTTCTTCGAAACAAAAAGGATGTCCAAAGAAGCGGATGAAAGGTGGAGTTGAACTAGCCAAAAAAACAAGGTCTTGTACAATTTGTAAGGGTGTTGGTCATAACTCTAGTATATGCCCGAATAGGGAAGGCCTCACAACGTGCTAAGAAGAAGAAAAAAATCTGGTTGAAAAATAAATATATGAATCCTGTTTTATAGTTTAAGTACTAAGTTTTCTTTTTTTGATTGGTTGTTTGAAATTTAATTTTGAAATAAATAACATTTGTTTGCTCATTTTCTTTCTTTCACATTTTAATTATGTATCATATCATGTGAGAAGAAGAGCTAAAAAAATATATATTATTCAATAGAATTGCTTTGCCTGGAGCATATATAAAAATCACCTAAAAGAATACATATATTCGTAGGTTAATTACTCAGTGTATTTAAGTTGTAAAAAAATATGCATCGATTATATAAAGAATTAAAAAATAATGGAGCAATTGGGATGTAATTGGTGTCAAAGAAAAATAAATACTAAGATTTGAATTCTGTTAATAATGGGAATGTCAAAATAGGAAGAATCAAACAATTAGAAGCTAGTTAATATTGAGTGTGTTTTACTGGGCACATTATAGCAAATCACTTAAGATAA
Source organism: Chrysanthemum makinoi (assembly GCA_910596185.1). Classification (NCBI taxonomy): domain Eukaryota; kingdom Viridiplantae; phylum Streptophyta; class Magnoliopsida; order Asterales; family Asteraceae; genus Chrysanthemum; species Chrysanthemum makinoi. Next base: position 76,599,830 of record OU343220.1, read on the forward strand.
AGAATGTGCCAAAACTTTTGCAAGAGGCTCATACATGCCTATTTAAAAATAAAAAAAAATTAAAAAAAAAAATTAAAAAAAATAAATGTGATCAAATTTTTAACAAAATAACCTATATTTGCCCATTTTTTTTATCCCCTCTCTAGCAGTGGTGGGTATTGGGGCCATATGAGACATTCCAACATATTTAGGCAGCTTGTGACGTTTACGTTTTGGTTGTGGGGTTCTTTTTTAGAACCCAATTTGGTTTTGTTTCGTTGTTATTGGTGATGTTCTTTATTTTGTGAAAATCTTGTCATGTTTAATAGATTGCTAGGCTCTTTTCCCAAAAAATAAAAATAAAAATAAATAAATAAATAAATACAAATAATTTATATTGAACTAATCCAAACCGGATTCAATATGGTAAACCCATTAACAATATAAGAATATGAAAGAACATTGATTTCTCCCTCTAGAAATCCTTTCTTGGAGGTCGAAACAACCCGTTCTTATAAACCATATAAGTAACACAATTCAAGTACTAGTTTGAAAAACCATATCGAAGCACTTCTTTGTCCGATCATATAAAACTACTTTTATATATTCGCACACATACACATTCAAATCTGCATTGGTGAAAATGATTTTTTATGACCTGTACCGTGTATCTTATTTAAATAGGTCAAGTTTTCTTAAAATATTCAAAAGATATTCGATTCGAAGCCCACAAATATATGCTCAACAACTTAATTATACGTCAAAGTGTCAAACATATGTTAATAAAAAAACTTTCCAGGTGCAGTGTTTGAACTTCTGCCTAGGTTAAGTTGGACTACTAGTGTGAACTCTTTATAGTAGGGTTACGTTTGTATAAAAAAACAGTAACACACTAACACTAAAGAAATATAAAAACACTGATGTAAATCTTTACAATATCATATTAATTTATTTCCTACTTTACATAAAGTTGACATGCATTCATTATTGGAAAAAAGCTATAAATGCTTAACGTACTTTCCCCAAAAACTCATTTATGTACTTCAAATATTGTCATTATACATAACCATTTTCATTTTAATTGGTTATGTTCATCGTAGATAAAGACTTGTTGAACGGGTTAAAAGTTGACCCACTATAACGCATACAACCTCAATCCTCTTGTTCAGATAGAATAAAACAGATAAAAAACTTGACTTACTCATATCGACCCATACTAAAAATCACGCAACCCGTTGTAACCAAAACGCGTTGACCCGCAAACTTTGTACTTTTGCTTACTAGGTATGCAACGACATGATGAAGTAAACATACTCGAGGAGAATCCATTGAAAAGCATTAATTCACCTACAAGCACAAGGTGTCGATCGCCATCGTGAGGGAACTAGAAGCCAAAAACATGACGATGCCATTGTAAAACATGTATAAGAAAAATGTGGATTACTCGAATACCACATAAACCGATCAAACTTTAGTTATAATCAATAAATACTTATGTATTTGAAAACTCATTATGCTTCAACTTTTTATTGTCATTATACATAAAGAAGTAATTAAGCATAATGAGTCGAAAATGGAAACAACGTTAAGTATAATGACAATAAAAGTTGAAAGCATAATAGTTTTCACGGAAGCATAGAGATTTTGGCTTTTACCCTTCATTATTTTATCTTTGTGAACCGGTTTTATTGATTTAACGCTCTGGGAACATGTAGAAAGATTTAACATTTTCTCAAGTATAATTAGGCTTGTAAAAAAATAATTAAAAAAAAAAAGATCAAGGCTGGTGGAACTCGCGATCTTTTCATTATTTATAGACAACTGAAAACCCTACTTTATTATTTAGGTTATTCGTATAGATTACAATAAATCTTGAAGATTGCAAAACGGATTCACCAAACACAAAACATAAGCAAATAAATGTTTTCTTTACAGCAAAATGAGGATTTGGTGGATCATGAGGAACCATATTTGATTTCTTTTCAACAACAAGATCATGTACCCAATCTTCATGATCATGTTTCCATGGTGGATGGCATCGCTATTAATAACAGTAGTATAAATAATCCCGGAAGCAGCACAAAGAGAAGGGGCGGAAACCGCTTAATAAATAAGCCCAATTTGGGTGGTGGTAGTGGCAGTGGTGTGGGAGGAGATGGTGGAGATGACCGAGCACAGAAGAAAAAGCTTCATCGAGAGATCGAAAGACAAAGGAGGCAAGATATGACTAAGCTTTATGGTTCACTTAGGAATTTACTTCCTATTGAATTCGTCAAAGTGAGGACATTTACTTTTCATTTTGGTTGTTTTAATTGTGTCGTAAAAGAATGTGTTTAGCATCTCCTAACCATAGGTTGTGGGTTCAAGATGTAATCTAAATATTTTCAGTTCCGATCTGTCCAAAATATCGATTTTTGCATTAATGATGTTGAAACCCTATATGATTTATTGTTGGTGTTTAAGGGAAACCGTTCAATATCGGATCATACACATCAAGCAGAGCATTACATCAAACAAATGGAGGAAAACGTTAAAGGGCTAAGTACCAGGAGAGATAAGCTCAAGAATAACAAAAGCTCAAGCTCAATGAATCACTTGCTTAATACTGTCTCAGTCAACCTTTGCAATGTTGGAGTTGAGATTTTGATCAATAGTTGCACTATAGAGGACGGGTTCCACCTTTCGCGAGTACTAAAGGCTCTTCATGAAGAGGGTCTTAATGTTACAAGTTGCACTTCAACCAAAGCAAATGATCGTTTACTTCACTCTATTCAGTCTGAGGGACCATGTACACCACATTATTGTTACATGTTTATAATTGATAAACTTCGATTGCCTGTTAGTAAAATGATCCACAGACATTAACTTTAACCCTTGACTATTTGAATATTTTTGCAGGAAAATCTGGCATCACTTGATCTATCAATGTTACAACAAAGACTAATGTTTGTAGCAAATACTCAGCCAAATTATTATTAAGAATTCCGTAACCACAGCTAGAAAACTAGAGTAGATTTTATTCATGGAAGTAGATGTAGACATTCATTTGTGTGTTTGCAAGTTTTAGTTTTTGTGCGACGTACGTTTAAAGGGGAGTCTATTTGAATGTTAACTGTTGAATCTTATATTTCAGTTTTATAATTTCTCTTTTAGAAATATGGTACCTTTACAGAACATTTCAAGGTTACATGTTGCCAGTTCTTGGTTTTCATTAGTTGATTATGATATATTGTTAATTTTCCAATTCATAGTACGTGCAAGACTATATTGCATACTAGGACTCACTTCCTGAAATTTCATTACAGGGTTGCAACCGCACCTAACAACATCTTAAAGCAAAATCAGCCACGAGCTTAGTACCTTCACAAATTCTTTTATATATTTTCATGAAATTGTTTCAATGGTTACTTTACATGAAAATTGTGTTAATTGACATGAATTTCATCTCTTGTTTCTTGGAAATTCTTGTATAATATACCATGTTTTAATTTAGTGCAATGAAGAAAGAAAAACACACTCAGTAATGCATATTTCGATGAAGAATCCAGGTGACATGCACTCAAACACTGGTAATGTTTGCAGCAAGATAATTTGACGTCAATACTATGTTTATATATGCTTCAATTTTTGAGTTCATAGTATTTGTGGCACTAATCGTTTTTTGTCCAAAGGTACCTATTATATTGAACACTGGCCACGCGATTATAGGTTCAGAAACTCAAGGTTACGTGTCATTGTTTTTACCATGAGTATGGGACGAAAGACTAAGAAGGAGGTCTCAAGTTTGAGCGTGAGCGGGTCTGTCTTTGTTCTTAATATATCATGTTTTTACATCCCTAACTTGTATTGGCCGGGGTAATCTACTTTAATTGTTATAATCGGTCATACAAATCGAAAACATGTCACTTGTACACGTCCTAGGTAATTAAAACACATATTTTTAATTGCCAGCTTGGTAAAAATCCTGAATCATTACAAGTTGCTACAAGTAATTTGCATGCTGTTCTACAACTAAATTTTAAGTATAAAGTAATCGCTAAGCTACTATAGTCGTTATAATCAAAATCTAACACGTACATTTTTAACCACCGATTATTTATACGTAGCCATTCAGGGTATGTTAATAGGTTATTAAGAGAACTTTGATATATCGTAGTACTTTAATGAAATGGTTATTATAATTACTTTGATGACATGATTAATTAAATTAATTAATCACACTCAATGGATGTCATGAAGTTACTATACAGTATAATCAAATATGACTGAGGCAGTTAACCTGCCGGTATGCAAATTATTCAACAACTAAGTTGGTGTTTGTTTTTAATAATAAGAGCTTCTTGACCTCTAATGTTTTCGGCCCAACACAACTTAAAAGAAAACAATGTATTATTCTCAAAAGACAGAAGAGACATAATTAACCACACTAACTTTCACTTCTAGTCTCTTTTACACTATCTTATCCTTCATAGTCCAAACATAAACACCCCATTTCCTAGATCCATCGTCTTCCCTTCATCCATACTTTTTCCTAGCTGCCCCCGATACATAGTTTAGCTGCAAGCACCGACCACCGCCAACCAACATTGTGTTGGATGCAAACCAAATTCCACATCGAAAAATAAAAAAACAAATATATACATATAAGCTGGATGGAACGTTACTCTACCATATATGCAATTATTTGTAGAATAGAAATCTGTAAGGGTTATAAAATGTTGGCCAATTGTAGGCTCACTAACTATCCTAAAGAGTCGTATTAGAGCTATGCTTAATTAAGCCCAGATGGATATGTTATCACACCGTTAAATTTGAGTGGGGCAAGTGGCCGAGGTGCTCTAGAATTGATAGCGTATGGCTCAGTTAAAGTATGCCCCGTTATCGTTAAAGGGGAGGCCCTTTATTGCCTACACATAAGCTTGATGTTACTCCAATTATCGTCAAATAGTGGAACCTTATGTGCACTTATATGTTAGGCGTGTGGGCTCAGTAGCGATCATAACAATCAGTATCATCGTTACGGCTGGGTACAGTTGTTTATGAAATATTTGTCACAAAATCGGTTTCACGATAGCTAGCAGGGCAAATTACGTGGTTTCAGTTAGAAGACACATGTAGTATAACTGCTCTTAGCTAGTTAGGTTAAAAATACTGTTCTGAAGACCACTTCACAAAATACTTATTTATTGGGATGAAAAAAATAATACCTCGTACCGGGCATTCGGTCTTTAATTAATGCTGTACCAAAATTTTATTCAATTTGGATCTACTCTATCCAACACACTATCTTAGTTAACTGAGGTTAGGCATCCTATCTAGTGTTACTAAATAAATTAGTCCATTTCAACATGTGTTAAAATTCGTATATAAACAAAAGTTTGTTAATTAAAATTATGCACAATTTCATTGGTTTGAGTTTAATATACTTTTTCAGTAAAGAAAGTTCATCAACATTGTACATGGACACATTCATGAATAGAATAATTGAGTTTCAAATTTTTGAATATGTTTTGATCTAAAATTCTCTCTTTAATTAATATCAAAGTACTCATCACTAATGGGTTTCAACATTTTTTTTACAAATTTTTTAAGACGTCAGTGTTCTTTTTCTTTTTTTCTGTTTTTAGAAAAAGCGTTTAATAATAGAAATGCATTTGTAACTTTAATGTGTTAAAATGCTTCCTCTACGTAACGTCTTATTAGTTATAAGTGTTTAAAATAAAATTAAAAGCTAAAAGCTTGTTTGCTACAGATGATAATTTATAGAAAAATGATTTGTGTGCCTAATACACACTACAAGAAAAAAGGGCTATAGTGACGACAGGAAAATCATCACTAAAGGTGGAAAAGTCGTCACTAAACCGGTTTAGTCACGAAAATCAAGGTCGTCACTTGTCGTCACTATAGCTCCGTCACTAAGTTAATAGTGACGAAACTGGAATTTGACACTAAATTTAGTGACAAGCTAAAGTTGTCACTTTATGGGTGTGTGACAACACATTTCGTCACTTAATTTTCGCACTGGAAGTGGCTAAAGTCGTCACTATTTGATGCGATTAGTGACGAAAGAAAGGCGTCATTTTTGGTTGAACCAAACATAACCTTAACGTTCAATAGTGACGAAATACCTCGTCTCTAACTATTGTTTCCATCATCTTTAAAAGGCTACATCCTATTAGTCAATAATTACATCATACCAACCAAAGAGGAAATGCGAAACATTTGTTTAATCGATACTCAATACTAAGCAAATAATATATCCATACTTAGAGCGGAAACATCACAATTGTTTCAACCAATTATCCCATTTGTTTCCAACAATAAAAGTACAAAAGAAAAGAAAGAGTATCTTGTTGGCACTAATTGTTCCTGTAAGAGAATCAATACATCCTATCTTCCAAATATACTAGTATTATATATCTTCCATCTATGCTTCAATTACACATCATCTCATGCGTCAACATAATCGCCATAATCTTCAGGCTCATCAAAATCCTCGGTCTCCTCGATCCCCTGCATAAAAATATGAGGCAACAGACAACATCAGATGTTTTTATCCCCTGCATAACTTTCTACAAACTGTCAGAAACGAAATTACCGTAAATGAACTTACAGAAAACTATGTCACAGTTAAATTGCTCAATGAGCTTATCAAATTGTATTCACTATATCTTATCAAGCAACTGTACAATCTAAACAATCATAAAGCAACATTAACTGTTTCATACTAGTATACTACTATCACGACACACCTATCAAAATTTATATCCATATAAATCAAGGGTAGTTGTATCAATCACACCGCCTGCACAAGCACCGTACTTGCTAAAACTGCTTCTAATGGGTTCCAATTTCAGATTCAAAGTCAAACATACAGTAGAAGAGGTAGTAACAAAGTCAGATTCAAATTTCAGGTTCCAATTTCAGATTCCAATTTCAGGTTCCAATTTCAGATTCAAAGTAGTAACAAACCTACAGTGGTAATTTCAGGTTCCATACAGTAGAAGAGTTCCAATTTCAGGTTCCAATTTCATATTCAAAGTCAGATTCAAAGTCAAACTTTATTTATTTATTCTTATGGCAGAATGGGAGAGGATTATGGAGAAGAGGTAGTAACAAACCTACAGTGGTAAAATGGGAGGATCGGATTATAGAAATAAGAGCAGGGTCGTGGTCTTACATTTCCGGATCCATTGGAAAATCCCCAAGTATGTTTCTCGATTTCTTATTACTTCATTTTTCTTAACCATGTTGTTGATTGTATCAATTCTCATATGTGATCTAGTACAGAGAAAGTGATTGGAGTCGCAACACCAAAGACCTTCACAAGAGTCGCGATCTTCATGGAGCTTTTCAACCGGACATGAACTGAATATAGCAAGTGACATGCGTTTTGATCTCAAAACTAGCACCTCAACTGACTCACAGATTCACTTGCTAAAAGGGCGACATATGCAGTACCAAAACGAAGACAAAGAAGAAGCAGAACAAGATAAAGAAGGGTTTGTAACGATTATTCAGTTCACTGAGGAAAATACTGTTAGCGTTGTATAGTTAGAATATTACTAAGGGACTAGTAAGGGACCTATTCATTCAGAATTTCCGTGAAATGTGATTGAAACATGCATCTAATTCAAGGCTGCAAAATGTTCAATTTGCGACTAAATTCAACTATTAGTGTCCTTGACCAAATAACCAGCTTCCAGTAACAAATTTCACCTAAAACAAAACATTGGAAAGGCCAATTCAACTACAAGTCACAGCTCCCACCTAGTTCTCAACTAACTTAAATTGTTTAAGATAAACCATTTATATTAGAAAATGTTTACCTTTTCATTATCATCAGTGTCATTGCCATCATCATCAGTGTCATTGCCCATCACCTGTAGGAAACAATGTCTGATGAGAGAATATGTACAACTGTACAAGTAATTTGGGGATACTAAAAAGGTAAATAGACATTAAACACAAAAGAATTTCAGATTTGGCTTTTGAATGATGAGGTAACCCAAAGCATACAATAAAACCATGATAAGTTACAGAGTAGCATGTTTTTTTAATGTTCTAACCCATCTTGGCCAAGAATATAACTATTCTACCCATCAACAAACATTTTAAAATTTGTTATATCTGAATAAGATCTTTTAAGTTAGCAATGCATATACATACTTTTAGCTTTCATCTGACATTAATGGAGTTAACAACTAGAAGAAGCTTTACCTGATAAATGAATGGATCAGTTCTTGTAACCTAAATGAACTAAACTAATCCTAAATGAGCTAATCTAATAAGCAAATAAGCTCAAAAGAAGCAAATGAGCATTATGGGCTGCTTCAACATAAACTTATTTTTCCTGATCTCTATAGGCAAGTAAAATTACTTCAAATATGAGACATAAACTTACATTTCCTGCAGATTGCCATGCGGTAAAGTGCTTCAACATAAAATTCACTTTTTTTGTAAGGCTGACGTGCTCTTTTTGTAGTTTGAGATGATTTTCCTTCAATTCAAGATGATCTTTCTCTAACTGCTTCGATTTTTCCTTTTCTGAATTGAGTTCCATTCGTAAGCTTTCAGTCTCAAAAACATGCCTAGTAGAAGCTGATCGTCCCCTTATATGTCCCCGAATATGACCTAGTACTTCCATGCAAATCTCAGCCGATATACTCGAAGAACTAGCTTCCTTATTTTGTAAATCACATTGGATAACAAAAGAACATATCATTATTTTGTAAATCACATTGAGAAATGATTCTAAAGAATAGTGCCAAAGATGCAATAGTAGAAAATACCCAAAGCTCATCAGCCTTATCATTAATCATTGCTTGCTTCTTTCTTGAAAAATGGGCTATCTTGAATCCTCCAATCACCGTTACTTCTTCCCCTCGTTTCCTTTTCTGTTTCAAATTATAATCAACAGTTATAACCAATGCAAAACACACTGTTTTATGAAGGGCTGAAAGTAATTTTAGTCTCATCTCATATACATGTTGTTATATCCAAACACACTAAACTTTTTTGCAATCTGCTCTGCTATAAACACATAACTTAAACAAATAAGTAAGCAATCCAAAACCCCCTCTAAGTAGTTGTTTGGAAATATGCGACTCCCAACCAATTGCACTAACAATTTCACAATTGCCTAAATTTTAAATGAATAATATCTCGTCACACTTACCCCGTGAATTACCCTTGCAACCGACTTCGTGCCATTAGTAGGTGGAATCTCATTACAAGATCTGTTCTGCTTATTTGTAGTGCTTATTTTCTGTGAGATTAAAAGAAAAAGAATGGGGTTATTCAGTTTGATATGTAAACACTGCATAACATCAGACGTATAGTTAGTTTTATATGTAAACTTTACAATAAAACTACATAAACAAATAGTTTTATATTCGTGAGCATATAGCAAAGAGAAAACTAGTATTCGAAACAATCCAAGACAATAAATTAGAAGTGGTATGTTAGAACTCAAACTCTTCGCCGCAAACCTTTCACATAGGAGGACCCACTCCGCAACCTTTACCCCATTTGGCGGATGTGTGGTTGCCTCCTCTTTAGTGGGGTACTTCAGGTATTGCTTGTGCAATCTGTATTGCCTGCTTCTATGGTGGCTCGCTAGCTGTGTTCCCATAGCACGTACCATTGTTGGGCATGTAAATTTAAAATTTGAGTGTTCCTAAAAAAAACATAGCTCAAAATCCATTAATAGATTATCAATTTTGCTACAACCTTGTTCGATTAAAGTTGTCATAAATAGTTGAGACATAGCTAAAAATCCATTATTAGGAGAAAAAAATTACCGCGCACTTGCTCATGATATCTTGTTTCAACGAATCGAGTTGTTTTGTCCAAGTACTTCCATCAAACACAAGACGCTCGCACCACACATCCACCCTTGGTGATAAAGATTTGGCTATCGTCCCCAACTATACGCCCCGCACATTCGTCAACCTCAAAAACCAATTTTCTTTGATTCGATCTGCTCTTTCTATTTGCACTCAAAGCTCTTGATTCCTTCCTAGTAATAGCTGGACCTACATAGAGTTGGTTGAAATAATAATCGATATATTATTCAATGAAACACATAGTATTAGATTAAGAAACGCACCATTTGAATTTGAGCCAATGTTTTCTTGGTGATGAGCACTTGTGTCTGTATTAGTTTGTGGAGAATCAACTATATGCTCTAGTTCTTGGTGATCTTCCTGATATAGGTTCTCCGTTGTCACATTATCTTCATGTATAACCGATCCTTTATCTTGAAACTTTAAATAGCCATGTCCCTTATGGATACGCTGACTATCATGATTAGTACTTGCTTTTGCGGATCAGGCTTTTTAATACTCCTTTCCGGTCCTTTAATGAGCTCGTTAAACTCAGCATATATCATTTTGGAAGGGTTTTTACTCTTCACAGAATGATCATAAATCTGCATTTAAAGAAACAGAAGAAGATTAAGGATGGAAAAGTCATCAATCGTATGAAGACTAAACTAAAAACCATAAAATAAAAGGTCGTTGGACTCGCTCAAATATCATCTCCTTACCATGTGACCTTTTCGTCTAGGAAGCCCATGTTCCATCCTAGGAATTGATCCACGAACACCACCGGATACCTAACAACCAAAGAATGACAGCTTATGATTTCTAATGGAAGAGTGGATTCGAAAAATTTTTACTTGAGGTTAAGGAACTAACTGAATGAATAAGGAACACTACCAAAAAAAAGGTCCAATCTTTTACCTTGTTTTCTCCTACCTTTTGCTTCAAGTTTTGATCACGTAAGTTCATCATCCCTTCATTATTTTGACTTACCCTGGCATTCATCTTTCTTTGTTCCTAAATAACATATCAAGGCAGGAAGTGTTAGTGAGTTACTACACCTGTAGATCGTCTCCATATTTCTTTGTTCCTAAATAACATATCATGGCGGCGCATCATTTGCGGGTAAATGGTTGGAATTGGCATTGAGGTGAAGTGTCGTAGAAACTTTCTGTGTCAATTCACCTATTCACAAGATATCTTATCTCAGCTTACAGAATCTACTAATCTCTAGTTCAAGAATCAATGCCATTCATGGTTACACAAGCAATTAACTTTCACAACCATTGCATTTGTTTTTTCTGTCACACCGATATATCTTATATTCTATATTCTCTAAAAAATACCCAAAATTTGCAAAAAAATGTGCAAATGTAGATGCAAGAAAAATAGTAGGAGTATCAAATATACATTGTTCTAGTAAGTAGCCTTTTTTTACATTCGTGAAATAAAATATATACTTTGTTTAGAAAAAAAAGTAAACTCTAATGCTCTGTATAGTTAAGCTGCAATGTGTTGTCACTGTGATTTTAATATAAACTTATTTCAGATCAGACTCATTACTCAGAAGTCAGAACAATAAGCAGCATAACACATTCATACATAATTATACAATTCATCCTTCTATTGTTCTATCAAATTTCCACGGCAATTCAGAACATAAAGTTAACAACTTTATAATTTGTTAAGCATCATGAAAAGAAATATGATGCACAAATTATGCAAATGCAAATGCAAGAGAAAAACAATACTTATTTCAGATCAACTTCAATACTCGAATTATAAGCCGCATAACACATTTATACATGATTATACAATTCAATCTCCTACTGTTTTATCACTTTTTCGGAATAATTCACGCAACAAAATCCTAAAAACTTACATAAAGTTAAAAGCTTAGATCCAAAATAAGTATTACTTGAACCATAATATGCATAACACATAACTACATTGACACATAATTACACAACTCGCTACTGTTTAATCACATTTCACAATCATTCGCACCAAAATCCTGAATTTACATAAAGTTATCAACTTTAACCAGTAAACATCAATAAAAAGCAGCCCAAACAAGCAAATACCATTATTCCAAACACCCGACTCGAATTCGCAACCTGCTCCCCCAAATTCATTACTCAAACCATAACACATAACATTAAGGGTCATACTACTTAGCCTATAGTGTCAACTGAAGTAGCATGTCAATGTCTTTAACACTATTACCCAAAGATGGTGCTATTTCTAAGCTCGAATCTGATAAAAGAGTGGTGCATCTAAAGTAACAGAACATCTGATCCCTAATACACAAGATAAGTGAAAAAGAAATCAACTCGAGAGCTACAAATTATGAAATAAATAACTACCCCCATCTAATAGTTTAGAGTAATTTGGAAACTAAATTATTAAACAATTTAACAGTGTGGCATCCAACAATTACTCCACAACGGTATGCCTTAAGAACCCCTAAGCAAGATAATTACTGATACTCAATTTGAAAATGTTGAGCATCACAAAGCAGGTGTTTGTAACTAGCCACGGTTCATTGCTGACACGTAAGCATTTATGAATCTGTTATGCATAAGTTGGTTGACATGTCGTCTTTTAATCCACCAATAAGCATGTTATGATAACAGAAACTTACCTTGTTTTTCACTAGCGTTTGCTTCAACTTCTGATGACTTGGGTTCACCATCGCTTCATTATTTTGACTTCCCTTAGCAGTCATCATTCTGTGTTCCTATATAACACATCAAGGCATATAATATCGAAACAACACATTACAAACCTGTCACATAAAAAAAATATAAAGCAATCTCGTGCTACCATGATATGGCTCAAGCACATGTAGCATAGAGGTAAATACCATGATATGTAAAATACTTCGATGTCCCATGTAACATACTTTTCTACCGCATTTCAAATATTGAGAAGAAGTTTCATCCATACACGTTGGACAAACTTTGTAACCCTTAACAGTCCAACCAGAAAGCATGCCATACGCCGGAAAATCATTTATAGTCCACAACAGGGCCGCACGTAATGTAAAATACTCTTTTCTTAGTGCGTCATAAGCGTTGACACCGGCCCACAACTCCTTAAGTTCATCGTTTAGAGGTTCCAAGTAAACATCAATATTAAGTCCATGAGATTGAGGACCAGGAATCAACATTGACATTAACATGTAGGGGTCTTTCATACATTTCCACGGAGGAAAGTTATATGGGACAATAAAGACAGGCCATATGCTATGTGAACTACTTAGGTTACCAAAAGGATTGAATCCATCTGTTGCTAAACCTAAGCGTATATTTCGAGGATCACTAGCGAATGGAGGATCAAATTTGTCAAGGTGTTTCCAAGCCTCGGTGTCTGCAGGATGTCTAACTATGTTATCATCATGAACTCGTTTCACCTTATGCCACCTCATATCAGTACTTTGTCCTATGTTATCCAACATCTCACCAAGGTCATCATCGCTCATATCATCGGTAGCTCCATTACTTTCATCAAATGACACATCATCACCACCACCGTCATCATCTGAGTCCTCCCCATGATAATTCCACGTTTTGTAACCTCTAGAAATTCCATTTTGCATCAAATGACTATACATAATTTCTTTATTTTTGTCACGAAAATTGTTATAGCTTTTGCAGGGGCATGGAATAGTCGTTGACTCATCTATGTCACGGTATGCAAAATCTAGAAACTTTATCACACCAGACTCATATCTTGGATCATTTATCCTATCATGTATGTTCATCCAAGACTTATCCATTTTTTATGGTAAAATCAATAAACCTAGAGAAAAAAATATACAACTCATTTTTCAAAATTCACTTTTAGCTTTTAAATTGTCTCATGTTATTGTTACAATCATAATCTCGGACACGATCTCAGTTCAATCACAACTTATATCTAGCAGACTCATATCTTTAGCTTTTAAATGTTGACATTATAGTTAAAAACTACTTATATCTAACAGACTCATAGTTCAATCACAACTTATATCTATCGACTCATTTTTACTACTAGCAGCTTATCAATATTATCGACTTAGACATTTAAGCATTGTGCAACATGAAACACAACATAATAGCATTTAAAGCACAGTATTAATTATATAGATGAATGTGACCAGCTAGCTAAAGATCAAGAAAACGTACAAGGATTCCTGCAAGATCCTCAGCAGAATACGTACTCACACGATTTTCCCTCTCTTTTCGCTTGTATCTGGCAATATATACAAATCACTATGAGTCATTTATTGTCCGCAAAACAGAATCTCTCATGTCATACACAATATTCAAGACTCGAACAGAATAATGTGAAGAATTTGCATGAAACAACAGATCACTAGAGCCTATACCTGACATCAAGGTTCTGGTATTTTTTTTCCCAGTCATAACTAGATGGGCCAATGCAATAAGAAAACTAAATCCTTTATACACCTTATTCAATGTCAAAACAAAAAACAAACTCATCCACAAATGTACTAACTGCCATACATATCAACTAGTTTTACAAACCGAGAAACAGTTTCAAAACATAACTCAAGACTGATGACTAACAGTCATGACAGTAGTCAGAAGTCAGAACAGTCCAACCATATTTACACATGTATTCAAACAATAGATATGAAATATTTATAATCTATTAGTTGTGTGACTGTAAATAACTTGCCTTTCAGAAGGATGTTCAAACCTAGAATCCACAATAGCACGAAGCAGCTCTGGCTTCAAAAGAAAGTCTCTAAATCCAGAACTATGAATTCCAACGTATCCCCTACATTCAAAAATCCAATTTAGTCAGCTTATCATACTTCATGATCTAAAGAAGTGAGGAACATATGTACCATCCGTAACATGTTTTAGCCGTTACATCTATCAATTCACTTTATATCATACTATCTTTTGTGCAACCATTTGAAAGGCATGACCAATGAGCAATAGAGCTACGAGTAACAATATCATTATGGTCAAAACTGATTCCCCCATCTTAATATGACCCAATAATAATGCTACTGATTAAACCTTTATATGCGACAATTAAATTAACCGTTGGACTTGCAACAAAGTCTCATTTAGTCACACTGGGCTTCAGCTACTGCACACCTGCTTATTCATGCCATGTGAAAGTTACCAATGACTATGAAAAGTTATGCATCTGCCTAATTACAAACTTGTGGCCACAGTTGCTATGCAACTATCATGAATAGGTGAAGATGGATCCTATGCTAATTTGGACTGATCGCCCTCGTAAGATACACATGAACATGTGTTTTCTTTGGGTAGCCATGGTTTCCAACCTTTTGGCCGACTAATCCACAAGGTTTGAGCCCACAACCACACGCACACAAACCGAGTAAAGCCCTCCCTTTTTGGGAAAGTTGGCGTGGCCACATGAGGGTTGTTTGCTCCAACCGTGAATCGAACTTGAGACCTCTCACATTTTAGTGATGATAGTCACAAGCCTTTTACCACAAGGCCATCCATGGGTGGTTCACTTGAAAATATGTTTGCTAACTGTAACGTTTTTCTGAGCTGCCAACTCCTGACAGCCCGGTAATAGTTCTAAAATACCTTTATGTTGAGTGCTATACTTTACATTGACTTGTTTAAGTAGCCACATGTTTATAGCTCAAGGCATCAATTACTACATAAATTGCGGCAAGTCAGATGAGTATACGCAACCATCTACCTCCACTTTGGCGACGTAAATGCAGATACTCTACAGAATCATTGCCACTACAAACTAATATGGTGAAACGGAAAATAAATAATTAAGACACTATCGCGATTAGCTACTTTAGCAAAAAAAAAAAAAAAAAAAAAAAAAAAAAACAAAAAAAAAACAAAAAAACTACTTCTATACGCTATTATCTATCCTTATTGGCTTGAAGGACTCGTCCTGCTAGGATTCATAAGTAGTTAACATTTAAAACTTCCTTCTAAAATATATGTTTCTTGTTGATCCTCCTTTATGTGGATAGAAATGCCAATTGGATATCCAGTACGAAAATAACACCAGATGGCACTAGTCATATACATTCAAGTTCACTAAAGTTAATCAATCTGATCAAAATATCATTCTAATGATCTAATTTTGCTATGTAAACTGCATTTGGTCTAGTATTCAAGTCCTGTAAGACATTGAATTATCATGAAAGATCAATTCATCATTTAGAACAACAGATGGTGCATCTCTCAAGTGTGTGCAGTTATTTTAGGATTACAAATAACTGCCAATTACAACTTCCTTATAAACTATATGACCTGATTCTGGATAGCACATAAATCTTCCTCCATGTCAATAGGCAAATCACTTGGATCAAACAATGGTACAAGAATCATACCAGGTGCTACTACATGTACAGTTCGAGTTCTCTATAGTTAATTAATCTAATGCAATAGTATCATTTTAATCTTGTTTTGTAGCCAGCAAAAGACCTCAAATTATCACGAAACATTAATTCATTTTTTACAGCAACAAATACTGCATCACTTAATCCAATAACAAATATCCTAAAAGTTATCTATACCAGTTTGTGGTCAAATATGATTAACAAAACATAACTTAATCAGGTGCCACCTAGTCATATCATAGGAGTTCTCTAAACATAACAAATCTAATCGAATATCATTTTAAACTTACTACATAAACTTCAAATCATGTATCTAATGGAATAACAAATAACGAATCTATCAATCTATAAACAAATATCCTAAATGTCAAACACACCACTTCAACATTCAAAAGATTGCCCTCCCGGCAAGGTAAGAGGGGAAAAAGGCCCTGTCATCTATCTCGACCATCAACAATACACAACTATAACCAGGTGCCACTAGTGATACAATTCAAGTTATCTGAACTTAACACATCTAATCCAATATCATTTTAAGCTTTGCTTTTTTAAACAAGGACACTCATTCTAGTCTTACCACATAGGATCTGATTAATGTTTGAGTTGCTCATAACATACTTATTATTTGCCAACCATTTCTTACTACCACTATATTATTTTACATTATCCAACCGTAATTAGGACACAAACATCAGCATGCTTATATAATACTCACAACCCTAATTGACCATTACAACGAAACTATACTTGATGCTTATTCACAACTGATTTCGGCAAGTCAATGCACGTTGTTGCACATTTGACAACATAGGTTAATCTCTCAATTATAATGACCATGAAGAATGATTTATAAATACTTTTTATTCATCTAAAAAAGTATTATGGCAAGAGTACCAACTTAAACTAGACTTTACTACCGCCAACACACACTCCACTTACTGACGTACACTATTCGCTTTGATCCTATTTCATTATCCTTGTAGGCGATTCAGCAGCATTCATACTCGGAGTATTGTAAGAAAGCTCATTGCAAGGTCTAGACTCAAAGACGTACAACTAGATACGACTCAAACAAGCGAGTTTTCCTTTGCCTAACTTGATTGATCAGCCGGCCAATCAAAACAAGTCCTTCAAATTTAATCCGAATCCTTGTTACTCATCCAATACAAATCAACACGGCCGATTAAAATGGTCAAATTGCTAACTTAAGCGTATTAAAACAATCCGATAAAACCGGCCGTAAACAGAAACAATAATCACCTCATTAAGATGCCGTTTAGCGCAAACCTACCGTGACTTACCACAATCCTCATCATCCACAACTAAACTATCATTTCGATGAACTAGTGGCACCATTACTACTGCTACATTGACTTTGCAATTTGCTAGACATTTTATCAAACACTTGGCATGCAATGCTTAAATTCTAATCCGCTAAACCTACACATTCTAAACTCAAACCAGCAATCAAATAACGACAATTTTATCGGCATCAAAAATGAAACACAAATAGATACGAATTATACAACAAATTCATACAAGTAACATAGTATTATCGAACTTAGATGAAATTAACTCGTAATAATTAGGGCAAATAGTGAAGAAAACCTCTGAGCAAATTAGGGCAAAATAGTGAAGAAGGATTTAATGTGTGAAACTGCAGTTAACAAAATAGTGATGAGATTCGTAGATGCTAGCCATGGCGGATTTAATGTGTGAAACTGAGGGAAAGTGAAGCCACAGGGAATGTGCCCCAAATTTTAAATTATATTAATTAACTATTTCGGGTCGGGTTGTAGAACCGTGAATATATTGACCGAAAAGGGTGCACAAATGAATAAGTTCAAGCTTTTGTTTAAAACTTATACCTATTTGCAAAAAGTAGTATCAGAAAAGTTTTAAATGTATTAATTAATAAGATTACACTAAAAAAATTATTGAAAATTATTTTTTGAAAACTTGACTTTTTTTTTTGTTTAACATATACTTTAATGTTTAAAAAATGAGGATGCATTTTTTTCTTTTAAAACTTGATAAATATATTATTATTGATTTGATTTTGATAAATATATTAATTAATAAGATTACACTAAGAAAATTATTGAAAATTGTACTAGTCAACTTAGTCACAAACTTTTTCGTGAATACTAATCCAAAGATGAGTGACGAAAATTTCATGACTAATATATGCAAGTGACGATATATAGTGACGATAATTTTATATCGTCATTAATTAGTGACGAAAAATATAAGTCGTCATTAAATTCTCGTCACTATAGCCCTTTTTTTTTTGTAGTGACAAGAACCTAAATTTATACTTAAAGATTTGATTGATGGATTTGAAAAAATAATTGATGAAAAATTATGAGAGGGAATAAGTGTTATACACTTGTCTAAATTGAATTAATTAAGTCTAACTTTAGGTCTCCTTGTTAAGTATAAATATCAATGTTCTAATTTATAATTCCTAAAAGCTAGACACATATAATCAATTACATGTGACTTTTTGGCATCTAGCCGACACTCTGCAAAGGTGTCACAATTCTCAATTTTTGGTCATTTCTCAAAACAATTCATGCCTCACAATCTCATCATTTATCGTAAACTAAGTTTGCGTGTTCCAAATTCGCGTAACCTTAATGGTTTAGCGGCGAATTCATGATCATATCATCACGAACATTTCATATGGACTAAGTTTAGTCTACATTTCATTAGCATCATTTGCATCATGTTAGTTCATTCATGACTTTTCATTTCACATTAAACGCGTAAATTTTATATTAAATAAACGTTATCGCGTGAGTTATTATTTTGAGCATTTAATCCGTTACTTTCAAAAATGATCCCGATATATTTTTATACTTACATTTAGTTTATAAAAACTATATTTTGAGTTTACCTAGTGTTTTAAATTTATTTTGTATATAAATCGTTAAAGTTATATTATTACGACGTTTTTCTTAAAAACTACACGATAATTATTATATCACTCAAACTTTACAAGGAATGTATTTTTACAATTTTTATGATCTCATTATACTTTATTTTGATCTATTAAAAATTACTTTTACCTAAAATTTCCTTAAATACACAAATGTATATTAAATCTTACAAGTTACCTTTTTACCTATACATTTCACTTACATTTTAATTATACACATGATATATATAAAAAAAAAAAGATATTTTTGTTGACAAAAACTCCCCAAAAACCGGTCATGAGGGGGGTACCTCATTAATTTGGTTAGTAGACTTTTTTTTTCTTACATATCTAAGTTTATACTCTTTCTACACTCCATTCATTCACATCTATTATTGAAGTCTTTAGTCAAGCTTGTTCTCTCTTTTCCCTTCTCTCTAAAAACCGGCCTTATTGATGATCAAGAGGAGATTTCATCAAAAATTGATCAAGTAAAGTTTTAACAATCTAGTTACACTCTTAGTCAAGGTTTTGAAATAAAAACCTAGGGTGTTTAGGTTAAACCTTTGTTCTTTGCACCTCATCATATTAACTTGTAAGCATATCACTTCATTTTATATCTTTCCTTTTCATTTCATAAGTATTTTATCATTTTCATAGCAAGCATGCAAGACTTATTTTGATTTATACCATTTTTCATGATTTTTAGAGTTATATATATATAAGGTCATCCTATAATTATCCCCTTGGTATATGTTGGTCTTGATGATGTTTAGGAACCCATGACACCCTAAGAAGGTGTATGGTAGGATTAGATTAGCTTTGGAGTTGATTTGAAGGGATTGGAATAGGTTTAGTACGAGAAAAACTATTTTCGATAAGTATAAAAAGTGTTCTGTCCTTATTTTGAATTTCTGGAAAATCCGACAGTAGGCACGAATTTTTGGCCTTGATATTTAGAAAATATACTTTAAAACGAACCCGTGGCCGCTTGAACGGAGTAAAACGGAGTTATAACGAAGAAGTTATGAATTTTTCAAGTTTAACGAAAATATATATATTTTCTCTGAAATTTCAGCATACAATTTTTATCTTGTACGAGTCAAAAACGAGTCCTAAGCTTTACAAATTATTTCGACTTATAAAAAATATATTAGTATACTTTGATACGAAGCTAAGGACGTATAATACGTAGAAAACGGATTTGAAACGACTAAGATATACACTTTTTCATAAAATTGCCGTAACTATTATTTTCAGAAAAACTATATTATTTTTACGAGATAAGTGTTACGGTAACTAAAACGACCATATTGAAGGCTGTTTTTAACATTGATGTGGAACTTTTTGTAACGAGATGTCTTCTAATAAAATCGAGATCATCAAGCATATTTTCTAAAACGACCATCCGTTTGTATAGCGGAGTTGTAATAAATTATTTACGGTTGCTTAAACTTTGACCGAAACTCATTTTAAACCACATTTGGACAAAATCACCATATTTAACCTCTATTATCTTTATGTTCGAGACCTCTATGATGAAAACTCATGTACTAAAACTTCTAGATTTTGATACAAGCTTTCCAAAACCGTCGAAGTTCGCTTTCCTAACGTCGACGTTACCCATTTTACGACTAGCTTTTGAAGCCATTTTTGTTAATTTCATGAAATTTCCGACGACATTATTTTACGGCGAAAAGTTAAAATTTCACAATAAATCATTAAGAAACTATTGTAGGATGACATTTTGACGTAAATACTTGTAAAGTAATTTAAGAATGGTCAAGACGTCAAAAGAGTATTTTTCGACGATATGTATTATTTTCAAAACTCACAAATGGTATAAATAACATACGAAATGCATGCATAACATTACATCATAACTCATTAAGTATCATATCATTCATTTTAGGTCGCGGATAGTTTCCGAGCCTCATTTTCTTGCACTTCATTTTGTTAGCATATCAATCACACCAGGTGAGTTTTCATAGCCCCACTTTCTATTAATTGTTTACAAACTTTTGGGGGAGATACATGCTCAAACTATTTTCAATTACTTTCACAAGTACTTTAAACTCTTACATATTACTGTGAGTTCATACCCCGCTTTTACTCATTTAAATTCCTATAAACTATTTGGGGCGAGATATATGCTTATTTATCCAACATTTAAACTCTTTTGCCAAACAACATTACCTATACTTTATACTTGATTGGGTTATACTTGATTTCATATGCATATTTGGAACAAACATACAAGAATTAGTGGCTCCAAATTAAGTTGTTGGAAGGCTATTAATTTACAAACATCCCAAAGATTTATATGTTGGAAGTCCATTTATTTGGATACAGCCCAACGTGAGTCGTTGGAGGAACATCCCAAGATTTATATGTTGGAAGGCCATTCTTATGGATACAGCCCAACGTGAGCGTTGGAGGAACATCCCAACACGTGTGTTGGAAGACCCTTGTGGTGACATTTATACTTTTAACTACTATGATACATGCATACATGATTGACATACTATTTTAGCAGTGGGTTGTAAACACACAGGTTGCAAGTTTTGTATGGGCGGGACTTGGACTGAGTGGATTTACGATGCCTTTGCTTTGCGAACTATTTTAAATGACCAAAAACTTTGCCTTTGTTACATAAACACTCTTTTAAGGCTTTACTTGTTAACCAAACTCTATGAACTCACCAACCTTTGTGTTGACACTTTTAGCATGTTTTATCTCATGTATCTAAGGCATTCACTTCATGGCATGCATATGGACACATCATAGAGTCGTGGTGACGACGCTTCTCACATGGGATTTATACACTTTAAAAACATCGTTTGGCTTGTATCAAACCTATTTCCGCATACATTGATTTTCATTTGGGACCTACTTTTGTAAACTCGATTATTTTAATTAATCAAACGATGTATTTTCTAAACGCATAACTTTAAGTCGCTCGATATAACTCGTAACTTTGATGCTATGAATCCTCCCCCAAGTATTCCATTCACTGCAAAACACGTAATGTGGGGGTGTGACAGATTGGTATCAGAGCATCGGTTATAGAGAACTAGGTTGCATCATTGACCCTAGACTATAACCACATCATCATAGCATCTCATCATATCATTATAAGTGCACATTCTTTATACATGCGGACTTATGACTCAACACCAAACATCATATGAGTCGATTAGTCCAAGCATTGCATAGTTACTCCTAAATTATACATAGCCTGATCACCTATGTCTAATTCAGGAAGAATCATGCAATGAAAGGAGTAGTAGTCTCATATGAGTAAGCAATTCGCATCGAGCCAAATTTTCAAAAGATTTTCTTCAAACCACTTGTTTCCAGTTTGATCCGCTGACGGGATTTTTGTTTGATGAGTTGCCAAGATCGAGCTAGAAACAAGTCGTTACCTAAACCGATTTAGCCTAATCGTATGACAGCTCTTGTTTGATGAGTTGTGGATTAAGTAAAATCGGTCACCAAAAAGTCTTTTAAAAATTTTGCTTGAGAATGGGAAAGCTTGTCTCATCGAGCCTAATCATAAGAAAGCATGTATTTAGGATGGGAATTGCTCACGATAGCACAGAACGTATCTGGGACGAGTAACTCACATGCATGAGCATTGACATAATCATTTAGACCATACACGAGCATAAACTTTTAGAACCCTTGTCGAGGTTCGAACCATAGTATCATCGATTGAATCACGAGGACGTGATTCCTCGGACATGGGAAGAATGTCACAATTCTCAATTTTTGGTCATTTCTCAAAACAATTCATGCCTCACAATCTCATCATTTATCGTAAACTAAGTTTTGTTCCAAATTCAGCGTAACCTTAATGGTTTAGCGGCAAATTCATGATCATATCATCACGAACATTTCATATGGACTAAGTTTAGTCTACATTTCATTAGCATCATTTGCATCATGTTAGTTCATTCATGACTTTTCATTTCACATTAAACGTGTAAATTTTATATTAAATAAACGTTATCGCGTGAGTTATTATTTTGAGCATTTAACTATTTCAAAAATGATCCCAATATATTTTTATACTTACATTTAGTTTATAAAAACTATATTTTGAGTTTACCTAGTGTTTTAAATTTATTTTGTATATAAATCGTTAAAGTTATATTATTACGACGTTTTTCTTAAAAACTACACGATAATTATTATATCACTCAAACTTTACAAGGAATGTATTTTTACAATTTTTATGATCTCATTATACTTTATTTTGATCTATTAAAAATTACTTTTACCTAAAATTTCCTTAAATACACAAATGTATATTAAATCTTACAAGTTACCTTTTTACCTATACATTTCACTTACATTTTAATTATACACATGATATATATAAAAAAAAAAAAAGATATTTTTGTTGACAAAAACTCCCCAAAAACCAGTCATGAGGGGGGTACCTCATTAATTTGGTTAGTAGACTTTTTTTTTCTTACATATCTAAGTTTATACTCTTTCTACACTCCATTCATTCACATCTATTATTGAAGTCTTTAGTCAAGCTTGTTCTCTCTTTTTCCTTCTCTCTAAAAACCGGCCTTATTGATGATCAAGAGGAGATTTCATCAAAAATTGATCAAGTAAAGTTTTAACAATCTAGTTACACTCTTAATCAAGGTTTTGAAAAAAAAACCTAGGGTGTTTAGGTTAAACCTTTGTTCTTTGCACCTCATCATATTAACTTGTAAGCATATCACTTCATTTTATATCTTTCCTTTTCATTTCATAAGTATTTTATCATTTTCATAGCAAGCATGCAAGACTTATGTTGATTTATACCATTTTTCATGATTTTTAGAGTTATATATATATAAGGTCATCCTATAATTATCCCCTTGGTATATGTTGGTCTTGATGATGTTTAGGAACCCATGACACCCTAAGAAGGTGTATGGTAGGATTAGATTAGCTTTGGAGTTGATTTGAAGGGATTGGAATAGGTTTAGTACGAGAAAACCTATTTTCGATAAGTATAAAAAGTGTTCTGTCCTTATTTTGAATTTCTGGAAAATCCGACAGTAGGCACGAATTTTTGGCCTTGATATTTAGAAAATATACTTTAAAACTAACCGCGGGCCGCTTGAACGGATAAAAACGGAGTTATAACGAAGAAGTTATGAATTTTTCAAGTTTAACGACGAAATATATATTTTTCTGAAATTTCAGCATACTATTTTTATCTTGTATGAGTCAAAAACGAGTCCTAAGCTTTACAAATTATTTCGACTTATCAAAAATATATTAGTATACTTTGATACGAAGCTAAGGACGTATAATACGAGAAAACGGATTTGAAACTACTAAGATATACACGTTTTCATAAAATTGCCGTAACTATTATTTTCAGAAAAACTATATTATTTTACGAGATAAGTGTTACGGTAACTAAAACGACCATATTGAAGGCTGTTTTTAACATTGATGTGGAACTTTTTGTAACGAGATGTCTTCTAATAAAATCGAGATCATCAAGCATATTTTCTAAAACGACCATCCGTTTGTATAGCGGAGTTGTAATAAATTATTTACGGTTGCTTAAACTTTGACCGAAACTCATTTTAAACCACATTTGGACAAAATCACCATATTTAACCTCTATTATCTTTATGTTCGAGACCTCTATGATGAAAACTCATGTACTAAAACTTCTAGATTTTGATACAAGCTTTCCAAAACCGTCGAGTTCGTTTCCTAACGTTCGACGTACACCATTTTACGACTAGCTTTTCGAAACCATTTTTGTCACTTTCAAGAAATTTCCAACGACATTATTTTACGGCGAAAAGTTAAAATTTCACAATAAATCATTAAGAAACTATTGTAGGATGACATTTTGACGTAAATACTTGTAAAGTAATTTAAGAATGGTCAAGACGTCAAAAGAGTATTTTTCGACGATATGTATTATTTTCAAAACTCACAAATGGTATAAATAACATACGAAATGCATGCATAACATTACATCATAACTCATTAAGTATCATATCATTCATTTTAGGTCGCGGATAGTTTCCGAGCCTCATTTTCTTGCACTTCATTTTGTTAGCATATCAATCACACTGTGTGAGTTTTCATAGCCCCACTTTCTATTAATTGTTTACAAACTTTTAGGGGAGATACATGCTCAAACTATTTTCATTTACTTTCACAAGTACTTTAAACTCTTACATATTACTTTGAGTTCATACCCCGCTTTTACTCATTTAAATTCCTATAAACTATTTGGGGCTAGATATATGCTTATTTATCCAACATTTAAACTCTTTTGCCAAACAACATTACCTATACTTTATACTTGATTGGGTTATACTTGATTTCATATGCATATTTGGAACAAACATACAAGAATTAGTGGCTCCAAATTAAGTTGTTGGAAGGCTATTAATTTACAAACATCCCAAGATTTATATGTTGGAAGGCCATTTATTTGGATACAGCCCAACGTGAGTCGCGGAGGAACATCCCAAAGATTTATATGTTGGAAGGCCAGTTATATGGATACAGCCCAACGTGAGCGTTGGAGGAACATCCCAACACGTGTGTTGGAAGACCCTTGTGGTGACATTTATACTTTTAACTACTATGATACATGCATACATGATTGACATACTATTTTTAGCAATGGGTTGTAAACACACAGGTTGCAAGTTTTGTATGGGCGGACTTGACCGAGTGGATTTATTTATGCCTTTGCTTTGCTTAACTATTTTAAATGACCAAAAACTTTGCCTTTGTTACATAAACACTCTTTTAAGGCTTTACTTGTTAACCAAACTCTATGAACTCACCAACCTTTGTGTTGACACTTTTTAGCATGTTTTATCTCGGGTATCTAAGGCATTCACTTCATGGCATGCATATGGACACATCATAGAGTCGTGGTGACGACGCTGCCTCACATGGGATTTATAACCTTTAAAAACATCGTTTGGCTTGTATCAAACCTATTTCCGCATACATTGATTTTCATTTGGGACCTACTTTTTGTAAACTCTGATTATTTTAATTAATCAAACGATGTATTTTCTAAACGACACTTTAAGTCGTTCGATATAACTGTAACTTTGATGCTATGACAGTCCTCCCCAAAGTATTCCATTCCGCTGCAAAACACGTAAATTTGGGGGTGTGACAAAAGGTGATTTCTATCCATAAACCAACATACAGTAACATATTTCCACAGCACAAAACTTGTGGTCTGGAGTATTATGCATGTCCTTTGTCAAAGGTAAATAATTAAACATTTGCTTATTTGCGTAAATATATCAATAACTTGTTTGCGTAAATACATTTCTTATAAGTGTTTCATCATGTAAATGGTCAGGGACTAAAGACTATGTGTGTCGATACTTCATGTGGAAGGAAATATTTCAACAAACGTACTTTGGTCAAGCCTCTTCTTCAACGTAGTGCTCAAACTGCGAAACTAAAGATAAAACGATCAACATGCTATTGTCTCAAAACAATTTGTTGCATGCAAAAATAAAGACGTTGGAAGCATCACTGGAATTGGCAAGAAATCCAGTTGATCACGCATGTCAGCCGAGTGGAATACTCTATGAGCTTATAGATGACATTAATAATCTTTATGTGGAGTAGATTTCGTTGTAATATTGAAAACATTTGTTGTTGTACTTGTTTAATGTTTTAATGTCTAATGTTTTAATGTCTAATGTTTTATTGTTATTGTTTAATTAAATGAAAACAATACACAAATAAATACACTATACATATAAAAACACTTCACAAATTAAATATACCACACAAATAAATACACTATGCATATAAAAACACTACACAAATTAAATATATTACACAATATAAACACTACACAATTAAATAAAATAAAAAAACAAAAAAATAAAAAAAAACAAAAAGAAAATGGTACTTGCATGCGTACGGACATGCCCCCATGCCTATGGGGTGCCTGGCTTGTGTTTTGTGGGGTGGCGCAATATCTGAGCCCATTTCATATATAATACACAGTATTACGTTCGAAATCCGTCATTTTTGACCTATGTGACTTTGAACGACTAACTTTCCAATCAATATCAGAATAAGCAACCAGAGAACCAGTTGAAGAAGCATAAAGTTGGAGCCCAAACTCCAACGTAGCGTGAACATAACGAAGAACTCTCTTGATAGCTGCAAAGTGAGGCTCTCTAGGATCATGCATATGAAGGTATAAGATAAATCTATATGAGTAAATGTCAAGTATTGTAAACCACCTGCAATACTACGGTATAAGGTAGGATCAAAAATAGGATCCCTGTCAGAACCAAGCTTGGATTCTGTGTCAACCGGAGTCCAAGTTGGATTACATGTAGCCATATGTGCTCTGTTCAAAAGCTCCAAAGCATATTTCTTCCGAGAGAGGAACATGATTTCAGAGTCACGGGTAACAGAAATCCCTAAAAAACAATTAAGAGCCCCCAAATTAGTCATATCAAACTCTTTATGTAGAGATGAGATAATACGCTGAAGTAAATCGTTAGTACAATATCATCAACATAGATTAACAAATATGCAACCTTAGTACCACGCCCAGTGTTGCAAAAATCGGCCTAGGCGGCCGATTAATCGGCGATTAATCTTTAGGCAGGGATTAACCGCTCTGATTTTCACTAATCAACCTTATTAAACGGTTTAGTCAAAAATAGGTCAACACACCGATTAATCGGATAAAAATTAGCTAAACTGGGTATAAATCAGCCAAATCGGACAAAAATTGGATAAATCGGCCAACTCGGTTACGAATAGAAATCGGCTAAATCGGGCATAAATCGACGAAATCGGAAAAAAATGGCTAAATCAGGCATATAGTTTCAAATTTTAATAATTTTATATATAAAAAATTCAATCCGATTAATCCCTGCCTAACCGATTAATCGCTAGGCGGTACCCGGCCGCCCAGCTACCGCCTAGCGATTTTTTGCAACCATGACCACGCTTATATATGAACAAGGACGAGTCACATCGACTCGACGAAAAACCAATCCGTAGGGCATAACCTGCAAACCTATGAAACCAAGCTAGAGGTACCTGTTTCAATCCATATAATGACCTCTGCAATCGACAAACATGATGTGGAAAACGACCATCCACAAACGCCGGTGGCTCATATATATAAACAGTCTCAGAAAGATCACCATTAAGAAAGGCATTCTTAACATCAAGTTGGTGAATGGGCCAATTCCTAGATAATGCAAGACTAAGAACAATACGAATAGTAGTCGGTTTAAAAACCATACTAAGGGGGTGTTTCTATTTCTTTCTAGTCTAAGGGCCCGTTTGGTTTGTAGGTGGGTTTAGGATTATGATTTGAAATTGTGTTAGGATTTTAATTTGATGTAAGAGGGAGAAAGAAAATTAAAATAAAATAAAATATATATTTAGCTAAATAAATAATCATTTTTATAAATTAATATATAATTTATACTAATATTTAAAGAGGAGAGAGATAGAGATATAAAAAAGATGAGCCCATATATTTAATAAAACCCTTCAAGTGACTTATCTTTTGAGAAATCTCATTTAAATAGGCATCATACCCAAATCCTAAACCTACATTCCACAACAAACACATATTTAATGTTACATCAATACAAAACCCAAGCCAAAGTAGCCAACCAAATACTAAGAGGCTTATAAATGGAGGAGTTAATATAGATGCATGCTAGGGTCACATAAAGTTTACACAAAAAATCCTCACTCGCTGACGTGTCAGTGGGTGATTGGTTTTTTGTGGGATCCACATCTCACAAAAAACCAATTACCCGCTGACATGTCAGCGAGTGGGGATTTTTTGTATAAACTTTATGTGGATGTAGCAAATTTCGTTAATATATCATGTCTAATGGATATAGAGGAAATAAGAGAAAATAAGTGGGTCCTATTTAAAAATAAATATTATTAAATTGTTTGTGTACTCAATCCCTTAGCTAAGGGTAAAAAGAAACACCCCTAGAAGTATCATCACAATCAACACCAAGCTGTTGAGTACTACCGTTAGCTACGAGACGGGGCTTGTACTTGCTTAAAGAACCGTCAGCAAGATATTTATGCCAAAACAACCACATAAACCGAACCACATTAACATTACGTGGTTTCAGAACAAGTATTCAAGTACCATTTTTAACTAATGCATTATATTTATCATGCATCGCATCTTGCCAATTAGGATCAGATAAAACAACAAAAGGAGACTTATGAAGAGGATTATATATGAGAGAAATGACTATGAAAACGATGATTGGGCTTAACTATGTCAACTTGAGCACGTATGACCATAGGATTGGCGTAGGTTGTGGTATAAACATTTATTATAAAGAATACTTAAATTACTTGAATGTGAGTTAAGATACGAAGAGGCACCTGTATCAATATTTCATGTCGAATCTTTCGTTGTCTCTTGAGCGGGGTACATATCAGAAGCCGATGCCTGAAATACAACCTGCGGTTGAAACTGATGGGCCTGTTGACCTTCCTTTACTGGACTTGCAAACAATGAGGCATGATATTGTGACTGTTGTTGTTGATGGGATCCTCGTCCATTTATACCAACAAGGATTGCTACGATGCCGCCGCGTTGCGGCGGGGCATTTTATATTTATCGATATACTCACTGTGAGCCAGTCCCTTTCTCCGAGGTCAGTAGACGCAGCTGTTTTCACAGCCCTGCAAAAAAAAGAAATTTAGAACATACAGTATTTTTAATAATCCTTTGCGTACGAACGTAGTTGGGTATTGGGGTTAATCATTGCACTAAATGAGCCTTTCACTTAGGAGTGTGTGTTTACTGTTATAATGTAATATATACTTGCCTCTGAAAATCATAGCATCAGCAATAATATCACATGCGCATGCAAGCACGAATATTTCAGCAAGACAACCAATAGCTGTGACATGAAGTACCTGGCGTATGACATATATCGCAGTTTAGTTTGCGTGGTTTATCTTGTGTATTCATTGAAAAGTAGCAGTTCTTTAAGTATGGCGCAATCGATATCTTGTGTAGCCGCAATGTATAAATTGCTTATCCTCATTCCATGGCATACAATCTTACCCAAAACACTACAAAACCATAAACATGTAACAGCAAAATGCTACTTTTGACAAATGACATGGTCCTAAAGTTGAATGACCAATCTTCAACCGCATGGATAGTCTGAACAAAACCTCATTTCTTTTACATCTAGTAATCAGAATTTTTTCTACGCCTGCAAATAGATAAAGAACAAATGGTTACACCCGCATCTTTTATTTGACACTACATAGTGCACTCTTTCTTGGTTTGGGCTGCAGCATACATGCACATTTAGCAGTAAGTGAAAACAATACATGCATGTGGGCCGTATACTTGATAATCAATTAATCATGTTATCTTTGTGTAGTGTGCCTCTGTGGTAGCCTACCATATTATTAATTCTTTAACCATGATCATCATTAATGTTCAAATGTTTACTGTTTTATCTCGAGCATGTAACTAACAATGGATCTAGTAACAATGGAACTTAGTATTTCAAGAACATGTTGTGCATATCAGATTTTGCAATGGCGGCATACCCGATTACAATTCCCTAGATGAACATACTTCCCTAGATGAACATACGTTGTTGGAAGCCATGCAATAAGTTAAGGCTAATACTTTAGTTTATTCAAAAAAAGATTGAATTTAAAAGGGAAAGGTCATATGATCCTTTTGGAATATGTATGGCTGGCAAAGGCAATAAACGACTGAGTAAAAAAAAAGTAGAAGAAAATAGGCGAACCTTGTCTCGTGCGCCTGTATTGACTTGATCGGGCTGGACATTCACGATTACTCAAAGTGGATGGAGACGAAATTATACCAAATGCAGTCAATATATGAAAATAGAAAAAACTGTAGACACTGGAATATGTCAATGATAATAAAGACTAAGGAAATGAAAAGAAAAAGAAAAAGGACGATCGATGACCTCGTGTTGCATGACTCTATTGATTCAATTGTGGTACACCTACAGTTACCCCAAGCTTGCAGACATGAGTCAAGACCATTAGTAGCACGTGTGGTATTTGACCTCGTGTTGTGATCCGCGACAATGCCTGCATACCAAAGTCGTATCAAATGCGGTGAATATATAAGAGATAGAGGAAGATATAGACCACATGTTATGTATCAATGGCGATAAGCAGGTAAGCAAACCCAAAAAATAAAAGGAAAGTTAACGAACCTCGTCTGACACGGGCACACAGCTAGCTTGACCTGATTGGGGTGTATGCTAAAGATTACCCAAAGCAGACGGACATGAATCGGTGCCATAGGGAATACGTGTGGTCGCTGAGCCTCTGTTACACTCTCCAACAGTATTTGCATAACGAAATTATATAAAACGCAGTCCATGTATAGGAAATGGAGAATGGTATGAACATTGTGATACATAGCAAGAGCAATAAGGTATCAAGGAGACACAAAAGTAAAAGAAAAATAATTGAACCTTGTCTGTGTCGCCTATATTGACTTGATTGGAGTGTACGTTCAAGGTTACCCTAAGCAGATGAATATGAATCAACTACAACAACATAACAAACCATATGAAATGTGTGTAAAGTAAGAGTTCCCAACTCACAAATACAAATCATGATAATCGATAGTAGAACAACAGGCTCTAACCCGTTTGACCATAAGGCTGGATATCGTTAGGAACACGTGTAGTATTTAAACTTGGGCTGCACTCTCCAATGATACATGCGTAACAAAACCATATCAGATGCAGTCAGTATATGAGAAGTATAGATATACAGGACAGAAGTAAGAAACACAATAGTAAGTACCGCATGTTATCAAAAACACATATTCATTGACCTTGGGCCCTAAGTAACTCAATACTCTCAAAAACATGTACGGCGTTGGAACTTGCATAATAAAAACTTATCACACATATACAATACATGAAAAAACCGAATATACATGAAGATCACCAAAAAATACCTGAAGTGAGTCGCACATGAAATAGCTGGTCACCTAAATTAGAAATACGGAGATGCAGTTATTGACACATACATGCATGAAACTCAAATGGAAAACAGCAACAAAGGAATAATGCAAGGCGCACATAAAGTAACAACCGAGATCGAAGAAGACACGCTAAGAGGCTGGTAACAGGTATCACCGAGGTTTCTCTTTCTGATTTATGAGAATCGCCACTATCATAAGTTCATAACATCTACTCCTATTACTATAGCCCAGTTCGTTTCAGAAAAAAGTAATCTACGTCACAATTGAATTATTGAAAATTACATTTTGTAAGCTTTCATTCACCCATATCACTTTGTACACCCTTTATTAGGATCAACGACAACCTTATTTTCTTAAAAATAGATATCAAGTCCTAAAGTTCTCCTCCAACAAAAGAACCGTTTTGCAGCTTCGGTCTTACCTTCAAATGTAATTGCCCACTAAAACTAAGTCGATGCGTTTATTCAACAACTTACAACCTATTCTTGATCCTCAAACAATAAGCTTAACCAATGAAACTATATTTATTTATACCAAAGAATCTCAATTCACTCTTTCTTTACCTAGTTTAAGCTTTTACAAATCCAAGTCAATGGAAAACATGGGTTCAGCTTATTCTTAAACATCAAACAAT
Organism: Chrysanthemum makinoi; assembly: GCA_910596185.1. Classification (NCBI taxonomy): domain Eukaryota; kingdom Viridiplantae; phylum Streptophyta; class Magnoliopsida; order Asterales; family Asteraceae; genus Chrysanthemum; species Chrysanthemum makinoi. Next base: position 76,632,596 of record OU343220.1, read on the forward strand.
AACCGTAACCAATGAAGTTATATTTGTAAGTAATCCGTAATCCTCAACCAATAACTGTAAGTAGTCATATCGCATATAGCTTAGAATTTGGCTCCTTAACGGCCAGTGATGTGATTCTTCATGATCACAACCTCCAAGACCTCACAACACAACAATCTATGAAACATGAACATAAATTTTTCAGAAATCATGATGAAAACACACAAACCAACTTTCCCAAATTATATCAAACTTACATACATTAAAAAATAGGTGAAACATATAAATTAGACTATATGTTTATTTTTAAGAAACCAAACAATTAAAACATAAAAGGTTAAAAAGAGATGAAGAGCAGTACGTTTAATATGGGCTGCTATTTGTGTCCGTCAAGAAGTCATCATCGTCGGTGGTCAAAACAAAGCTTACATCACCTAATCTGAAAAGGGTATAATAAGATTCAATCAGATCTTTCAAAAAACTGCAAAAAGATTGAGAAAAACCAATGAATAAACAATCTTTATAAAAATATAAAGGTACCCAACCAAAAAAGGTTTTGATTATTATCACTACTTTGAAGGTTAAACAGGCAAGTCCAATAAAACAACCGATCAAGCTTGATACAAAATTTAACATAATTACCTGATTCGCCATCAACAGGTCACTCGGAAGTGTTGTTCTTCCTGCGTCTTTGATAATGAATCTTCCTGTTGTTTAGAAAGGAAAACCTCAAAAAAATGAGCTGGTTAGAAAGGTTTGGAAGGCGGTGGAAAAGGTGGATGTTTCAATGATAAGATCGTAGATATGTTAACATCAATGGAAAAAGTGACTATGTCGGCAGAAGCCAAAAAAAGGCCAAAAAAAAACCTGACGGGCCTAGCAGGTGGGCTGGCAGAAACCACGAAGAGCCTAAACGGCATCTTTTGCAGCCGTTTTGTATCCTCCCATTATATATATTGGATCCCACAAAAAACCAATCACCCACTGACATGTCAGCGAGTGAGGATTTTTTGTGTAAACTTTATGTGGATGTAGCAAATTTCGTTAATATATCATGTCTAATGGATATAGAGGAAATAAGAGAAAATAAGTGGGTCCTATTTAAAAATAAATATTATTAAATTGTTTGTGTACTCAATCCCTTAGCTAAGGGTAAAAAGAAACACCCCTAGAAGTATCATCACAATCAACACCAAGCTGTTGAGTACTACCGTTAGCTACGAGATGGGGCTTGTACTTGCTTAAAGAACCGTCGGCAAGATATTTATGCCAAAACAACCACATAAACCGAACCACATTAACATTACGTGGTTTCAGAACAAGTATTCAAGTACCATTTTTAACTAATGCATTATATTTATCATGCATCGCATCTTGCCAATTAGGATCAGATAAAACAACAAAAGGAGACTTATGAAGAGGAGATATATATGAGAGAAATGACTATGAAAATGATGATTGGGCTTAACTATGTCAACTTGGGCACGTATGACCATAGGATTGGCGTAGGTTGTGGTATAAACATTTATTATAAAGAATACTTAAATTACTTGAATGTGAGTTAAGATACGAAGAGGCACCTGTATCAATATTTCATGTCGAATCTTTCGTTGTCTCTTGAGCGGGGTACATATCAGAAGCGATGCTCAAATACAACCTCGGGTTGAAACTGATGGGCCTGTTGACCTTCCTTTACTGGACTTGCAAACAATGAGGCATGATATTGTGACTGTTGTTGTTGATGGGATCCTCGTCCATTTATACCAACAAGGATTGCTACGATGCCGCCGCGTTGCGGCGGGGCATTTTATATTTATCGATATACTCACTGTGAGCCAGTCCCTTTCTCCGAGGTCAGTAGACGCAGCTGTTTTCACAGCCCTGCAAAAAAAAAAGAAATTTAGAACATCATATTTTTTAATAATCCTTGCGTCTGAACGTAGTTGGGTATTGGGGTTAATCATTGCACTAAATGAGCCTTTCACTTAGGAGTGTGTGTTTACTGTTATAATGTAATATATACTTGCCTCTGAAAATCATAGCATCAGCAATAATATCACATGCGCATGCAAGCACGAATATTTCAGCAAGACAACCAATAGCTGTGACATGAAGTACCTGGCGTATGACATATATCGCAGTTTAGTTTGCGTGGTTTATCTTGTGTATTCATTGAAAAGTAGCAGTTCTTTAAGTATGGCGCAATCGATATCTTGTGTAGCCGCAATGTATAAATTGCTTATCCTCATACTTTTCCATGGCATACAATCTTACCCAAAACACTACAAAACCATAAACATGTAACAGCAAAATGCTACTTTTGACAAATGACATGGTCCTAAAGTTGAATGACCAATCTTCAACTGCATGGATAGTCTGAACAAAACCTCATTTCTTTTACATCTAGTAATCAGAATTTTTTCTACGCCTGCAAATAGATAAAGAACAAATGGTTACACCCGCATCTTTTATTTGACACTACATAGTGCACTCTTTCTTGGTTTGGGTTGCAGCATACATGCACATTTAGCAGTAAGTGAAAACAATACATGCATGTGGGCCGTATACTTGATAATCAATTAATCATGTTATCTTTGTGTAGTGTGCCTCTGTGGTAGCCTACCATATTATTAATTCTTTAACCATGATCATCATTAATGTTCAAATGTTTACTGTTTTATCTCGAGCATGTAACTAACAATGGATCTAGTAACAATGGAACTTAGTATTTCAAGAACATGTTGTGCATATCAAATTTTGCAATGGCGGCATACCCGATTACAATTCCCTAGATGAACATACTTCCCTAGATGAACATACGTTGTTGGAAGCCATGCAATAAGTTAAGGCTAATACTTTAGTTTATTCAAAAAAAGATTGAATTTAAAAGGGAAAGGTCATATGATCCTTTTGGAATATGTATGGCTGGCAAAGGCAATAAACGACTGAGTAAAAAAAAAGTAGAAGAAAATAGGCGAACCTTGTCTCGTGCGCCTGTATTGACTTGATCGGGCTGGACATTCACGATTACTCAAAGTGGATGGAGACGAAATTATACCAAATGCAGTCAATATATGAAAAATAGAAAAAAACTGTATAGACACTGGAATATGTCAATGATAATAAGAGACTAAGGAAATGAAAAAGAAAAAGAAAAAGGACGATCGATGAACCTCGTGTGGCATGACTCTATTGATTCAATTGTGGTACACGCTGACAGTTACCCAAAGCTGGCAGACATGAGTCAAGACCATTAGTAGCACGTGTGGTATTTGACCTCGTGTTGTGATCCGCGACAATGCCTGCATACCAAAGTCGTATCAAATGCGGTGAATATATAAGAGATAGAGGAAGATATAGACCACATGTTATGTATCAATGGCGATAAGCAGGCAAGCAAACCTAAAAAATAAAAGGAAAGTTAACGAACCTCGTCTGACACGGGCACACAGCTAGCTTGACCTGATTGGGGTGTATGCTAAAGATTACCCAAGCAGCACGGACATGAATCGGTGCCATAGGGAATACGTGTGGTCGCTGAGCCTCTGTTACACTCTCCAACAGTATTTGCATAACGAAATTATATACAACGCAGTCCATGTATAGGAAATGGAGAATGGTATGAACATTGTGATACATAGCAAGAGCAATAAGGTATCAAGGAGACACAAAAGTAAAAGAAAAATAATTGAACCTTGTCTGTGTCGCCTATATTGACTTGATTGGAGTGTACGTTCAAGGTTACCCTAAGCAGATGAATATGAATCAACTACAACAACATAACAAACCATATGAAATGTGTGTAAAGTAAGAGTTCCCAACTCACAAATACAAATCATGATAATCGATAGTAGAACAACAGGCTCTAACCCGTTTGACCAAAAGGCTGGATATCGTTAGGAACACGTGTAGTATTTAAACTTGGGCTGCACTCTCCAATGATACATGCGTAACAAAACCATATCAGATGCAGTCAGTATATGAGAAGTATAGATATACAGGACAGAAGTAAGAAACACAATAGTAAGTACCGCATGTTATCAAAAACACATATTCATTGACCTTGGGCCCTAAGTAACTCAATACTCTCAAAAACATGTACGGCGTTGGAACTTGCATAATAAAAACTTATCACACATATACAATACATGAAAAAACCGAATATACATGAAGATCACCAAAAATACCTAAGTGAGTCGCACATGAAATAGCTGTTCACCTAAATTAGAAATAACGAGATGCAGTTATTGACACACATACAATGCATGAAAACTCAAATGGGAAACTCAACAAAGAATAATGCACGGCGCACATAAAGTAACAACCGAGATCGAGAAGAACGCTAAGAGCTGGTAACATGTACACCGATGTTTCTCTTTCTGATTTATGAGAATCGCCACTATCATAAGTTCATAACATCTACTCCTATTACTATAGCCCTATTCGATTTTATTCAACATTAAAATTATCTAAACTGTCACAATGAATTATTGCAAAATTACTTTTGTACGCTTTCATATCACCCATATCACTTTGTACACCAACCCTTTATTAGGTTCAACGACAACCTTATTTGCTTAAATAGATATT
>OU343220.1:76637264-76761698 GCA_910596185.1 Chrysanthemum makinoi
TTTTCCTATATCTGATGGTTGTTGCAAGTCAAGGACAATATGACATACTCTAGGCTTAAACAAAATTATCACAAACATAGAATTCATAAAATACATAAATTGAGATAAGAATATTATGAGTTCTAAAGAGACTTACATGTATATCCAAAAAAAATTGATTTATCATTAGGGCTATCAGAAAAAGGATGCGAGTGCAATCTGCTGTTGTTGTTGCTTGTGGCTCATCTGGCTTTCTATGCACCCTGGTATTCTCAAACCTGCAAACACAAAAGAAGATAAACATGAGAGAATTGAGAAAAAAAGGCTGAGGAAAAGATGAAATTAGGGTTGGGAGAAAGAGCATATTATGAATGCACTGAGGTTTCTTTTTTACGTGATATATGGGATTTCAATTAAAAAAATCAGGTATTAATAGATTATAGGCATTTATAGATTATAATATGCAACATAATTATCAAAATAACTTGTTGCCTAAATGGTAAACACACTTGTTATTTATCCAAATAACCAAGGTTCAATCCTTGCAAGGCTCTTTTTTTATAAATAATTTTCGAAAATAACTATTAAAAATATGAAATTTACATAATATTTAATTAAATTAAAAAAATATTGCTTAGGTGGACAAAAATATTGCTTAGGTGGAAAACTAATGATTACATGGCATTAAAATGAATTACATGACATTGAGGTGGCAATTGTGGAATAATCTACGTGTCATGCCTCCTGTTATAATATATATATATATATATATATATATATATATATATATATATATATATATATATATATGTGTGTGTATGTGTGTGCTCTTGTATTCTAACTTGTTTTTGTAGCACGACAACATAGCTCGATTCCCCGGTGCCCTCAACTAAGGGGAGCACTTAGCTAGGGGGAGGTTCAATACCGTCGAATTCTTTCTTGTCTATACATCGACGAAGCCTTTTTGATTCTACAAAATGGGTGAGAAGTGAAACGAAACTCATTCAAAAACTTATTGAAACATATTTTTACCTAAAATGAGTTTATGTTTTGTAATCATCAAAAAGGGGGAGATTGTTAATACAAATAATATCAAAAACGTTGTTTGCGTTATTCGATCTCTTTATGTTTGATAATCACAAAATGAAATAACACGTTACTTAAAAATACGATTGATAAGTTTTTAATCGAGAAAATTTGTTTCGATTACGTTTCGACATCAACGTCATTTCAGATATGAACAAACATTATACCGAAATTAGTAAAGTGATCAAAGAATTTATTTTCTTAAAACTTCACATTTATATATGTGACAAAACATTTTACAAAAGTATTTTTGAAATTGAAAGAAAATTTTTCTTTAAAAAGAAATTAAATTCAAAAATTAAAATATTCAAACGGACTACTTTCCCGCCTAAAACTGACATGATTTTTCACCAGATAAACTTTCACCACATCAGGATTAAAAGAGGAGCGTTTGTCGGAACGGTCCCTTAAATATCTAGATGGTCCCTTAGTAATAAAGGACCGTCCATAGATAAAGGACCGCCACCCCGCTCCTCTTGATGGGTATAAATACTGGATTGTTTCATTCAGAAAATCAAGCTTCTTAGCACAAAAACTTTATGTTCTTTCTTTCTTCCTTTTTTGATCACCATAACATGTCGATATGTGTTTATAAGTGATTCTCTCATCCTCTATATCAAAGTGCAAGAGAAGAACACTTGAAGTGGTCATGAATCGAAGTGTTATTGAGTCCACACACAAACGTAAATAGTGTTACGATTCTCTTCTTTCCCTATTCTATCATTTGTACTTATTGTAATATTGTATATCCGACTTGTGTGTGAGTCGTGATTAGGTGTGTTAGGATAAAAATGGACAACGTGTAAGTCCGTGAAGTGTTTTAACTAGAATAGGATCTTGCGTATCTTGTTGTGTCAATTTCTGAAGACTTAGACTTAGGTGTTAGTCCAAGTGTGAAGATTAGAACCAAGTGAAGGTTCGTGAAGACTTGGATTGTGTATAGATTCAAGTGGGGCAAGAGTGCTTGTCCATGTGAAGACTTGGATTAGGTGAATCCAAGTAGATCATGATTGTGTGAAGACGTGGTGTAACACCCCCAAAATGGCTCAGCGGAAGCATACAAGTATTTGGGGTGCTACTAAATTGGTATCATAACATAAGCATAGAACAATTGGTTTTTCATAAATAAACTTTTATTCATTCTTAAAAACAATGTTTACATTATTGATTAGTGCGGAAAATGGCCCATTATAAAAAGGTAGTCCCAATACATAAATCAGAGTCTTCTATGACCATGCCATGCCCTTGCCTTGCGCCTCCAAAGATAAGCTATCACTTCAAAACCTGAAGATACATGCTAAAAGGGGTGGAAACACTGGTGAGTTCATAGGTTTAGTTAAAAGGGATTTCGATTACTCTTTTCAAATTTGGTTCTTGATGATCATTACGTCTTGCATAATGTCATAAAGTTTATGATTTCAATTCATAAAAGAGATTTCAATAGTGGACCATAAGTAGGGTATATGTACATTACAACGAATATAATGTCATATATTGAATCCATTACGCTAGCACTAAGTTCATGCAACAGAAATTACGACGGTTCATGTATGCACAAGGAAGTCATACAAATAATGAGCCCATGGCGAGTGTTTATCCCAATACACTCGGTCTCGACATGTTATATGTTTCGCCTTGACCCAAGCGGGGACAACCGAGACAGAGGAGTCACCCTCAATAGATCTGTTTATAACATTCGCGCTTCCCAGCAGGAATTGACGGTTCATGAAGAGGGCAATTTGGGATCTAAGGAATTAGGCTAAGCTACGTAATATTCTAGGTCAAACATTTTGGTATGCTCTATAAAACATCTATGTATGATGAAAACTTTAAACATGTGAAAGCATAGTATGCATGGAATGCACAAGTAAAATGATTTAAGTAAAATGAGCATGTATCTTCCCCCAAAACAAGTATAAAACAGTTAAAAGTAGGGGCTATGAAACTCACCTTGGCAATGTGAAATAGGAAGTCTAAAGAGAATTAAATCAAGGAGTGATAGTACGGCTGGAATACAGCAACCTAATTAATATGACAATTTAGTCTTTATGTTTAAGACTCGATAAAGTTTAGCTAACTTTTTAAATTTTTAATGTTTGGTTTGTTGTTGTTGTTGCTTGTGTGGCATTGGTTAAATTTAAAACATTTTTCTAAATGTTTGTAAGTATTGGATCTTGGAAGGGTATACGCAGAAGAGGATTTCAAGGATGAACGAGGCTTCGGTTTGATGGCAACCGGCGACAATGAACGGAAAGTAATCATTTATAGTATTAGGCGTTAATGGTTAGATGAAAATTATTGACAAGGCATATATACAATTTACTATGCACATGGGTATACATATTTTGTAGATCATTAGTTAAAAATAAAGGTACCCAAAATGTAAGTGTTAAATATATTAGAAACATTCAATGTATGAAAGTTATGAATTGAATCTTCCTCGTTAGTTATTACAAAATATAATAAGTTAAATATATATATATAATATATATATATATATATATATATATATATATATATATATATATATATATTTGTCGAAAGATCGGGCATGACCATTATATAAGTTTTTATTGTTTATTAAACTTAAGTAAGTTTTTACAAGTAAAAAAAAATGGGACATTAAGTTTAAACAAGCTAAAATAGGCAAAATTTAATTATAACTTAAAATGAGTTTAAAGTTTATACTTTTAGTTTAGTCTTTATATAAAACTGATAGTTTTATATTACAAGTAAATATTTAGTTTTCAAAATAGGTTACGGTGTAGTAGATAAAATACACAACGAGTCAATTATGTCGTAAGGAGTCGTAAAACCACCGATCGAAACAAGCGGGTCGGATAAGTATTTTTGAGCGCTAGTTGGGCTCGGTGTGGGCTTAGCCTCTCCACACCGGTGAGCATCAAAAGACAAATTTAAGCCCATGACGGCGAGTTGCGAATGATAATGTTTCCAATAGTAGCGGGGAGAGTATGGGAAGGATTTGGTGTTACTATTTCTTTACTACTCGTATACAACCAGACGCACCCTACTTGTTTTGAACCAAGTGGGCTTCAGCCCAAAATACAAACACAAGCCTAATCTAAACTTTTGGATTTAACCCATTTGATAAATATTTTAACCATTAGTTCTTTGTGGAAATTTCACATTGAAGCCAAGAGTAAAAAACATGACCAATGTAGTATTTGTTGGGGCACAATAGCAAAACAAACACCATTTTTTTTTGCGCGCGAAAATAGACCACGAAACACACCCTTTTTGTGCATAATCAGCGAGACAGGTGCAACCTTTTGGAGCTGAAAACCAACAATTAAGCGCACCATTGTGGAGCTGAAAACCGGCGAATACGCACCATTTTGGAGCTGAAAATCAGCAGAACAAAAGCACCATTTGAGCGAAAAATCGAGCGGGACACACTTGTTGGTGCGAGGAAATAAGAAGCGGGCAGCACCCTTTAGGGGCGTCGGCTACAATCATAAGACTCTTGTGAGCCTATCGTACACCGAAACAAGGCAACAAAACACTAGGTTTCTTACTCGTTGATGACTAGTGAAGTCGGTACTACCTACATGAGCAAATGACAACAGAACATACTTGTGGTTATTATTTGGAACGTGGTCGGATATATAGAATAAGCAAAATAGATTTTATCACTAGCAATCTCACGACTAAACTGAGACCAAGTAAGTGACAAGAAAATCCGTCACAAATTTGACTCGACGTATGTAAGTTACTTTGTAACCGGGCGACAAACACAAACAAAACACACACTTAGTCGGTGCCTCTTGTTGGCTTAATGGCAATGGCACAACACACTCTTGTGGTTATGTTTCACTTGAACCAAGACAACTTGACCCAAACGAACTCTTGCTGCCACATTTGTTGCGAGACCAAGCGTAACCAAACTAAACTAAACGAGCTTATTACTAATCGAAATAAATGAATCAATTACGAGTTCTAAAATCAATCGAGCCAATACTTAATATTGAATTCCTTTTTGTAATATATTAGTTGCCACACAAGATTAATAACAACAATACTTAACAAGAATACCACCAATATCGTTTTTCTCTTTTTGTTCCACGACATGCTTGGCAGCAACAACAACATTAAGCCAAATATAATCTTTGTTCTTCTTGTTTAACTTGAACTATTTTATTTATACCAATAGTTGGTTATCATGTTTCATACACTATACCGATCGGAGGAAAAATATAGAATAACAAGTTCAAATACAATTGAAATGGATTAAAGGTATAACAAACAACAATGCTTACAATAATCCCAAAATGGGCCGAGTAGGTATAGACACCAAAAACTCCAATAGGGCACGAGCTAGGATGACTTATAACATATTGAGACTTGAATCGCGCTATGTAGACCATGAGAAACAAAACCCCTCTCCCAATTTCAAGAAGCCCTTTGGTTTATAGGAACCCAAATTATTAAGACCCTAATTATTTTTGTGTCGTGATGAGTGGATGAACATGCTTCAAGAGTTGACGCTATATATAGATGTATATTAAGGAAGCCTTGTGTCCTCTTTCTCTTCTTGATTGCAGCGTGGCACTCTACTTGGATTCCATCTCCATTCACAGCCGCGCTAGTGTCCCCTTAGGGTAGATGTGTGGTGAAGATTAGTGGTGATGGATTATGGTGACTGAAAAGGAAGGGGAGCAGGTTTCTTTTTGGATTCCTGGTTTTTGGAAGAAGCTAAAAAAGGAAACAATGAAGAAGAAAGAGATATAAGGGGTGGGACAGGTGTAATCGGTTTTGTTTTATTATAATTATTGTATTTCTTGTACCGTGTGTTTTGAATTCTCAAGTAGCATTACTTCCCGGTACCCGAAGAATATAGAAATTATATTTTCGGAAACGATTTTATAAGTGTAATAATATGACATTCTTATTACGCTGAAATTTGATTATAATTGTTTGCCGTTATTAATTTGGTGTCGGTATGCGTGTGGTGCCGTGGCTTCCTAAATTCACAAGATAAGTTCTCGTTTTCTTTCGTAAATTATTAGTGATTGATAAAAATGTATTTTTCTCTTATCTCAGTGTTTATTTTTAGTTTTGTATACTACTACGCTGCAGTATGCGGTATAACTAATGGTTTAAGCTTTTGTATGCTTAAATTTTAGCTTGGACAATAATAAATTTCACAGATACTTTGTGGGCAAGTATTGTATGTGCGGTGTCTTATATCTAAAGGAACGAAATGACCTCTCGTTTTTATACTTTAGATATTGGCATTTTGTCGGAAAATAATTGATTTGAATTTTCTGACGCGATAAATATTATTAAAATAATCCAAAATTTTACGGGTTGTTATACGTGGGTTGCGTGAATCCAAGTGAATGAGAGTGCTCATTCGTGTAGCCACGTGGGCTTTGTGTAGATTGGTTCTAGCTAGGATTAGGACTCGACATTCCGCTTAGTGTCGTTAAACTTGGTGTAAGCTTGGTCTACGGTTTGCTCCGCCTAAAGGGAGTGTGTTGACATAGTGATTGCTAACTCTCGAGTGTGGTACTCGAGGAGTGGAGTAGGGCGAAGAGTGAGCTTTGTGCCGAACCACTATAAATCTTGGCTTCTCATTGGTATGTTCTTTCCTTTACTCTTTACTTTGCTTACCATATACATTCACATCTAGTCAATTAGATATCATATAACTAGTAAATTCAACAACTTTATAAAAGAAACATAAACGGGCCTAAAATAGGTGAAACATTTTAAAAGTAAGTATATACGGTGAAACTATTCAACCCCCCCCCTTCTAGTTTCTACTGCATGAATTGAGGTTTGTGATCCTATAATTCTTAATAAACTTTAAGGTTGTAGGTGAAATTAATTTTCATAGAGTTGGGGAGGGTAGCACTACCCCACGACCGGTATTAAGGAATACAACGCTTCAATTAGAATTCAACAATTCAATAAAAAATAACTATGGAGTAATTAAATCTAAGCAAACACTTTTGTCTCACTATAAGTAGTTCACCATTTTTATTCTCTCGTCATTTAAATTATTGTTTTATAAAAGTAGTTTTTGGGTTAGTTGACTAGCAACTAATTCCACCCAATCTTTTAAAACCTGAGATTTTAATTGCTTTTATAAAAATATAAAAATACAAAAATAATCAATCCCTCACCTTTAGACTTAATTCGACATACACTCCAACCTAACAACACTATTCCCCTAGAGAACGATCAATCTCCCGGACATACCTATACTACACTACAACGATTAGGTAACTGCCTGGAGGACTGCAAAACTTATTGAGATCCCTCGAGAAGTAAAACTCCTTGTGAGGTTGCAATATCTCGCATCACAACCTATTAACAGAAACACTTGTTGAGGCCTCACTGAAAGAGTTTCCACCCGCTTTCCGGAGGTTATTCGCCACTCTATTGATTTTTTGTGAGCCGGGAGAGGTTCGTAGGTTATGGAATGACCCTTATGACTCACTTTCCGAAGATTTTAAGCGTCGATGACAAAATGCACATCTTGTGCGCAATATGGTCCTCAAAGACAACAACGTTTATATGCAATCTATGGGTAAGAGTGTTGTTTTCGAGAAGTGGAAGAGGAGTACTCCATTCTTGTGGAAGAAGAACACCTCCGCGCCCGCGAGACTTTAAACCCCGACTAACAAGCTGCGTATAATGAGATTATGAAGCACGTAAATGCTGATTCTCCTAGTGTATTCTTTATAGATGGACCAGAGGGGACTGGAAAAACGTATCTTTACGAGGCCTTGCTTGCCGAGGTTCAATCGCGTGGTTACCTGCCAGTCGCAACCGCATCGTCTGATGTTGTGGCTAATAACATGCCGGGAGGGAGAACTGCTCATTCACGTTTTAAAATCCTTTAAATCTTGATAACAACTCTGTTTGCAACATCAAAAAATAGAGCGGGACAACTCAACTTCTTCGTTGTGCCAAAATAATAATATGGGACGAAGCATCGATGGCCAAGAGGCAAGCAATAGAGGCAGTAGACCTCTTGAAAAACAGAAAATAAGGGAAAAATTAATTGTATTGATGAAATTGTTAACTAAGAAATGAGATACAACATGTATTTAAGTACTACATTATGGAGGGAAAGCTAACTAACTAAGCTAAGACTTCTAGAAGCTACTTCAACTAAGCTACATTACATATAAGTTACATCAGTTGACATTTATACAAGCTTCTTTTCATTTTTAGCTTCATCTTGTGGGGAGTGAACTTGATAGCTCTGTTATGATGTTCTACTCCTTTGTTGTCCACATATGTTGAGTTAACTGAGTGCTTGGTTAAGCTGTCAACATGGTTCCCATTAAGACCGAACCATGCAAGACATCATGGGGGTAATACTACCGTTCGGTGGTAAAATAATGGTTCTTTGAGGCAATTTTAGACAGGTTTTTCCAGTGACAAGACTTGGACCTTGAGCATAGATCGTTGACTCGAGCTTACGTATGTCGCCTCTTTGGTGTTTGATTAAAAATATGTCTAACTCTAAATATGAGAGCTCTAAGAGATCCATGGTTTTCGGATTTCCTACTTCGTGTCGATAACGGAGACGAGGAAATGGTTGATGGAAACTATATCCGAATACCCAATGACATGGTCATACCCTTCACAAATGAAGAAAAATCAAAAGATCTTTATAGCAAAATTGATCATAATCATCCTTATGTCAAAATTGGTCGAAATTGATCAAATTCTAGTTTTTCCATCTTAAGCCTTTAGGATATTCTCCAAAGCATTACTCTAAGTCACTATCTGATCTCTAGGGTCATTTAGCTTCACTTGACACTCTCAAAATCTTTAGTGTCATCCTTGTTCATTCATTGGTACTCATGAAAGTTCTAATTTCTTCCATAAAAGGCAATCATTAGCTACACCACTCATTACCCTCAAGTACTTAAGCACCCCTTCATTTAAAACACTTAGGAGGACTGAAAAACTCAAGATCGTATAGATCTTAGAAACATCATTTTTATTCTTTCATAGCTGCTAAGAGCCAGATCCCTAGGATTAGCCTAGAAGGATCCCTCGTTGGAGGGAACCGTGGGACCCAGATGACAGATTATGTCAACTCTAGCTAAAACAATCATTTCAAGCTCATCTTCCTAACTTAAACACTCCATATCATCTTAAATGAGTTCCTAGATCAGTACAAACTATGAAGTTGACTCTTGTGCATGTTAATCATCATATTCCAATGAATTTTAGTGGCTTAAGGCTTGAATGCACTTGCTAAATCTCTTGCTTTATAAACCACATTGCTAGGACTTCTAAAGTCATCACCTTCATCCTCATTTTCAGCACTTAAGAAATCTTTACAAGCTTCTTGAAATCATCATGAGGAAAACTCCAAGTAACAACTTATTCACCAAAAAACCACCCAAGAAAATTGCTCGTGTTGTACACAAAATATCTTCAACCGAATCATCTCCGGTCAAGCCAACAAATGCAAGGATTTCTTCTCAACCAATCAAACCAATTCCTAGAAGGATAGTACCCACAAAACTACCTATGCCAAACACCACCATACCTCCTTGGCCAAACAATATCATCTCCACTAAACCATCACCATTGGTTCCTAGAGCTATCTCGTTTACAACTCCACTATCATCACCACACCTCTACAATTTAGAGGATTTGCCTCCTTGGCCATCTCATCCTCCTCCGCCGACAACATTCTCCTCATTAGGAGGAATAATGGTACAAAATCAAGGTGTTGAGTCAACATTAGCTCCGGCTTCCTTTTTGCCATTACCATCATATAATCCCATTTGGATTATGAGAAATCATCAAAGTTAACCACCCGACCATATGGAAGTTGACACTTCTCTACCACCACCATCATTCTTGGTCGAGCCAATTTCAAATGCGCCTCCACCAATCCCTCCGTCGTTTGAGGCTCCACAAGCTGCTTCACTTGATCCGTCGCATCAAGCAAGTTCATTTCTTCCACCACCACTACTTAGCCATGACAAAGATTGTTATCATTGTCAACATGTTGAAAGTTTGATACATGAAGTACGAGAAGACCAACGTTTCATGTTCTATCACCTCCTTGAACGTTTCGACGAGGTTAAACCTAAACTAACTTGAGCTAGAGGATTTTAGTGGTGTCCTAGTTTCAAGCGTTACTTAGATAAGTCTAGTAATTCCAAGTCATGTATCGATCATTTTCTTAGTTTTTAGAGTCATGTATATCATATCTCTAGTTTTATTAAATGAAAATACATGCAACTTGCTATATTTCTAAGTATATGATTATGTTGTATGATCCGTGCCAAACCGTCAAGCTAAATCACTCAAGCCGGCCACTTGTGAATGGCCGACCGTAAGAAACTTAAAACGGTTCAGGAACAGATGCAATGAAGATCTAGGGAGTATAGTGTTTCCCCGGGTCGTTATGTCCCAGCGAGCTATGCAATGGATCACCCTATGAATAGTGATCGAGAAATTTGAACGAAGAAGGGATTTGAATTATGATTATAACTAAGGAAAAGCCAACAAATTACAACGGCTTAAATGCAAATTAAAGGAAATTAAAAAGATAAAATCTATTAAATAAACGCTATCACTATAATTAAAATGATGTTTTTGTTTTTATGTTTTACGAAACTAAAATTAAAAACTACGCGACGTACAAATAAAACGTGAAACTTACACAATATTAACCCTAAAAATATGAAAATGATATTTTACAATCCTAATGATAAAAGAAAATGTTTAGAAAAAGAAAATTATTTTTATAACTAATTATCTAATTATTATTAATTAAAAACTATTTTTAACTATTAAATAATTACCCAAAATACAAGAAAATAGGAAATAAAGCTAGAAAAATAAAATTATGAAATGGAAAAGTCTAGAATATCAAAATAGAATTTTCAAAACTATTTTTATATTTTTCTGATTATTTTTCTTTTTTTTTTGAATTTTAAACTATTAAAAACTAATTAAATTACTAAAAATTACAAAATAAACTATGAAAAATATGGAAAATTACTTTTTTACTTTTTATATTTATCTAAACCTAAGAAAAATGAAAAATTATTTTTTTGAACCTTTTCTGAATTTTTTGTATTAAAATCTAATTAAAAATGCTTAAAAACTAATTTAAATTAAGAAAAATAGCAAATCAACTTAGAAAAATCTGAAAATTTTAGGAAAACCCTAAAATTATATAAGGAAGCTAGGAAAAATGGAAAAACAAGTGCTTATGTGTGGAATTATGGAACTGATGTGTAAGTGCTTATTGAAATAAGCTCTTGAATAAGCAAATGAGCACCAATGTGAACCAACTGTTAATCAGAAACTTAAATATGATAAAACTACTCTAATGCAACTTAAAACAACAAGCTATAACGAATCACAATTTGCAAAGATTTGGCTAATTATGAGCTTATAGGCTAAAACAGCATTCTAGGGTTACTTTGGAAGCAAGCACAAGCTACAATTTAAGCTAAAAATGAAAACAGACAATTGGAACCTATCTTAGACCTGGCTAAGATCAAATACACCAAAACTCAGACCTGGGTGAGCTCACATGGGCCTGTGCAACCCGGACAAAACGAGAAAAACTCGTTAATCTGAGTGTTGGAGCGAGGCAACTAGGACCCAAAAGATAAGCGGTTTGGAGCTTTTAGGAAAATTGTAAAATTCTACTAAAATGGTAATAAGGATAAAGACCAGTTGAAGTTTTTAGAATGCCAAGTTTCACTGAAAATGGCTCAAAAGTGAAGCCATGAAAAATCCTTGCATTTGCCTCAAAACAATTTTAGCAATTTTGACTTTTGATGATATTGATGAACTTTGACCAAAATGGACTTTGAATCCAATTTTATGACTGATGTTGATGAAATATGAATGAACAAGCACAATGCAAGCAATATTTAACAATTCTAAACACAAAATAAGGATTTGCAAATCCAAAACTCCAACAGTTGAGACAGTTTTGACAGATTTGTTAATGCTTGACTTTATGAACTAGCAGGCACCAAACTAAGATTGATATGAGCACAAATGAACTAATCAAGCATTAACCAATAGACTCTAACCCGAATAAGCCCACAAGACAGAGAGATCAGTAGAACCAAACACACCTTTAACTATTGTTTTGCAAAGTAAAACTGAGATAAACTCTGAACAAGCATAGGTTATGATCAAACTAACTTAATATAACTTAATTACTACTATTAGAACAGGTTTTAACATATTATGACAACAAATACTGATTATGCTAAGAACTTGCGAAAATCACTTACAAAGGTCCAAAGCCACTATGGCTAGCCATTACTGAAACCAGAACCACTAACCTATATAAACCAATCCAACTAACTATAATTCACCCCAAATCCATGCCTGCATCAACCCACCTCCATTTCCAACACCAAATCAACCATGTTTGACTTTTGTTGACCAAACTCCAAAAATGTTTGAAACTGCAATGTGAGCTTATGGAAAGCTTTACTAAGCTAGTTTGATCATGTTATAGCTAATAAATAAGTTAAGAGAAGCTTGTACATATGATTTTGAAAATGAAAATTCCAACCGTGGGCATAGATTATGGAAATTGAACATAAGCTTGAATTGATAGTGGAAATAAGTTACACTACAACTGAATACCTTTGTTTGATACAATAAAGCTTAAAAACACAACTGAAAACTATTTTAGATATTACAAGCTAAAAAAACGACATACACTTTAAGAAAATTAACTAAGTACCCCCTCTTTGTTGCATCCTCTTGGTCTTTTGATACTCCCATCTGTTTCTCTCACCTCTTTCTTCAAATCCCAGCATGAATATTGGCCTTTAGATTGCTAGAATGGATATTGGCCGTTGGATGGCTTTTTTGGTGCCAAATCCTTGTTTATACTAGCTGGAGGTTGAGTGTTTGGGTAGAAGTGCATTAAATGCACTTTGGCTTTGATTGTGAGGTGGAGGGTAGGATAGGGAGATGATGGTGGAGGAGGGGGGCTATGAGCATGCGTGCCAGGGGTGATGATGGGAGGTGGGTAACCCGTGAGGCGGTATTATTTTGAAACCATGGGTGGGTTTGTTTCGGGTTTGAACCGGGTACAAGGTTGGGCTTGGGTATGCTTAGGATTGGATTGGATAATACTTTTGGGCCAAGGGTAATAAAAGGGTCCGTTTGGATGAGTTAACACAAGGACCATTCATGTAACTTCAAATTCCAGGACCAAACATGTACTTTCTGAATTTATGATCCAAGGGCCTACCTTGCCATCTCAAATAATCCAAGGATCACAATTGCCAATTTTTGAAACTTAAAGGGTATTTTCTCGACAATTCGAAACTTGGGGGACTGAACTTGTAATTTTCTCAAACTTTTTATATTTTTCACCAAAGGACTAAATTTGACAAGTTATGATTTAAAAAGGACCTTTGGTGATTTTTCTTTGAAATTTTGACTCAGGGACTATTTTTGATAATTTTAAAACTTGGGGACTGAAACTGCCAATTATGCAAACTTTGCTCATTTTTCATCTGATTTGAACATTTTGCATCTGAAACATATAAAATGCAATTTTGGAATATTTTCAGTATTTTGATGCATTTCTGAGCATTTTAGACGTTTTGCAGTTCAGATTAAACCAAAATGATGAGTATTTACACACTCATCAATCCCCCACACTAAGATATTGCTAGTCCCTAGCAATCTTTTGAGAAAACTTAATGGATTTCATCTCTTTACCAAAAGCCATTACTTCTGGAGTAGCCAAATGTTTCAGTTCAAGCAAGAACCATGGTACACTGATAACCATGTGATTTTGAGCAAACCACCAGCTTCCAACGGATTTGATTTGTCTTTACCAGAAGCCGTTTGCTCTGGACTAGCCAACTCTTAGATAAATTATCAATATTATCTTTGGTGAGCTGAATACCAATTATGGATTTTCCACTGCCTTTACCACAAGCCATAAACTTGCGGGCTAGCCAACTCTTCACTTTTTAGGATATGGTGAGCCGAATACCATATAATTTTGGGCAAATTGCAAGCCGTCAACGGATTTGAGATATCTTTACCAAGAGCCGTTTGCTCCTGGATTAGCCAATCCTATTGTTTATTAGACAAGCGCGATGATAACCAATTGAGTAAGTGTAGAACACTTACTCCAAAAAAAAAAATTGGCCAAAAACGGGGGAATTAGGTGGCATAATTACATGATAAAATTCGTGAGAATTCCCTCCCACACTAGAAATGAATATTGCCCTCAATATTCAAAGTACCGGCGGTTATGCCGAAACAAAGAACGTAAAAGGGAAATACTACGGCCATTATTTAGAAAGAAGATTTTTTTTTTTTTTGAAAAGACTTATATACACAACATGTGGGGCAACCCCCCCACACTAGGGTGGTAGAAAGATAGAAAGAAGTCAGAAATATGGGTGAGAACCCATATGGCATGCTCTTTTTTGATTCCCGAGTCGCTAGCTTGACTCGATCCCCGCATTCATTGGTTTATGAGGAAAGTTTGTAAGTCGGGACAACCATGGATGGGATGTCCTCTCCAAAGTAATGCTTCACTCGATGACCATTCACTTTAAAATTAGGACCATCGGGTTGAGATAACTCAATGGTACCATAAGGATAAACCTTAGCGATAGTAAATGGACCAGACCAGCGGGACTTGAGCTTTCAGAAAATCTTCAATCTTGAATTGAAAAGAAGGACTCGATCACCAACGTTGAAAAGCGGTTTTGATTTTTGAGTCATGAATCTTCTTTGTCTTTTGTTTGTAGATCAAAGAGTTCTCGTAAGCTTGATCACGGAGTTCATTTAATTCATTCATTTGAACTTTCCGGTGATCACCAGCTGTTTGAATATCAAAGTTGGCATGCTTCAAGGCCCAGTATGCCTTGTGCTCGAGCTCAACCGGTAGATGACACGCCTTTCCGTACACAAGCTTGTATGGAGTGCACCCGATGGGTGTTTTGTAAGCTGTACGAAGGCCCGAGAGAGCGTCATCTAGCTTATCGACCAAGAGGCACGGTTTTCACCAACCGTCCTCTCAAAATTTTTATCCCGGTTAGAAACTTCCACTTGCCCACTTGTTTGGGGGTGGTACGCAGTAGAGGTACGGTGAGTTACACCATACTTTTGCATGACTCTTGCAAATTGGTCATTGCAAAATGCGCACTACCACGATCACTGATGATGGCTCGTGGAGTTCCAAACCTAGCAAAGAGAGATTTCAAGAATTTCACAACAACTCGGGCATCGTTGGTGGGTAAAGCCTTAGCTTCAACCCATTTTGATAAGTAGTCAACGCCACGGTATGTATTTGTTACCACGGGAAGAAGGAAATGGCCCCATAAAGTCAATGCCCCCGATGTCAAAAATCTCACACACTTGAATGGCGTTTTGCGGCATTTCATTTCTTTGTGAGATATTCCGTGACGTTGACAAGCGTCACAGGTTTTGACAAATTCATGGGCATCCTTGTAGATTGTGGGCCAATAGAACCCGGAATCAAACACCTTCTTGGCGGTGTAGTTGGGGCTATGATGTCCCCCAGTAGGTCCAGAATGGCAAGCCTTGAGAATGTCAATAGCTTCCTGACCATACACACATCGTCGGATGACTTGATCCGCACAAATTTTGAACAAGTAGGGGTCGCCCCGAAATAATGTTTCACATCCTTAAAGAATTTATTTTTGTTGGGACGACATCCCTTTCATTAACAAAGTTACCCGCATGGTAATTTGCAAAGTCAGCAAACCATGGGGTAGAAGAGTCTCCACGAAAAGAAACTACATTGAGTGTTTCGAGAGGAAATGTTTCATTTATTTCCTTTTTCTCGAACACATTTTGGTAAGGGTTCTCTAATCGGGACGTGATGATCGCAGCAAGTTCTCAGCTCCTCTTTATCACGAATAATGATATCAAATTCTTGTAGGAGGAGAACCCAACGGAGCAGTCTCGGCTTTGCATCTTGTTTTGCAAAGAGATATTTGAGTGCCGAGTGATCCGTATACACCACGCATTTGGTCAAGATAAGGTATGGCCGAAACTTTTCAAACGCATACACCATAGCTAATAATTCTTTTTCTGTAGTGGTGTAATGGGTTTGAGCTTCATCATAGTTTTGCTTGCGTAGTGGATTGGCTGAAAATGCTTGGTTTTGCGTTGCCCCAAGACTGCACCGATAGCAAAATCGCTTGCATCGCACATGAGCTCGAAGGGTAAATCCCAGTCGGGGGCAACTAGAATGGGTGCTTCCGTAAGCTTCTTCTTTAGTGTTTCAAAAGCGATGCACTCAGGAGAAAAGATAAAAGGAGCATCTTTTAGAAGATGGGTCATAGGCGGCGATTTTAGAGAAATCTTGAATGAATCTTCGATAAAACCCGGCATGACCTAGAAAACTCCTAATACCTTTGACGGTAGTAGGATGAGGTAATTTAGCAATAACATCAACTTTTGCTCTATCTACCTCAATCCCATTCTTGGAAATCTTATGGCCAAGGACTATGCCTTCTTTGACCATAAAGTGGCTCTTCTCCCAGTTTAGACATAGATTGGTGTCTTCACACCGTTTTAACATTTTGTCTAAATGGGAGAGACATGTATGAAATGAGTCCCCAATGACCGCGAAGTCATCCATAAACACCTCCATAGTTTCCCCGATCATGTCGTGGAAAATGGCCATCATACATCGTTGGAACGTGCCGGGAGCATTGCATAAGCCAAAAGGCATACGTCTATAGGCAAACGTCCCGTATGGGCAGGTGAATGTGGTTTTTTTCTTGATCCAGCGGATCAATGGGGATCTGAAAGTATCCCGAGAAACCATCAAGGAAACAATAGTACTCGTTGCCTCGCTAATCTCTCAAGCATCTGGTCCATGAAGGGTAGAGGAAAATGGTCTTTACGGGTGGCTTCGTTTAACTTACGATAGTCAATACACACACGCCATCCCGTAACCAATCGAGTTGGAATTAACTCGTTTTCTTCATTCGTGACAACAGTAATGCCACCCTTTTTTGGAAAGCAATGAATGGGCTAACCAAGGACTATCAGAGATCGGGTAAATCAAACCGGCATCAAGAAGTTTGAGAACCTCTTGTTTGATAACCTCGTGAATCTTAGGATTCACCCTTCTCTGATGTTGGACTGCTGGTTTGAAGTCATCCTCCATTAAGATTTTGTGAGTACAAAACTCAGGGTTGATACCCTTAATATCGGAGAGTTTCCAAGCAATTGCTTGCTTGTGTGACTTCAAGACCTTTATGAGAGCAGTTTTCTCCTCCTCAGTCAAGTCTTTAGCAATTATGACGGGTAATTTATCATCACCCTCCAAGAATGCATACTCGAGATGAGGAGGTAGGTCCTTAAGTTCAACCTCAGGAAATTCATCAGTAGAAGTTTGCACTGATCTGATTTCCTCAATTTTGATTTCTTTCGGAGGGAGTGAAGGTAATGGATCTTCATTAAGCAATTGCTCAAGATAAAGAATATCCCCCTCCGAATCATAAACACCATCAATCCCAGGTGGAATTGATTCATCAGTAGCCAGAAATTCATCGATCTCTTCCAGAAGGAATTCACCTCCTTCAAACGGAGTGAGAGAGGGGGAAGAGTCGGCAATGATAGGTTGAGAGGATGTGGTGGAATTGGAATTCCCACTCACAGAATTATGAAGATAACCAAGAAACTATTGAGAGTACTCCTCTGAAGCAATATCAATTAAATCAACTCGATTAATTGATTCAGTATCATAGTTTGAGGAGTACCTCGAAGTTTGATCGAGGTTAAAGGTAACAGCTTCATTACCCACACGTAAAGTGATTTCTTGCTCAAATACATCTATAAGAGCACGGCCCGTCCTCAGGAATCCTCTTCCAACAATGAGGGGAACCCGAGGATCAGCATCGAAATCAACGACCACAAAGTCAGCCGGAAAATGGAACTTTCCTACTTTCACGAATACATCCTCGGCGATGCCAAGAGGACGCGATATAGAACGATCTGCAAGCTCAAGAGTCATGCAGGTAGGAATAAGTTCCGGAAGAGAAAGTTTCTTCCACACCGAATAAGGCATCAGATTGATGCTTGCACCAAGATCGGCAAGGGCAAAGCACTCAATCATCCCGGGAAAATACAAGGAATAAGAAATTTTCGGGATCTCCTAGCTTCTCGGGAAGCTTTTTCAACGAAGCTGCTGAGCAATTTTCGTTCAAAGGAGTCTTAGCCATTTCAAACAGCTTTTCTTTGTTGCTCAACATGTGTTTCAGAGTAGATGCAAACTTGGGCATCAACATGATAGCATCCGCGAAGCTTATGTCAAAATGTAGCTCTTGGAAAATTTGAAAGAATTTTTCCATTTGATGACTAGCTTTCTCGCGGAGCTTTTGCTCATGTAAACGTGAGGGGTAAGGAATAGAAGTTTTGGATTTAGGGTCAACAACTGGAGGTTCAAAAACAACTCCAGGTTTGGTGTTGGGTTTCGGGACAACCTGAGGATGGACATTGCTGGTACTTCCGTTATTAGTAGGAAGTTCTTTGTCCTTTGTCGCCCAGTTCACTTTCCACTACCTTTGGGAGAGAAGAAGAAGAGGTAGTAGGAATAGCGGGTCCATCATATGAAGTACCACTTCTGTTTGTGATCGCCTTTGCATCGCCCCTCGGATTAGCGATCGTGTTGCTAGGTAAAGCACCGAGCCGAGGGTCGATCATTTAAAGACTTCTTAATGTCAGCAATCTGGCTAACCAACAACCGATTCATTTCTTCTTGGGATTTCATGAATTGTTTCAACAACTCATGAGATGATGGTCCAGTTGGAACAATGGCTTGATTTTGCACAGGAAAATTCTAGCCTCTATTGTTTGGATTAGGGCCTTGATTGTGAAAGTTCCCTTGATTATTGCCATGAAAGTACCCTTGGTTGAAATTTCCCTGACCTGGTTTCTATTGAAATTTCCTTGATGTTGGAAATTTTGATTCTGATTTTGAAAACCGTTGTTTGGACTGAAATTACCTTGGTTTTGAAAACCTTGGTTTGGTCTATTTTGATTTTGACTACGGTTTTGATTGAAACCGAGGTCCGGTAGTGGTTAGGGCGGTGGTTGGGTCTGAGAGCACGATATTGATTGCCTCCCGATTAGACATTCCGTCCACGACATTAGCTTCAAAAGGGTTACCATCGGTGGCCATACAGTTATAATAAGCATGGGGGCCACCACAGGTAACACAGACTTCCACTTTCTTAACTTCGGCAGGAGGTGAAGTTTGTGGAAAAGACTTTCTTCGGTTGGAGAGAACCAAAGCTTGGATAGCTTCCGTGAGTTTGTCAATCTTGGCATCGGTGCTAGACGACTCACGGCGATGAAGAAGAAGGACCAACACTGACTTGGGAAACAACAGGTTTGCTTCGTGCGGTCACGGACTTTAGACTTGTTTTCGATTATCGCTAAAGCTTCTTTGACGGTTTTGCTCAGAAATTTCCTCGCGGAGGAATTGAGAGAATCTTGATCGGATTGACTCACTCCATTGTAGAAAGTATCGAGTTGCATCAACTCGGAGAAACCGTGGTGAGGACATTTGCGAAGCAATTCCTTGAAACGATCCCACGATTCACTGAAGGATTCATCAAACTTTTGAGTGAACTTGATGATTTCATTTTTAAGACTCGTGGTTTTGGAAGGTGGATAGAATTCATTCACAAATTTCTTCACTGGATCTTCCCATGTCTCAATAGACTGAGGGGTTGTTTTTCAAGCCAAATCCGGGCTTGCCCTCAAGAGAAAATGGGAACGAAGAAGCTTAACACATCAGTGGGGACATTCTTATACTTGATGGTAGATGCAATCTTGTTAAACCATCGAATATGAGCATGAGGATCATCCCGCTCAAAACCATAGAACTGACTTGAGGTTACAAGATTCAGTAACCCGGTCTTGAGTTCAAAATTTTCAACCACGATGGCTGGTACAACGATAGCATCTCCATACCCGTCGATGGGTGCCTGGAGAAGCTCGCACATAGGAATTTCGTCCGCCATGATAACGGAAGTAGTGCGAACAGTCCGGATCTCAGATCCGACTGATGGAGCAGAAAGTCTACGAACACGCCTTCTTGGAATCTTGACAAGCTCACAAAATGGGCTTACAGATCTAGAAGAGCGAGTGCGCATACACAAGAGTTAACTCTAAGGAATCTCAGAGTTAAGGAGAGAAATGGGAATTATGAAGACGTTTTATAAAAATGGGGTGAGAAGAATCTTTATGGGTTTTATGTTTCTGAAACGTATATATCACAACAAAATCAATTAAAACAAACTCGAGGCAAAACAACAGTGAACTTAACCAATAATCACAAGATGAATGGCTTCTTTGGAAAAGGTACACCAATCACAAGGACACAAAGGCAAGTTTTAAATCTTTAGTTCGGGAACTTATTATGGTCGCACCCCCAGTTAGGTAGTGCACTGCCTTGGTTTGCGGTGGTAATCTTTTAAGTTGTTATTATTAAAGAAAACGACAAATCTTTTTGTATTTTTTTTTTTTTTTTATATTTGATACATATATAGAAACAAAAGCAAATTATTATTGTGTTTTATACGTTTTTAGCTGTTTTTGGGTTTTTGGATTTTTTATAAGAAAATATGGATATATATATAGATAGATATGGATGATATAAACAAAGAGTGAGTATTCAAACTACTAATCTGCTAAACGGAAGATAGATCAAAGACACCTCCGCTCGCGCCAAAATTTGATCCGTGCCAAACCGTCAAGCTAAATCACTCAAGCCGGCCACTTGTGAATGGCCGACCGTAAGAAACTTAAAACGGTTCAGGAACAGATGCAATGAAGATCTGGGGAGTATAGTGTTTCCCCGGGTCGTTATGTCCCAGCGAGCTATGCAATGGATCACCCTACGAATAGTGATCGAGAAATTTGAACGAAGAAGGGATTTGAATTATGATTATAACTAAGGAAAAGCCAACAAATTACAACGGCTTAAATGCAAATTAAAGGAAATTAAAAAGATAAAATCTATTAAATAAACGCTATCACTATAATTAAAATGATGTTTTTGTTTTTATGTTTTTATAAAACTGAAATTAAAAACTACGCGACGTACAAATAAAAACGTGAAACTTACACAATATTAACCCTAAAAATATGAAAATGATATTTTACAATCCTAATGATAAAAGAAAATGTTTAGAAAAAGAAAATTATTTTTATAACTAATTATCTAATTATTATTAATTAAAAACTATTTTTAACTATTAAATAATTACCTAAAATACAAGAAAATAGGAAATAAAGCTAGAAAAATAAAATTATGAAATGGAAAAGTCTAGAATATCAAAATAGAATTTTCAAAACTATTTTTATATTTTTCTGATTATTTTTCTTTTTTTTTTGAATTTTAAACTATTAAAAACTAATTAAATTACTAAAAATTACAAACTAAACTATGAAAAATCTGGAAAATTACTTTTTTTACTTTTTATATTTATCTAAACCTAAGAAAAATGAAAAATTATTTTTTTGAACCTTTTCTGAATTTTTTGTATTAAAATCTAATTAAAAATGCTTAAAAACTAATTTAAATTAAGAAAAATAGCAAATCAACTTAGAAAAATCTGAAAATATCAGGAAAACTCTAAAATTAGATAAGGAAGCTAGGAAAAATGGAAAAACAAGTGCTTATGTGTGGAATTATGGAACTGATGTGTAAGTGCTTATTGAAATAAGCACTTGAATAAGCAATTGAGCACCAATGTGAACCAACTGTTAACAGAAGCTTAAATATGATAAAACTACTCTAATGCAACTTAAAACAACAGGCTATAACTTCAGAATCACAATTTGCAAAGATTTGGCTAATTATGAGCTTATAGGCTAAAACAGATTCTAAGGGTTACTTTGGAAGCAAGCGCAAGCTACAATTTAAGCTAAAAATGAAAACAGACAATTGGAACCTGTCTTAGACCTGGCTAAGATCAAATACACCAAAACTCATACCTGGGTGAGCTCACATGGGCCCTGTGCAACCCTGGACAAAACTGAGAAAAACTCAGTTAATGCTGAGTGTTGGAGCAGGGCAACTAGGACCCAAAAGATAAGCCAGTTTGGAGTTTTTAGGAAAATTGTAAAATTCTACTCAAATGGTAATAAGGATAAAGACCAGTTGAAGTTTTTAGAATGCCAAGTTTTCGAAAATGGCTCAAAAGTGAAGCCATGAAAAATCCTTGCATTTGCCCTTAAAACAGATTTTAGCAATTTTGACTTTTGATGATATTGATGAACTTTGACCAAAATGGACTTTGAATCCAATTTTATGACTGATGTTGATGAAATATGAATGAACAAGCACAATGCAAGCAATATTTAACAATTCTAAACACAAAATAAGGATTTGCAAATCCAAAACTCCAACAGTTGAGACAGTTTTGACAGATTTGTTAATGTTTGACTTTATGAACTAGCAGGCACCAAACTAAGATTGATATGAGCACAAATGAACTAATCAAGCATTAACCAATAGACTCTAACCACTGAATAAGCCCACAAGACAGAGAGATCAGCAGAACCAAACACACCTTTAACTATTGTTTTGCAAAGTAAAACTGAGATAAACTCTGAACAAGCATAGGTTATGATCAAACTAACTTAATATAACTTAATTACTACTATTAGAACAGGTTTTAACAGATTATGACAACAAATACTGATTATGCTAAGAACTTGCGAAAATCACTTACAAAGGTCCAAAGCCACTATGGCTAGCCATTACTGAAACCAGAACCACTAACCTATATAAACCAATCCAACTAACTATAATTCACCCCAAATCCATGCCTGCATCAACCCACCTCCATTTCCAACACCAAATCAACCCTGTTTGACTTTTGTTGACCAAACTCCAAAAATGTTTGAAACTGCAATGTGAGCTTATGGAAAGCTTTACTAAGCTAGTTTGATCATGTTATAGCTAATAAATAAGTTAAGAGAAGCTTGTACATATGATTTTGAAAATGAAAATTCCAACCGTGGGCATAGATTATGGAAATTGAACATAAGCTTGAATTGATAGTGGAAATAAGTTACACTACAACTGAATACCTTTGTTTGATACAATAAAGCTTAAAAACACAACTGAAAACTATTTTAGATATTACAAGCTAAAAAAAACGACATACACTTTAAGAAAATTAACTAAGTACCCCCTCTTTGTTGCATCCTCTTGGTCTTTTTATACTCCCATCTGTTTCTCTCACCTCTTTCTTCAAATCCCAGCATGAATATTGGCCTTTAGATTGCTAGAATGGATATTGGCCGTTGGATGGCTTTTTTGGTGCCAAATCCTTGTTTATACTAGCTGGAGGTTGAGTGTTTGGGTAGAAGTGCATTAAATGCACTTTGGCTTTGAGTGTGAGGTGGAGGGTAGGATAGGGAGATGATGGTGGAGGAGGGGTTGCAGGCATGCGTGCACAGGGTGATGATGGGAGGTGGGTAACCCGTGAGGCGGTATTATTTTGAAACCATGGGTGGGTTTGTTTCGGGTTTGAACCGGGTACAAGGTTGGGCTTGGGTAGGCTTAGGATTGGATTGGATAATACTTTTGGGCCAAGGGTAATAAAAGGGTCCGTTTGGATGAGTTAACACAAGGACCATTCATGTAACTTCTGAAATTCCAGGGACCAAACATGTACTTTCTGAATTTATGATCCAAGGGCCTACCTTGCCATCTCAAATAATCCAAGGATCACAATTGCCAATTTTTGAAACTTAAAGGGTATTTTCTGACAATTCTGAAACTTGGGGGACTGAACTTGTAATTTTCTCAAACTTTTTATATTTTTCACCAAAGGACTAAATTTGACAAGTTATGATTTAAAAAGGACCTTTGGTGATTTTTCTTTTGAAATTTTGACTCAGGGACTATTTTTGATAATTTTAAAAACTTGGGGGACTGAAACTGCCAATTATGCAAACTTTGCTCATTTTTCATCTGATTTGAACATTTTGCATCTGAAACATATAAAATGCAATTTTGGAATATTTTCAGTATTTTGATGCATTTCTGAGCATTTTTAGACGTTTTGCAGTTCAGATTAAACCAAAAATGATGAGTATTTACACACTCATCATTGTATAATACATATCTCACTTTGATATTAACATAATGTGTTATATCACCATTGCTGAAATTGATCATCAGCAAGACGGATCCCTTAAATTTTCCTAGATGGATCCCTACAAGGAGGGAACCGTGGGATCCGTGATACAGAAAACTATTTTTCTAATAACTTGGATCATATTTGTCGGAAATTGTGCATTATACTTGTTTTCTAACCTTTGTTTTGTAGTTATTCAATTTACACATGAAGACTTTGACACCCTAAAGCTAGGGGAGCTTTGCGTCAAAGCAATACATTGCAAATTACTTGCAATATTAGGATTACATTTCATGACATCCCTTTGCAAAATTGCAATCATCAAGGGGGAGCACATTCGTCACATAGACGAAATCTTTTGCAAACTTAGTTGCAAATGAACTTGCTTAGTATTATTTTCTTGACGCCCTTACATAGGGATGGACTCGTTAAGGGGAGTAAAGACGAGATCTTTTCCCGTTACTTGCTTTCTATTTTTTATTTCTTTCATATGTTTTTCCTAAAAACAATGTGTTAGTTTCCTTTCGAAGCTCTTTTTGTTTTGACAAAAAGGGGGAGAAGAAAGTAAAAACTACAAATTCAAACTTTTACGAATTTTAGCTTTTCCTTAAAATAATTTTATGTTTTGTCATCAACAAAAAGGGGGAGATTGTTAATACAAATAAGGCGTAAAAACATTTATTTATATTTTACGATCTTCTAATGTTTTGTCAATAACAAACGTAAAATCATTTTAACGAAACAAATAAAATACGTAAAAGGTTTGAACTAATAGTTTCTAACATATTCACATTTTCACATAAAACACTAAAACAAGTATAAGTGATTTTATATTACATATGTACAACAACTAGTGTTTACATATTTGGGTAAAATATACACATAACTAGTATGTAGTATATTGGGTAATATAAATGGATAGAAACTTAACTATCATAACCTATTGACCAAATACATTCAATGTAGTTGGGTACAACCCAAAGTCCATGACCCATGGAGCTTGACCCATAACTCATTGCATGACATCATGCTTATATCATATATGGATAATATCCATAACCTATGGTATTGACCCATACCCATGTGACTAGGTGCATTGCACTCTTAAGATACATTGTATCTAGTAAATGACCTATGGATCAACCCATAACCCATGACCCATAACCAAAATACCCATGGGTAAAGAGGAGCGTCCCACGGATCCCTAGCTTTACGCTTGACGGATCCCTTGTGGGAGGGATCCGGGGAACAGTAGACATTTTCCTCTATAAATAGTGAGCAATTTCTTCATTTTTTCTCACCCCTTTCTCACATACTTTCTCCCTGAGTTTAAAACTCTCTAAACCCAAATCCAAGTGATCTATGTTTGTAGTTTTGTTTTTGTGTGATTCTCTAGGTTCCTCTTAAAGGCGAGATCACCATCTTTGAAGTCGAGCAAGCTCAAGTCCATGAGTTGCCATGCTTCCTCATCATCAAGACTACTGAAGTCCTCTTGTTGATGATTCTTTTCTTTCTTCTAAGAAGTGTAGTGTTGGAGACATTAGTGAAAGATGTCTCAAGTGTCAAGACGAAGACATTAGTAAAAGGTGTCAATCGTCCGTATTATAGGAATTAGTGAAGGGTGCCTAGAAGTCAAGTCACAAGACATTGGTGAAGAGTGACTTGAAGATCTAACTAAAGGCATTAGTGAAAGGTGCCTTAGATGTACATTCGATATGGTGTGTTTTGATGTACAAGATAGATTAGTAAAAAGGAGTTGGTATCCTTTGGGATTAGTCGTTGGTGTAGTGTTAGGTAGTAGTTCCTCCATTGTAATGGAACTAGGTACTTAGCCTAGTACCTAATAAAGGGTAGCCGACGTTGTGATAGGTGTGGTTTACCTTGGTGTGAAAGAACTAGGTACTTAGCCTAGTACCTGATAAAGGGTAGGCGACGTTGTGGTAGGTGTGGTTTTCACCTAGGTGTGAAAGAACCCGGTGGTTAGCCTAGTACCGGAAAAAGAGTAGGCAACGTTGTGAAGGTTTCTCCACCATAAGGAGTTGGTGTCGTGTAGTGATTACGAACTCTCGAGTGGGTGACTCGGGGAGTGGAGTAGGGCAAGGAAGGTGTCCTTGTAGCTGAACCACTATAAATACTCGCGTTGTGGTTTTGTGCTTCTTACTCTTATCTTTTCATTACATACTTTTATATGGTTGCTTATCAACATCCAACACACATCCAAATAGATTGACATAAGTCGATCTAAATAGTTTGAAAGAAAGTTTTAATTGGCAAAACTATTCAACCCCCCCCCCTTATAGTTTTCCACATTTCACATCTAACTGCTCAATTATCCAATCAGAGTGAATGGCAACTGCTATTAAGGTCCTTACTGTAGTAATCTTAGCCACTGGTGCAAATGTTTCATGATAGTTTATTCCCTCCTTTTGGTTGTAACCCTTGGCTACAAGCCTGACCTTGTATCTTTCTATGCTTCCATCAGCATGAAACTTAATCTTATAGACCCATTTGCTTCTAATTGTTGCTTTACCAGGTGGTAAAAGGGTGAGGAACCATGTTTTATTCTTCTCTAAAGCTGCAATTTCCTTATTCATTACTTCAATCCACTTTGGGTTTTTAGATGCTTGTTTGAATGTGGTTGGTTCAGTGATGGTGCCAATGGAATGAATGCAGTGATTTAGTGCATAAGTTGGAATATGAGATGTAATGTGAATGATCATGTTTGTGTTTGTGAACAGTGTGAATTTTGGATTATGGAAGTTGACAGTGATAATCTTTGAGTTTAGTGGGAAGTTGCCGGTTTCTGGTTGAGATTCTGGGTGGTGGTGGTGGTGTAGGATTTGGGATGGGAGGAGGTGATGAAGTCTGTAAAGATAAAGTTAATGAAGGTGGATTTGATGTTTGTTGAGAGGTTGAAGATGGAGAGTGTGAAATAGGAGATGAATGAAAAGGAGCTGGTTCAGTGACACTTTGGTTGTTGGAATCTTCAGGGTTGAGTGTACTTGGATTGGTGGAGTTGATTGGAGTTGATTGAGTTGTGGATGGAGTGTTTTGATCAGGAGAGTTGGAAGTAATATGTGGATGTTGGAGGGGTGTAGGGCGCATGTGATTTGAATAGATTGGTTGTGGTATGAAGGATGGTTGTGAAGGAGTGGTAGTGGTTGGGTTAAGGGTAGAAAAAGGGAATTTATCCTCATCAAAGAGAACATTTCTGCTTGTGAGTGTTTTGTGAGTCTTGGGATCATATAAAAAATAACCTTTTTGATTGTGATGATATCCTATGAGGATAGTAGGAGTTGCTCTAGTGTCAAATTTGTCTGTGGTATGGTGGTATGCATAGGCCAAGCAGCCTATGATTCTTGGGTGATCAAGTGAGGGAGGTGTGTTGTGGAGAAGTTCATAGGGACTCTTGTCTTGGAGGGTTTTGGAGGGTATTCTGTTGATGAGATAAGTTGAGGCTAAGAGACTCTATCCCCAAAAATGTATGGTAAAATGGGCTTGGAAATGAATGGACCTTGCCATCTCAAGTAGATGTCTGTGTTTCCTTTCAACTCTGGAATTTTTCTGAGGGGTGTAAGGACATGTGGTTTGATGTGTTATACCATGATTTTGAAGGTAGGTGGCAAAAGATGAGTTGATGAATTCTGTCCCATTGTCTGTCCTTATTGTTTTTACAGTTACTTGATGTTGATTTTCAACTCATTTGTGAAAAGTTTGAAAAGTGGTAAAAACATGGTGTTTACTAGGCAAGAGATATGTCCAAGTTGCTCTTGAAAAATCATCAACAATAGTGAGAAAGTAAGTACATTTATTGATAGTAGGATGCCTGTAGGGTCCCCATACATCAAGGTGAATGAGTTCAAAATTTGATTTTGCTTGAGATGTACTTACAGGAAAAGGTAATACATGTTGTTTAGCTAATGGACAAATAGTACATTTGCTATCTAAGCTATGAAGAGGAAAAGAAATATTTTTGATTTTTTTGAGCGTTTGAACTGGTGTGTCCCATACTGGAGTTCCAAAGGTGTGAGTTACTAACACTTGATGACACTATTAATGAAGGTGAGCTTGATTGTTTGTTTGAGTCTAGAAGATATAGTCCACCATGAAGGGTGCCAGATGTGCAACTCCCATCATGGCCCTGAAATACAAATATATCATGAGTGAAGGTACTGAGGATAAGGGCTTGTGTAATAACCTGCTGATTGAGAGGAGATTGTAGGTGAAGGTTGGAATGTAGAGTACATCATGAATGGTTAAGGATGGTTTTAAGTGAACTGAACCAGTAAAGTGAACATGTGTTGTGTTTCCATTTGGTAAAGATACTGTGATAGGTGTGTTGAGTTTTGTGAGATTATGCATGATACTAAATGAAATGCAAATATGATATGTGGCTCCACTGTCAACAATCCATATGAAAGATGATTTTGTAATGTTTGAAGCAATGAATGAGTGCATCTTAGCAATAGAGTTGAAAGAATGGATACCAGTGATAGTTGTAGGAATCTGAGCATTGGGGGAGAATGAAAGTATACCTGCCATATGTGGTGCCATACCAGAGATGTCAGTTTGAGCATTCTGCATCATCAGAAGAACTTGGTTCAATTGGTTTTGGAGTTGATCCATCCTGGCATTGACTTGATCTTCTGAGTGGTTTGTAGTTCCAGAAGTAGAGCACTGATCAAGGGAATTGTGAAGAGGTGATGTGGTGTCCATTTGTGGGAGTGTTTGCCCGGTCACCATGTGTATAGATTTCCCATTGCCATTTTTGTTGATGTTTGTAGCCCTTTGTGATGGTGTTTGATACTTATTGTGCAGTGGATGACTAGGAGGATAACCAAGTAGTTTGTAGCACTCTTCTTTGGAATGTCCCTCTTTCTTACAATAAGCACAAATAACTCCCTTTCTAAAACTGCTCCTCCTATCAGATGTGGTGTTTGATGGTGGATTGTTGGATTGATTATGCCTGTGAGGTGGTGTATAAGTAGTCCTATAGGTGTTCAATGCAATGGGGGACTGGAGAGGGGTGTTTGGGTGAATCTCTTTGTTTCTCTTCCTGCCTTAACATACTGTAAGCTTTTGCTACAACAGGTAATGGCTGCATTAAGAGAATTTTTCCCCTAATGTTGGTGTAGCAATCATCAAGACCCATGAGAAATTGAATTAACCTCTTCCTTTGTTCTCTCTCTCCATTTTCTTTTCCATTTTCACAAACACATTTACATGTACAAGCCTAAGGTGCTTCTATTGCATCAAGTTCATCCCAGAGTCCCTTAAGCTTGTGATAATACACTTCAGTGGTACAATTGGATTGCTTAAGCTCAACAATTTCATTAGCAATTTGATAAATTATGTGCCCATCTAGTTGAGAATAGTGCTCATGTAGTTCATTCCATAGAGCAGATGTTGAATTAACAAAAGTGAGATGATTACCTATCTCTTCTGAAACAGTATTGAGTATCCATGAAATGAGCATGTCATTAGCTCTTTCCCAATGAATTCTCAGATTTGATGAAAGAAGTGGTTCCTCATAACTGCCATTAACCAATTTCACCTTATTCTTTACACTAAGAGCAATGAGCATTGACCTTTTCCAAGACCACTGAGTTTCTTTGAAATAAGTAACATTCCAGGATGATCATTTGGGTGAAAGTACAATGGATGAAATGGTGAAGTGATATCATCATCTTGTGATGCAGATGTGTTCTGAAAATTTGAATCAGATACTGTCATGGTGGTTATTTGTGAAATAGAACTGAACTGAATGGTGATATAACAGTTTTTTGATGATTTTGTGGTGATTCTTGATGATTTTGATGATTCTTGATGTTTTTGTGATGATTCTTGATGATTCTGATGAATTGTGATGATTTTAGAGTGATTTTGGTGCGGAATAATGGTGGTTTGTGATTGTTTATGGTGGTTTGAGATCAAAAAATTTGGCGGGAAAAATTGTTGTGATGGTGAAAAGTAGTTATTTGATCGTAAAAGTTAGTTATGGTGGTCAGGAACAGTTATTCACCACCATTGTGGTGGTGCTGTCTCTGATACCATCTTGAGAAACAGAGAATAAGGGAAAAATGAATTGTATTGATGAAATTGTTAACTGAGAAATGAGATACAACATGTATTTAAGTACTACATTATGGAGGGAAAGCTAACTAACTAAGCTAAGACTTCTAGAAGCTACTTCAACTAAGCTACATTACATATAAGTTACATCAGTTGACATTTATACAAGCTTCTTTGCATTGTTAGCTTCATCTTGTGGGGAGTGAACTTGATATCTCTGTTATGATGTTCTGCTCCTTTGTTGTCCACATATGTTTAGTTAACTAAGTGCTTGGTTAAGCTGTCAACATGGTTCCCATTAAGACCGAACCATGCAAGACATCATGGGGGTAAGATTACCGTTCGGTGGTAAAATAATGGTTCTTGGAGGCGATTTTAGACCGGTTTTTCCAGTGACAAGACTTGGCACTCGAGCATAGATCGTTGACTCGAGCTTACGTATGTCGCCTCTTTGGTGTTTGATAAAAAAGATG
This sequence comes from Chrysanthemum makinoi, assembly GCA_910596185.1. Lineage (NCBI taxonomy): Eukaryota > Viridiplantae > Streptophyta > Magnoliopsida > Asterales > Asteraceae > Chrysanthemum > Chrysanthemum makinoi. The sequence goes on from OU343220.1 coordinate 76,668,040, forward strand.
TCTCTAACTCTAAATATGAGAGCTCTAAGAGATCCATGGTTTTTGGATTTCCTACTTCGTGTCGGTAACGGAGACGAGGAAACGGTTGATGGAAACTATATCCGAATACCCAATGACATGGTCATACCCTTCACAAATAAAGACAAATCAAAAGATGCTTTGAGGGATGCAGTTTTTCCATCTTTAGGAACAAAACAGGGGTTCTTCGGATGATATCATCTCGACGGCAATATTATCAACAAAAAACGAGAACGTTGACGACATTAGAGAGAAGTTGATAGACCGTTTTCCGGAGCGGAAAAAATCTACTACAGTTTCGACAAAGCAGAAGACGACACAAATAACTATTATCCGATGGAATTCTTAAACTCGCTAATTGTTAGTGGTTTGCCCCCTCATGTTCTCGGGCTCAAAGTTGGGTGCCCGATTATACTTTTACGCAATATTGATCCCTCAAATGGATCATGCAATGGGACGAGAATGATATGCAAATCTTTAGAGTCGAACATGATCGATGCAGAGATAGCTGTCGGCCAACACGCTGAAAATAGAGTCTTCGTGCCTAGAATTCCGTTATGTCTGTCCGAAAGTGACATGTTCCCATTTAAGCTGAAAAGAAATCAATTATCTATCCGCCTTAGCTTTGCTATGACTATAAATAAGGCGCAAGGACACACGATTCCAAACGTGGGTGTTTATCTACCAGATTCAGTATTCCCTCATGGTCAGCTTTATGTGGCGTTGTCGAGAGGGATCTCCCCTGAAACCACAAATGTGTTAGTAAAGCCTGCCAAAAAATCACTAAATACGGAGTACACACGTCAAACGTTGTGTATCGAGAAGTCCTACTTGAAGAGTAGAATGCACATGTGTATTTGATCTGTGACACTGTCTGGACACGCTACTAGATATTTTAGGCCGATAAAATTTATTTTAGAGTACCCGCCGCCACATCGCGCGGGTACCCTACTAGTACTTAGTGAAGAGGTTATCTCTTTCTTTGGTGAACTTTGTTCCAATCATACTATTATTGATACTTAAGAGTCTAAAATACATGTCAAATCCAGGTTATTGACAATCTAATCTATACTACATATAACGAGTGTATGGTCAAACCTTGAAAAGTGAAATCTTGAAAATCAGTGGTGAGAGAAATACATAGTGTAATTAATACTCTTATTAAAATACTCCAAACTTAAAAGTATAATTATTTATTCACATTGTACAATCAAATAAAAGCATATCTACCAAATTAAAAACAAGCAATTAAAACACACATTATAAAAAAGTAATATAAAATTTTCACAATGTACGATTTAAACAAGCTAAAATTTAAACAAGCTACAACATAATCCAAATATAAAATAATTAAATACACTAATTAATATTATTTTTAAAACACCCTAAAATGAAAAGTACATGTTATTATACATATTATATGTAACATATTGGATTTCACAATCACATCACATAACAATATATGGGTCGAATTAGTTTAAGGTTCTAGAGAGAGAAAGTGGAAGATGGGAGCCTTTCTAGAGAGAGAGAAAGTAACAAAGAAAGAAAGGTGTTAGCCTTAATAGTTTTATTAGAAGTGATGGTCATTCACGATTAGGAACTTTGTAACGTGTGTTAGATATCGTGATAGAATAGTCAAAGGGCTCGTGGATTGGGCTAAGCTAAATGGGTATTAGTTTAGTTAAGCTAGCCTTGTATAACCTCAAACGATCTAAAACCCATGTCCAAGCCCACGAAGCCCATAAGAAAGCCTTTAGGGCATCAAGTCCCTTGGACTATAAATACCCCTCAAATGGTCATTTGAGGGGTGTGCTTGAGTGTGTGTGTGTGTGTTTTCCTTTGAAGCAATATACAACTTATTGTTTTCTTTCTTCTCTCTATCTCTCTAAACATACATACGAATTCTATCATTCAAGTCACCAAGTTCTTTCCTTTCTTCTTATTCATACGCATAACGTATTTGTGTTTGGTTCGTGTGGTACTTGTGATAAAGATAAGGTATAAGTGATAAAAGGGGCTTTACAATTGGTATCAATCGCCTAACAATGGTTTAGGAGTGTTTTGGTTGAAGTTTTTTTTGTGGTGTTACGCGTAGTTCGTTCTCAAGAGTGTCACGCTTAAAGCTTTAATTTTTGCACTTAAATCTTCAAGATTCTTATGGTCTAAGGTTTACATAGTGTTAAATATTCTAGTTTTTGCAAAAGTTCAAACTTTACGTGTTTAAATCATTTTTGAACTCGATTTTGGTTCATTGGTCATTTCTACTCGTAACTTTTATAAGCACTTTGGGTGAAAAAGGTCAAAAGATTTGTGTTATTGGAGTGTTTTTAAGGATATCTGTGCAAGAGACATCGTTTGAATCATTGGAAATTTCTTACGTGTAGAAGTCAAAAAGTCAAAACCCTAGTTTTCTACTCATAACTTTTGGTGCGATTTCTTCGATCTTAACGGTGACTCTGCTTCCCTCACTTGGATAAGTTTGTGGAACACTTCGACTTTTGGATATCATTTACAACGTGATAGTGTAAAGGATTTTTGGGTTTACACCTAAGTTTACGCATAAGCATAAACTCTTACGAGTAGAACTCTACGCATAAGATCCCACTTACGCGTAAGGTTTTACGACTAAGTTTTTTGTCTACGCATAAGCCTAAGGTTACGCGTAAGATACTTTCTACGCCTAAGGAATCCTACGCCTAAGCTCCTACGCATAAGATCCTACGCCTAAGGAATCCTACGCATAAGCTTCCTACGCATAAGATCATACTCGTAACCATTTCCTACTCGTAACTTTCAGTTCTCTACGCCTAAGCTTTTTCTACCCATAAGGTTAAAAAACGAGTTTTTTGGCGGGAAAACTTAAGTAAAATTTAAATTTTTGAGGAGACTAAACGTTCAATTTTTACGCGAGATTCAAATTTTGGTTTAACTGTGAAAATTTTGGTCAAAAATTCAAATTTTTGGGCCAAAAATTCAAATTTTTCGTCAAATTTTATCAAAATTGTCATAACTCAAATTTTTCATACGACCTTAGAATTGATTTTTATAGTGAATTTCAAATTTTGGGCTAAAATTTTTTAGAACCAAGGTTATGAGTGCGACTTTCGAATCACCTCAACCGAAGTTTAATCTTCATCAACCACAACTCCTTTATCGTTGAATCGATCCTACATCAACTTTATCATATCATACCTTCATCAATGGCTACTTAACAAGACATTCATGCACGTGCTGAAAACCGACCTCCTATGTTGGCAAAAGGTGGTTATCTTCAATGGACAAGTCGATGCTTTACATCAAGACCAAACCTAATGGAAAACTCATGATTAAATCCATTCAGGATGGACCCTTCAAGCCTCAACAAGTTCATGTACCGGAAATGATGCAACACCTCCGCCCAACCATCTTCTCGTCTTCAATACGAATCAATACACCGCAGAGAGGATCGAAACAAGTCGGAAGGTGATGACATGGCAATTCATATTATCCAACCGGGTTTACCTATAGACATCTTTTGTCTGCGGTAGACAGTTGTGAAACCGCTTCGATATGTGGGAACGTGTTAGACGACTTTGTCATGGAACTGAAATTGGTCATCAAGACATGGAGAACAAGTTGCTAACTGAATGGGAGAAGTTTACATCTACACCGGGAGAATCCATTGAATCCTACTATGGAAGGTTTTGCACTTTGATGAATGAGCTAATCGAAACAAGTGACACCCAGAACTATCGTTCAAAACATCAAGTTCTGAACAATCTTCCAAGAATGGGGACGATATGTCACTATTGTCAACCAAACAAAAGACTTACATCAGTTGAACTTTGATCAACTAAACGATTTTCAAACAAAACCAAGTGAAGTGAATGAAGTCAGGAAAGAAAGATTGGCAAAGAATCATGATCCATTGGCACTCATTGCAAAGACTCAACCTTCAGTGAATACACTACAACAAGCTTCATCATCTTCCAACAACAACAACTTGCAGCAATACATTCCACAACCAAAACAACAATTCTATCCACAAGAACAACAAGTCTTTCAACAACATCCACAATACCAGAACAAGGAATCACGATCTCGAATCGATCAAGAAGACCCTATGTCCCAAATACTTTATCTCTTGGGAAAAGTAATCAAAGGTCGCTATTCCACACCTACTAACAACAACCAAAGGATTTCATCAAACACTCGCAAATGGCAAATTGCTCAACCGGGAGTGAATATGGGTCATCCAAGACAAATGGTTGGAGTTATTGGGAATCAGCAGGATATGCTATGGATTTCGTATGGGTAATCGGCCCGATCGGGTAATCAGTTGGGTCAATGTTGGAAATTAGATTGGACGAATGTTGGGAATAGAGCAGTGGGTAATCAGAATGGGTATGTTGCAGCTCCAATCGTTGGGAATTATGGAAATGTGCATCGGTAATCGATTAAGTGTTACAACTGCAAGGAGTAGGTCACATGGCAAGAAACGTCCCACTAAGCCGCACAAAAAGAATGGTGATTTTCTTGGAAAGTCGCTCTGTTAGCGAGATAAGCAAGAAGCGGGGTTACAGTTGAGTGCTGAGGAAATTGATTTTTTCGCTATTGTGGATGAATTGGAAGACCTCGAGGAACTCAATGCGAATTGCATCTTCATGGCAAATCTTCAGGAAGCTAAGTATGACACTGAGTCAAACTCACCTCTTGTCTATGACGCCAATACAAGATCTCGAGGTACCAATCATTGATCCATGCTATAACAATGTCATATTTGATGTGTTTACTCATGACGAACAGTATTCTGTGACATCAGCACCTACTTATGATACATACCTGGACAATCCGAGTTATAGCAATACTAACTCGACTCGGATGTGGATCCAAGTGGAGGCTGTGGCACAAAATACTTGAGACCGATGAGGAAACACGTGCTTATGTTGAATCATTAATCAATCAATGTGGCATTGAAGTTGAGAAAGTTAGAACGGTCAATCGCGAGGTTAAGGCCGCGAATGCTAAATTGACCGCTGAGCTTGAGAGTTACAAGGAGCACGCCAGAGCCTTTGAATTTCATACAAACAAAATTTCAGAGTTAGAAATTGGTTATCGAGATTCTGTTTTTAGAGAAAAGATTTGCAACTCAAGTATGACACACTTGATGTGAATCTGAATTTGAAAATCAAATCTTTAAACAAGGAAATTTCCGATCTAAATGACCAACTTTCTAAACAAAAAGCACTGTTTTCTGATCTTGAGAGAAGAAACAGTTGATTGTCGATTTTGCAAAACGAGAAGATTCTCTTCTTGATGAAATTCTCGATAAAACGGAAAAAATCAAGAAATTGGATAATTTGCTTCTTACAACGGGTCATTCCGCTAAGACAATCAAGATGCTTTCTAATCAAGTAAATCCGATTTTTCATACTACAAATAAAATGGCTCTTGGTAACTCACCTCCTGTTTTCCTCAAGAAAGCTCGAAATCTCGAATGTGTTGCACAATGGAAAACCTTTGCATTAACCCATATCTATGCATGATTCTCTTGAAACGTTGGAACTATCTGAGGAGAGTAGATCAAAAATGAAACAAAAACATCCGGAAATCAAACCAATTGATTATAACACATGGAACAAAATTAATGGTATTTCGTTTGTTTCTCAATCAACGTTTTCCACCAAACCAAGTGTTTCAAACAAAGTGTCAACACCAGTTTCAAAACCAGTTGTTGTCTCCAAATCTCTTTCGAACATTGAACAAATGTCTTCAAACAATCCTTTTAACACAAGTGATGCCAGAAGTATTTTGGAAAATGTGAAAATGAGAATTGCAGATCTTCAAGAGACCGTTAAAACTAAAACCAATATTACAACAAACATCCGGTTTAATAGTTTTGATATTGAACAGAAAAAGTTTTTTGAAACTCAAATTGCCCCTCAGTTGACTAACATCAACTCAAGGGTAATTCATGTTGAACAAGCACTTTTGAAAGAAACAGTTGACTTTGTCAAGGACCATAAATCCCTGGTAAAGCAAACTAATGAAAGTGTTGAACACATCAAAGTTTGGAAAATCTAAATGATTCACTCTTCGAAGATGTTCTGACTACTGATATTATGTCCATCATTTTGCAAACATATTCTGTTGAAGATCATGAAAGACTCCAGGATGAGACCTCCGAAATTGTTTCAAAATATGAAAAAGCTCTTGAAAAACTTGAAAAAGAAAATGTGTCATATTTTAAACAACTTGATCGAAAAACTGAGGAATGCAAATATGACAAATTGTCGGATGAGCGTGCCTACAATGACATGAAAGCGAAAAATGATCTTTTGAGGGCTCAACTGGAAAGTCAAAAAGGAAAGGCAGTGGATACTGTGATTAACAAACCATTGACTACGGAGAAAGCAAATGTTCCCAAACCGGTTTCCAAACCAAAAATGTCTGTTTCTATGCCTCCAAAAGTCAATGAGAAAAATGTTTCATCAAAACCAGGTCACTCCACCGCCTACCTAAACAAAATGTTGATAAGGGAAAAGCGGTTATCGAGAAACCAAAAGTTTTAGCACCTGGCCTTTTTAAGATGAGTACCACTAACGCGTCTGCCTCCACATCTAAAACATATGGAACAAACGACATAAGTTTAGAAAAGCACTCTAAAGAGACTAGGAAAGCTGAAACCACCTCCCTTCATAAAAATGTGAATCCTAATGTGTGTGCCTCACCTTCTACAGGACTAGAAAGCACCTCTAGGAGCAGCAGACTAAAGCCTAAGAGCAATACAAGGAACAATATTGTCTCGCATGCCTCTAGGAGTAGTAGCTTGAATAAAGAGAAGAAAGTAGAAGAACACCCTAAGAATTTACAGCTTTTGAATAAGAAAGACATTTCATCTGAATGTACTGAACCTATGAAACTTGCTAAGTCTAATGAATGTGTTGAATCTCTTTGTTTAACCTGCAAGAAATCTTTAAATGTTGAAGATGATTGTGTTTCTAAGAATGTGAATGATAAGCCTGTTAAGAAGAACGTCCCAAAAAGTAATTACGCTAAAAGAGTAGGAAGACTAGTTGCAAAATTTAGGCTTTACACTATCGGACAGGGAACTATAGTGTATACTATAGGGATGATATTTGGAAACCCACGGGTAGAACTTTCACACTCCAGAATGGAACAATGAGTGATAAACCAAACTTCCCTCAGAAAAACCTCTCTGAGTGTGATCCGGATTTTACCTCTAACCCAACGGAACCAAAATCAAAACGGTTTCCACAATATTCTTTTTTCATCGGCAGGTTATCGAAATATGTATTTGGATCGTCGACTCGGGTTGCTCCAAGCACATGACCGGAATCTGACGCTGTGATCAATTTCGTCTGAAATTCATGGGAACCGTTTGTTTCGGAAATGATCATGTAGCAGCTATCATGGGTTATGGAGATCTACCTTTTGGAAATTATTTGATGACTCGAGTTTACTATGTTGAAGGGTTGGGACACAATTTGTTTTCAGTCGGCAGTTCTGTGATGCAGATTTAGAGGTTGCTTTTAGGAGAAATGCTTGCTTCGTTAGAAACTTGGATGGAACTGATCTCTTAACTGGGAATCGTGATACAAACTTGTATGCTATCGACATCAATCAAATGGCCTCTTCATCACCAATATGTCTTATGACACGAGCATCTGGAACATAGTCCTGGTTGTGGCACAGACGATTATCCCATCTCAATTTCGACACCATCAACAAAATGGCCAAAGACAACATCGTCAACGGACTTCCAAAGTTCAAATACACCAAGGATCACTTATGTCCATCATGCGAACAAGGAAAAAGCAAAAGAGCATCATATAAACCCAAAACCGTACCTAGTTCAGAAGCAAAGTTACATATGTTGCACATGGACTTATGTGGCCCAATGAGAGTTGAAAGCATTAATGGGAAAAGTATATTCTTGTCATCGTCGATGATTATTCGAGATATACATGGGTTAAGTTTCGAGATCAAAAGACGAAGCACCAAGCATCATCATCACCTTTCTGAAACGAATTCAAGTACTTCTTCAAACTCTAGTAAGGGTTGTAAGAACGCATAAACGACACTGAATTCACTAATCAGGAGTTAAGATCTTATTTTGAAGATGTTGGAATCACACATCAGACATCAGTTGTTAGAACTCCACAGGAGAATGGGGTAGTTGAAAGAAGAAATCGAACTCTTGTGGAAGCCGCTCGCACAATGCTAATCTATTCTCGTGGACCGTTATTTCTATGGGTTGATGTGTTACATCGCTTGTTTCACTCAGAACCGATCCCTTATCCATCCAAGATTCAATAAAACCCCATATGAGCTTGTGAACAACAGAAACCGGATATCTCTTACTTTCACGTATTTGGCGCTTTGTGCTATCCTACTAACAACGAGAAGATCTAGGTAAACTGAAAGCAAAAGGTGATATTGGAATCTTCATTGGATATTCCGATAACTCGAGGGCATTCAGGGTGTATAACAAGAGAACTAGGAGGATCATGGAGACGATGAATGTGAAGTTTGACGAACTTTCACAGATGGCTTCTGAGAGACTCGCTCTAGAACCCGCACAAAACCGACAGACTTCGGACACATCGTTCAGGACTCGTACCTCAAAGAGCTCAATCAACTTCGTTTGACAATCCTAAAGAACAAGAATGGGAGAATTTCTTCGAGTTAATGTTCGATGAATACTATGGTGGAACCTTGACAAATGCATCAAACCATCATTCCGCTGCACGCCAACATCATCCTCCACCACCAACCGAAGATGCATCTACAACGGTCGAAACCAATGCACCAACTCCATCAACATCATCACATCTACTACGTTATTGCACTCGTTCTACCAGCATTGATGAGCAAAACCAAAACCGAACGATGCAACGTTAGATGACGACTTATTTGAAAACCCGTTTGCTACGGAATCAACTGAATCATCTTCTAGCTTACGAGAACCATCTAACTCGCATACGTTTAACCAACGGTATCCTTCTACTCCGAAGTGGACTAAAGACCATCCGATTGAACAAGTTATTGGTGAACCTTCAAGGCTAATTCGACGAGACGCCAACTTGCCACCGATTGCGACTTGTGCATTTACCTTTGCTCAATTAGCAATATAGAGCCAAAGAACATTCATGAGGCAATGGCGAACCCGCATGGATAGAAGCGATGCAGGAGGAACTTCTCCAATACCGTCTACATGACTCTTGGGAAATGGTTCCAAGACCCATTGACGTTGGCGTCATTGATCTTAAATGGTTATGGAAGAACAAACGGGATGAAGAAATGACTGTCATTCGCAACAAAGCTTGTCTTGTGGCCAAAGGATACAGACAAGAGGAAGGGATAGACTTTGAAGAGTCATTCGCTCTGGTAGCTAGACTAGAAGCCAAGATATTCTTGCCTATGCCGCTCACAAAAACATCATGGTTTATCAAATGGACATTAAGACCGCGTTCTTGAATGGAACTCTGAAAGAAGAAGTGTACGTGAGTCACCGTAAGGCTTCATAGACATGGAACATCCAGACTACGCCTACAAACTCAAAAAGGCAATCTATGGATTGAAACAAGCTCCGCGAGCGTGGTATGACGAACTGTCCTCTTTCCTTATCCAAAACAATTTCACCAAAGGAACAGTTGATCCTACCTTGTTTACACAAAAATGCAAAACGACATTTTGATTGTTCAGATTTACGTGGACGACATCATTTTGGGTCCACTAATCCGAATCTTTCAAAACATTTTGAAAATCTCATGAAAAGTAAATTTGAAATGTCCATGATGGGGAACTAAAATTCTTTCTTGGTTTACAAATACATCAATCCCCTCGTGGAATTTTTATAAATCAAGCTAAATATACAACCGAGATTTTGAAAAATCATGGTATGGATAATTGTGACTCGGTCGGAACACCAATGGTAACTTCACCAAAAATTGGAGCCGATTTGTTTGGGAAACCTATTGATCCGAAAAAATATCGGAGCATGATTGGTTCTCTCATGTATCTTACCGCTAGTCGACCAGATATTCATTTTGCTGTTTGCTTATTAGCACGGTTTCGTGCAAAGCCTACCACCGCACCTCAAAGAGGTTAAACGGATCTTTCGGTACCTGAAGACATCCATTCACATGGGACTTTGGTATCCGAAGGGATCCGGATTTGATCTAATTTCCTTTTCGATGCGACCACGCAGGTGATCAAGTTACAGCAAAAAGTACATCCGGAGGAGCACAATTTTGGGTGAAAAGTTAGTAAGTTGGTCTTCAAAGAAACAAGATTGCACTGCACTTTCAACCGATGAAGCTGAGTATGTGTCTCTATCTGCGTGTTGTGCTCAAGTTCTATGGATGAGAACACAACTCACAGATTATGGCTTTACTTTCGATAAAATACCTATGTATTGTGACTCGAAAAGTGCCATAGCCATATCATGCAGTTCATCACTCAAAGACTAAGCATATTCGAGTCCGCTATCACTTCATCAAAGAGTACGTCGAAAATGGTACTGTTGAATTATTCTTCGTGAAGACAGATTACCAACTCGCCGATCTATTAACTAAAGCCCTTCCAAAAGAAAGGTTTGACTATTTAGTTCGACGAATTGGAATGCGAAGCCTACCCCCTGAGGAGTTAGAAAGTCTTCTCGAATCTTCTTGAAAATGATTTTCCAAAAAGCTTCGCTGTAAATATTTTTGAAAAACAAAATACAAAATTTGAAAAACCAACAAAAGCAAAATATAAAAATATAAAACTTTCAAAAATACAAAAACAATATAAAATCAAATATCCAAAAATATTCTTCTCACGACATGTCTCTCGTATAATCGATATTCTGTACGTTTCTAGAAATGTCATTCAACAATGATACGGGTATGTACAGATGCTTGAGCGAGAGTTATTTATTTGTTTTCTAAAACATGTCGTCTCTCAAAAAATTTCTTCATAAAATGGCTTTCGTATACTTCAGTACGAAACCCGGACTAAAATGATGACTTTTGATTATTTTTCAAATCAAAACTCGTGCTTTTATAGAAAAACTCAAGTGTACGCTTCAGTGCACTGCATTTAAAAATGGTGAGAAATCATCATCATCTTGAGCACCTTTTCAAGATTTTTCAAAAAGATTTTCAAAATCTTTCAAAATATTTTGTGCTCAAGATAACTCCCTCTAAAACCCTTTAATTGATTATGCTTTATTAAAGGGGGAGTATAAAACTAAAATGTTCCATATTCATGCTTAAATCAAATCCGTTTGTCTCCCCAAAAGATTCTAAAATGTTGTTTAATCCGTTGATATCAAAAATATCACGAATATGCTATTTTTGAGGGGAGGAGACGTGATTAAAATGTGATCAAAATGTTTAATGATCGGTGTTTGAATCTCACAATGAGCTCGACTCAGACGAAACCAATGAATTGACGGAAATCAAAGTCAGTATATGTACCATCTCGAGAAACTTGTGATAGATATGCACCTTCATGGGTCTAACCTCCTTTTTCAAGGAGTGTTTACAACTTCAAGTTAGTTACTAGAGCTAGTTGTCACCTAAAAATTGACAATGGAACTCTTTAACTAGGCAACGTAACCGTGTCTCGTGGGGAATTGTCTATCATGAGCCGATCAATTCAAAAAGTGCAAACTCTACCCTCTATGTGCAGATTTCTGTTAAAACTCATATGCACATGTGAAGGGGAGTGTTTCAAAATATAAAACTCATGAGTGTCTCAAACATGTTTTCTATCATAAACACTCGAGAGATTTTCAAGAAAAATGGTTTTATGGCAACAATAGGACAGTCATGGAGTTATAAGGTGACTAAGGATAGGAAATCCGTCCTATGATCCGCCAGAGCCGGAGGGATCTAACCAAGGACATCACAAATAGTTTAGCATTAGAAGTCCTTAGGTATGATTGAAAAAAGGAGTAATGTGAGAAAGGAGAAAGAAGGGGTTGAAGAATTAAAAAGAAATGTAATGAGAAAGGGTGAAAAGAAATAGCCCTCCATAATCAACCTTAGGCGTAAACCGGGTTCAATTCATCTGCTACTGGTTGTCACTAAGATGACACTGGTATTGAAGACAAAGACGTCATGGACCCAGTGACGCACTGCACCTAACCTTCTAGCCACTCAATTCCTCTTAAAAGGATTTGTTTCATTCTCACTGGGAACCTTACATAATCTATCTACTTTCTCTTAGAGATTGTTGATATTGAAGAAGGAGACCCTCTCCCTAGTCTCCGCTTAGGAAACCAAAATGCACTATTGAGTCTAGACCCACGAGATTCATCAAAAGATCTCATAGGAACAAATGACATGACATCGCTTGTTGTTCATCAATAAGGACACAAGTGATTTATTCTAGAGTCCTACGCAGATCTTAGCAATCTGCCAGAACATTTATGAGAAGTTTCACATCTGTGATCTTCAGTGTTTGAATGGAAACTCCCGCCAGGTCAACATCAAGCGTACCGACAAAGGTCACTTCGGTAACTCCCCGGATTACGCTTAGTGTGTCTCAAACGGTCTACAAGTCGTGGAGGTGATGCTTCGTGTACCTCGGCGACTCATCTGGAACTGTAGATGTACTTCGGTATATCGCGTTATCTCACTTGTGGGACTCCAGTTCAGGAACGGCCTTTGTGAAAATTAGAGATGTGTTTTCACACTATGCCGTTAACACCCTTGAAATTCAAACTTGTAAGTGCCTAATCCGCTTTTACTAACTGCTTTATGTTTTCTTCTTATGGAAGCTCCGGAGCGGATGGATCGTGCAGACTCGCCACATGCTCATACCAATGACACATGAAAGTTCTCATCACAATCTAAGGCTACACAAAGTGTAAACACTCGAGAACTACATCATTGGTAACCAAAAGACAAATAGAAGTGTGAGCATGGTGGAGAAAGACGTGGAGACACCTAACCAACGAAGTTGACAACGGCAGACAACCACATTATCTGATCACAAAGCATGAAGGAACAAAGAATCAAGACTATTCTATATCTACGCACAAAGTTCAAGCTCGAGAAAAGTAAAGACCAAAATCAAGTGGAGCATCATTTGAATGACCACCCCTTAGGGGGAGATTGTTAGCCTTAATAGTTTTATTAGAAGTGATGGTCATTCACGATTAGGAACTTTGTAACGTGTGTTAGATATCGTGATAGAATAGTCAAAGGGCTCGTGGATTGGGCTAAGCTAAATGGGTATTAGTTTAGTTAAGCTAGCCTTGTATAACCTCAAACGATCTAAAACCCATGTCCAAGCCCACGAAGCCCATAAGAAAGCCTTTAGGGCATCAAGTCCCTTGGACTATAAATACCCCTCAAATGGTCATTTGAGGGGTGTACTTGAGTGTGTGTGTGTGTGTGTTTTCCTTTGAAGCAATATACAACTTATTGTTTTCTTTCTTCTCTCTATCTCTCTAAACATACATATGAATTCTATCATTCAAGTCACCAAGTTCTTTCCTTTCTTCTTATTCATACGCATAACGTATTTGTGTTTGGTTCGTGTGGTACTTGTGATAAAGATAAGGTATAAGTGATAAAAGGGGCTTTACAAAAGGTTAAATTAAGTGAAAGGTCCAACCCTCTACCTTGGAAGGTAGAAGGTATTTATAGTTACAAATTAAACGTCCTCCTTCGGACTGTGGATCAGGCATACAGTGGGTAAAGACCCGTCCGTCCTCCACGGTGATGTTCTAAACTAAATAACTAACTAAATAACTAGCAAATAACGATATGTCTAAGAGCTAACATATGCTAGACAATAGTTGGGGTGACCGACACTTTACTATGGAATTTCTAATTCCTAACAATCTCCCCCTAAGGGAGGTCACCCCATGATTTACATTTTGAACCCTAGCATTCTATTTTAACTTCGTTCTTGAGCTCGTAGACTTCAATTCTTCAAATTTTGCATTCTTTGTGCTTTAGCAAAGGATTTCTTCAAAGTCCGACTGCTTTGTACTTTTAGTGGAGGTCTTTTGCTAATCCACGTTTTGATGATCTTTGAGCTTTCATTGAGATCAACAGCCACAGTAAATATGTGGCTCATCCATTATAGCATCGCCATTATGTGAAGTTGTGACTTTCGGACCGACATGCTCACATTTTGGATCATGATATCTTCTCATCAGAGTTGCGGAAGCTTTTGTTGATTCATAATATTTCCAGCAGTGTAGCAGAAGCATGGATTGAAAATATCAGAGTCAGTTGATGAAGATATGCACTTATCATGATTTCTTTATATTGTGAAAGCGATGTGTGAGCATGCGGCTATGGATTGACTCCTCAATTCGATCGCGCAACCGCTCAAATGTACCGCAAAACAGTTAGCAATAAAACACAAGAAAGTGTCTTTGATCACTTTCGTTGAATCGAGGTACACGCCCATGGTTCCGCTGATCGAGACAAGTACGCCGGATCGTATAATTCAAGAATCTCCTTGATGGTTTCAGAAATGTTCTAGTTCTTCTCAAACCGGAACGTCTCAAAGAACAAAACACGGAGTGAGTGAACTAGCGAATTGAGATTCACTGATTGATGAAAAGAGATTTGAAAAACAATCGTGTATCGCTCAATAGAAATTGTTTTTGCAATACAACGAAGGTTTTAATGAAAATCAATTATCAATCATAAACACCTTTTATTTTGAAATATTTGTACACAGTCGATGTGCTAAAGAAAAGGTTTTTTAAGCACAACGACCGGTTTTTCAAAGGTATCCGTCAATCCATTTCCTGGACCAAGGTTGATTCAAGAGTGAATCGCCCCATCGTTTCTATCTAGTTGTCACAAGCTTGATCTTTAGAAAAGATCTCACATGTCACCCACCAGGAGCTTGTTTGATGTTGGCTCCAGAAGGCTTTCCATCTTCATTGTGAATATGTTTGCATATCACTCAGATGTTCTGGCAATACCACAAGGATAATGCGTAGGACACATAAGATATAATCTCTCTTTCCACATTGTGTGAAACAGAGAGTCTTCATTGACAGTGCCCTAAAGAGATATTGTGGATGATCTCTTGGCTCTAGACTCAATTGTGCACATTTGGTTCCTATGCCGGAGACTAGGGAGGGTCTCCTTCTTCAATATCAACAATCTCTAAGAGAAAGTCGATAGATTATGTAGGTTCCCCGTGAGAATGAAACAAGTCCTTTTAAGAGGAACTTGAGTAGCTTGGGAAGTTTAGTGCAGTGTGTCACTAGGTCCATGACGTCTTGTCTTCAATACCAGTGTTACATTAGTAACAACAAGTAGCATATGAATTGAACCCGGTTTCTGCCCTAAGGTTGAATAATTGGAGGGCTATTTCTTTTCACCCTTTTCACATTTAATTCTTTTTCATTCTTCAACCCCTTCAGTGCTTACCGAGACTTCATTACTAGAACCTTGTTGGGTTTATTTCAGTTCTAGCTCTATCTCAGTCCGCACTCTTCCCATATCTCACTTTTCTCCTTTTTTTCATCATACCTAAGGACTCTACACTATCTAGTGGATTGTCCCTGGGTAGATCCCTCCGGTTCTGGCGGACCGTGGGAACGAATACCTAACCTAACCATCCTTATATCACCATGCATAAATTAAATTGGTCGGTCTTTTGGTATTGTTCTTTCCTTCATGAAACTAATTGAAAAATTATTTGGAAAAATCAATCAAGGTACTTGTGATATAAAATCAAAGCATTTAGTACCTTAATAGTTTTGATCATTTAGAAATGCTCCCCCTCAACATGTGCATATGATCTTGAAATTGTTTAGCACATGGAGGAAAGAGTTCTTTGAAATATATTCTTGATCACAATTTCCATGGAAAAAGCCATTTGATTTTCTTTGGTAAATTCTCCCCCTCAATATGTGCATTGGATATTTGAAATCATTTTGATCACATAGAGGAAAGAGTTCTTTTGAAGCACATTCACGATCACAAAAGCCATTAAAAAAACCATTTGCTCCCCCTCAATATGTGCATCGATAAACGAAAGAGTTTAGCACATATTAGAGAGAACTAGCACTTTTGAGTCAAATCGATCATCCTTTTATCAAATTTCATATTAAATCAAAAATTATCCTCCAATCAAAAATATCAAACCCTTTGAGATTTTGGATCCCAAGTGAATTAATAAGGTTTAGAAAACATGGGAGACTATGTGGCCAGGTTTAAATACTCATCTTGTTTTTGGATAAATCCTCCTCCTCAACATGTGCATTGTGTATTCGAAATCGTTTGGCGCATGGAGGCAGGAGTGCCTTTGAAGGACTAAAACCAGTTCCATTAAAACAGATTTGAGATTTAAATCACGATCTCTCCCCCGATCAAAAATATCAAACCATTTGAGATTTGTGATCCCATCTGATTTAAATCATTTAGAAAATTTTGGGGAAAGACGTGGCAAGATTTAATTTTGAAAAATGACTGATACAGATCAATTTTAGACATTAAAGATTGTTAGTGTCAGGTATGATAGTTTTTAAGAGATCTTTGAGTAAAATAAAACAATTTCACAATCAAACAAGAACAGAAAAAATTTCATTTTGTAAGATCTTTGAGTTTTAAAGAAAACCATACCATGACATAACATTAAATCTTTAGATCACCACATTTTAACGTACAAACGGACTCTTTTGAAGATATATTGTTTGAGAATACTTAATTTGAAATCACTTAAGATTTGACAAAGTAAAGTCCGATTGATTTCAAAACATTGAATCCGATTTATTTTCAAAACAATATATTTCCATTTTCAAAAACAATATTTTTCAAAGTTTTAGAAAAATGGTATCATTCACTACTTGTCCTGCACAAAGATACATTAGGTGGTTGAGAAGCTTATGTTGTTGCTGCTGAGGGTTGGAAGAAAAACAGTCTGCAGATGCAGTGAGACTTCTTATGTTGCATTTTAATGCCAACTAAGGTCAAATTAAGCTCCGTTTCTTCAATCACTTAGAAGAAAAACCAGCTGCTGATGCAGTGAGACCTCTTACGTTGCATTTATGCCAACTCTCCATGGAAGTCCAATTAAGCTCCGTTTCTTCATTTGTCAACCCAAGATATAGTTGCCCTTTCCTTTCGGCATCCAAACATCTTAAGTTGTGGGATCCGGATCGGGAACATTCTTATACCAATATACCTGCATACGTTAGTGAACATACATACAAATATATGGTTGTCGACAACACCCAAACAGCAATCGACTAATAAAAGTCAATACAACATATCAATCAGATCATAAAAGGCATGGGAATAATGTGTTTATCAAACTCTAAACATCTAAACCTAACAATCTTATCCTAGGCACCTAGTCCTTCAACATAGGTTAACAACAT
Source organism: Chrysanthemum makinoi (assembly GCA_910596185.1). Classification (NCBI taxonomy): domain Eukaryota; kingdom Viridiplantae; phylum Streptophyta; class Magnoliopsida; order Asterales; family Asteraceae; genus Chrysanthemum; species Chrysanthemum makinoi. The sequence goes on from OU343220.1 coordinate 76,685,414, forward strand.
TTTTAATTAAGCATATTAGGATAATTAAGAAAGCCCGTTAGATGATGTAAATTTGAAAACATCCTCCCCCTCAATCAATGACTCATTTTCTGAAAATTTTAAAAGCGCTGAAGTCATTGATTGAGTTTGCAAATTTTTATAAAAACTCTGAATCTGATTGTTTTTCAAGCAACTCATTTACCACCAATTTTTGAATACACCAAATATTTTTCTGAAGAATTTTAGACGGAAAAACATTTGTGTAGGAACAGCAGTCTTTTTGATGACATGCTTTCCTTGTTTGTATTAGGATAAGTGCACGAAATATTTGAGAAAAATTGGTTTAGCGCAGCACTTTCCTTCCTTGAAGAACGGGTTGCTATCAGAAATAATAGTAAACCATAATTTTTAAGAGCGGGTTACAGTCTGAAGTAACTACAAGCCATATTTTGAGACATGTTTAGAAATGAATATTTACACCTCCTGCTCGAACTTCATCTAAAGTCCCGTGCCATTATTGAATGACATTTCTAAGACCGTAGATGTTATCGATACCAGAAGACATGTCTTGAGAAAACATATTTTTGGTATTTTTCAATTTTCTGATTTTTATGGGCTTTTGATGATTTTACATTTTTCTATTTTGATTTTGTTGGTTTTATATTTTTGTATTTGGTTTTTGAAAAATATTTACAAAGAAAGAGAAATAGTTTAAGAAGATGATGATACGAGTACCGAGATAAGGAAATCGTTCAACACTTTGTAGAAGATAGAAGTCATCATCTCTTAAAGTTTCACCACCAAAGCTTTTGAGGCTCTTGAATCGTCGTCAGAACTTGAGCCTTCTGAAAGTGATACTTTGGTAGCTTCCCCAAACCAAAAACTATAAAGACCATTTCCCCAAGAAGTAGAAATGAATAAGAACGGTCTTATTGAATGAAGCTCAAGACTCAAGAATCACGAGAACAACAAAGTAACAAGTTGAAACATTGATCGACTCTGGTTATCAAACTGAATAACTGATTAAGTCCGATCACATGAACCTGTTGTGCGTCCCCGATGTACACATTATTCTTCGAGATTGACCGTTGTCTATTAGGGTAACAATATATCAACATCTTCATTTTACCAGTGCATTCCAGCTTATCTTCCATATAACCAATCAGCCCATAATGTACACAAGTACCCAACCGGAGTAGAGACAACGACATCACAAGAATCGGTTGAATCATCGATCTTCTCTCGGATATCAACTCCGAATAATGATTAAGCTCGATCATGTGAACATGTTGTGCGTCCCCGATGTACACATATCTCTCCCCTGATGGTTGCGATCTCATCGGAATCATCATTACATTGTGTACATGAAGCAATAACCGGAAGCACTACCATAAACCATATAGAAGATGTCGATAAGCAATATCATCTCACGCTCCAAATATTCTTCTCATATTTCTTCCTACTAAAAGCTGAGTTAACACATACCAAAAGTATCCAGAGACCACTTCCTCACAAATGGTTGGAATAATACATCCTTCCCCCAAATAGTTAGAATAATATATCCTTCCCCCAAATAGTTATAATAATATATCCTTCCCCCAAATAGTTGGAATAACACGCCAAAGGCTATGAGTAAACACTGAGTTTCTCTACGGTTATGACATATGTCTTTCCCGGGATTACTTCAATGGAGATGAAGTATTAGGTTCATCATGGGTACTCGTTGTGTGTTTAAATGTATGTCTTCTTCCCCCTTGCTGGTTTTGATACCTCAGAATCAGCAACACATCATTCATACCAAATATTCTTGACATAGAGAAGAACAAAAATTAGCTCCAATGAATCTTGTGAGAATCAACTGCTATAGAAACTCTCTCTGACTATCTTTATCAACCCATTCGTAGACAATTTGAAGTGACCACTGATGAAGAAAACCCGTTATACCAAACTTGAAACTGAAGTAGAATTCTTCGCATGTGTTCTAAGCTTGCACTTAATGATGGAAGAACGGTGTCGAGAATCTATGCATCAAGAAAATCTCTAAGTACTCACTACTCAAACAAATTATGAGCCATTAACACCTCTTGAGATTATCCACATCGTCATCTGCATGTGACACTGAGTAAAACAACGTAACTCCTAATAGTCATAGTTAACCAGGTCTTCAACCATCCACCCCGACTACTGGCAACTAGATAACCCAAGTCTTCAACTCAAATTCTTAAGCCCGAGCAAGTTATCAAATAAGAACACGCCTTTGTTAAAAGTCAACTTCAATCTCAAATAAGTGATAAATGATTAATTCCGAAGTAATTTTCTTTAATGTTCATGTGGTTGATTTATAGCGTGCACAATGAGAGGAACAATAATCCGTGAATATTTGGCAAAGGAGTACCAAAGAGCGGATCATTATTCATGAGTGCAACTGCAATATTATGATAGTCATTATCAATGCCTCGAGGAATAACTGGAGATTGTTTCTTGAGAATTCCGAGAAGTACTTCTTAGATGGTGAACCAGTTGAGTCAGTAGGAACCGGAGCATGAGCTACAGAAACTGGATGATCAACATCCATTGGAGATTGTAAGTACTCATCAAACATATCATGAAAAACAATGAATCCCAAATAGTATATCCCATTTATCCTTAGTGAGTGAAGACATTAGGCGTTGGAGAGTCGTATGACCATAACTTAAGCATCCATCAATATGTAGTATATGCACTCTTCTCCCCCTCAAAAATTGCATCCGAAGTTGCCATTTTTAATTTGAACAAGTGAATAAGAATAAACACCAATGAACGTAGATCCACTTGAAGGTTGAAAGAGCGTGGAAAAACATGAAGCTTGTTGATGAAGAATGTCGATGAGAATGGTCATACACATGAAGATTTCTCTTCTTTTGAAGATAAAGCACACTGAAACGTACACTTTTCTTTTCTTTGAGGAACGGGGCATGAAGTGATATCTACAGACACCATAATGGTGAAGTACGAGGCCTGAACTGATGTAAACAGACGTCATAGCAGATTGAATATCAAGGTTGAGTAACTTGAACCCGTGAGTAATGAGATATCAATCCATTTGTTATCCATACTTTAAGCGAGTCCATGTAGTGAAGGATCGAAGTATCTGCAACTAAGTAGGGAATACCTGCACTAACATTACAAACTTGATTGCATATATATTGGTTAGTGATATTAGTATCCAAATCCTTTGGGGCTTCACTGTCAACCTTGATTTTGCCATTGGAAAACAGCTTTCCGGTAGGAATCCACCTAAGTCCAAAGATCCTTAAACATTCTACCTGATGGTATCCACTTATGGCAAGGTCTAGGAGTGTTAAGCTTATTATGCACAGTGGAAGACTTATCGATATTCCTAGACTCCAAAGATTTAGCAGCTGGTATCCATCTAGGCAAAGTTTTTTGTTTGTTTTGCATCATAACATGTTGAACCTTAGCCATGTAGGTAGTCTTAGTGGATTGAACCTTGGCATGTGAATTTGGAAAATGTTTCTTATGTGGAAAAGACTCAGAATTTATAATTTTGTTTTCTACACGCTTAGCATTCTTATGCACATAATTACTCTTAGATGCACGCCAATCCCTAGTCTTTTGAGTGTTCCTAGGTAGTGGTTTACAACTACTAGCAGTGCTTTGAAATCTCGTAGAATTCCTCACCCTAGGTCTTGCACCTAAAATTCCGTCTTTTCGAATCTGTGCCTTTTTCCAAGCTTCTTCTAGATAATAGTTCTTCCACAAGTCATTCATATCATATGAATTATGGGTTTTAATGCTTGGTTTTGACATTGTTTTCGAACTAATCCTAGAGGTGTTGGGAGTAGAAGTGGCTTCTTGTTGAGGGTTAACGGAGCTAGAGGCCTTATTCTTAGGTAACTCAGGTGAAGTGACTGGTTTTGACAAAACTTGTTTCTCATCAACTTGGGAGGCAAACCGTGTTTTTGAAAATTTTGGTCTGTCGGATATAAACGCAGAGGGTCGCCTAACAATGGACCGGTTTCTAATGGGATGAGAAACTGGTTTCCCCAAGGTTGATGGTTTTGTAAACTTAGTGTTCACACTTTTCCCTATAGTTTTCCTAAGCTCATTTTTGAACGCAACAATAGCGAAACTCTTTTCCTGAAGTTGAGCTTTGAATTCATCAATTTTTGCTATCAAAGAGTTTGTTTGTTCCATTGAATTAGTTCTAGATTCTTTGATAGAGTCACTTAGTTCTATGTGATGCTTTCTCACAGACTCATTTTCCTTTAGTAATTTGGCCACACAAATCGCTAATTCATCATTTCTCATTTGAATATCATCAATAGAATTAACATCAGAATTACTTGTAACCAAATTACTTTTCACATGCATATTAGAAATACGTTTTTTCAAATTGTTGATAGTCGAGTTGTTGGCTTGAAGCTGAGCTTTTAAATCGTTTATTTCAAAAAATTCACGAAATTCAGGAAATTCCGGATTTTTACATGGTTTCTTAGTTTGAAAACTTTCCTCCTTTCTTTGTATTGCAATTTCAAGAGAAATGCAATGTTTTTCAAGTTTTGAGAATTTGTTTGAAAGTTCATCAAAAGCCTTTTTATCAACCATATCATTTGTTTTGAATTTATTAGACTCAGCCTCAACCAAGGAACATTTATCAGAATCATGTTCAGTATTAAGATTAGTTTGTTTAGGTACATTAGCAGATGCACTATGTTGAACAGTGAATGGTACCTCATCACATGACACCTGCTCATTTGTCGGTCTGATATTTGCATCCACATCATGTGTAACAAGAGTCACTGAACAACTGGCTGTTTCAAACTTAATCGCCTCTAGCCTCTCAGATTCAGTGTCAATCGATCCATCATCCGATTGATTGTACCCGACATTCATTTACCTTCGATCACCGCATCCACTTCTTGTGTGACCGAATTAATGAGTAGCTGGTTACATCATTCTTAGTTGTCTCTCGATATTCTCATTCAAAGCAACACCGCACCTTTCAACCGATATATTACTCGACTCATCACAACTATCTCTCAACTGCACCTGACACTCATCCACTTTTTCATCTTTATGTGTAACTTCCTCAATGTACTTCTCCACATTATCCATGAGTTGGATGAATGTCTCAATGAACACGCTAATTTCCATTCCAGTGTGTCTCTTGAAAGACATTTCAGTCAGGTCTTGATCATAATCTGATGTAAGTTCCCCACTTATGAATGACTGAAATTGGTTGTGGATCACTTGAAGTGCAGCACTGGAACTATCCTTTTGAACCTTTTCTTTATCAAGTTGTTGTTCTAATTGTTCTAAGTTCAATAGTAATGTTCCAGTTAATGTGGATAAGTCTTGACGGAAAATGGCAATGCATGTTCGCTCCATTCTTATCGTGTGAGTAACATGAGGTGTGAGTGAAGTTGTTGATAAGGTTCAATGCTACTTTCCTTTTGCATGGCATTCTGTAGCCTGAACAGGTGCAAATCTTTCTCATTGGACTCAGAGCATGAAGAACTCACATCATCATTGATTGATTCAATCATCTTTAATCGTTCAAATAGCATACATTATCATTGTTGTCCACAAAGATCATACAATTTAAGTACTTCGAAATTATGGGTCGAGTGTAAGACATGATGTTGTAGTATACACGGGATTTTACAACTCTATGATTTAAACCGAGAAATAGATTCTTTTGCGGGATTTTACATAATCAAGAAGAAACCGTGATATAGAGACCAATAGAACGTGTTAAGATAACTGATTGATCGACACAATGATAGACAATTTTGTGTTAGGTCTTATGGTTGTTTGTAGGATTAGCAGAGATGTTGTTTGGTTGAGATTTGGATTGGTTTATGCACGATTTTTCGGAGAAATTTAGGTCAAAAAGCATAAAAACCTCAATAACTTCTGTTCGGAGCGGATTTAGGCCTCGAAGGTTGCCCTAAGTCATTCGGCGTGCCATTCTCCTCATTCTCACGGTCGTTTTGATGGGTAGAACGCTGAAAACGGAGTTACGGATCAAAAGTTATAGCCGTTTGAAGCTTTGTCGGGAAAAGTCAACAAGTCGCTAGAGACAAGTCGCTATAAACCTTGAACCAAGTTGCTAAGCACCAAGTCGCTAAGTATTATGACAACAAGTCGCTAAGCACCAAGTCACTAGACACAGTTAAGTTGCTAAAGAACAACTCGCTAAGATCCAAGTCGCTAGTATCAAGTCGCTAACAATTTACACTACAACTCGCTAACAATTTCTGAAGCAAGTCACTAACCTCACCAAGTCGCTAGCCGTAGTGGAGAATCCACTAACTTGTACTATTTGTCGGCTTGTCTCAATAGACAAGTCGCTAGGATCAAGTCGCTAACAACAAACACTGTAACTCGCTAACTTTTACTGAAGCAAGTCGCTACGATGAAAAACACTACTAGAACCAAGTCGCTAGCAAGAAAAACTTCAAAAACACACTTTTCAGTCCAAAACAAGCTCAACCACAGTGATTCAAGCTTTCCAAATCAAAACCCAAGCACTTACAATGATTCTAAACACAAAAGTACAATCAAAATCCAAACATTAACACAAGAAATGATCCAAATGATGCAAAAACCACTAAACTTTTTCAAACCCAAAAACCATATAAAACCACTAAAAATCCAAGGATATGTAAGAGAGATGATCAAACCATGGCTCTTGATACCAATTGTAACATATTGGATTTCACAATCACATCACATAATAGATGGGTCGAATTAGTTTAAGGTTCTAGAGAGAGAAAGTAACAAAGAAAGAAATGTTAGATTAAGTGAAAGGTCCAACCCTCTACCTTGGAAGGTAGAGGGTATTTATAGTTACAAATTAAACGTTCTCCTTCGGACTGTGGATCAGGCATACAGTGGGTAAAGACCCGTCCGTCCTCCACGGTGATGTTCTAAACTAAATAACTAACTAAATAACTAGTAAGTAGTTGGGGTGACCGACACTTTACTATGGAATTTCTAATTCCTAACATTATACAAATTAATAAAACACACAAAGTTTCATACAAGCTAACAAGTTGATGGTATATATAGTTTTGAAAACCGGACCGGACCAAATGGTTCAACAAGGAACCGGTGTCGCCACCGGTTCGGCTAACCAACAAAAGCCATCCAAAAACGAACCAGAGAGGACCCGTTAAAACCGATACAAACTGGTGGAATTAGGTCTCACCGAGATCTATTTATCCGGTTAATCGTCACAGGGTACCCTCCTCTGAAACGTGTTGGTACCCTACTATACTATACATAAAGGAAAAACAAAAAAGTAAAAAGTGAACAGTTGAAAAACTAAATAAAGAAATGTTGAAAATATGTATTTCAAAATGAAACTATTAATACACATCGAAAACCGAGTTGACCCAGGACGCTTCAAACCCGGCGGGTTGACCCGTTTTTGACCCAACCGATCGGGTTGACTCGGTTTAAATCGACCTGTTTTTCGACCAGAACGGTTCAACCGGTTGAACCACCCGGGTCGAACCGGGTTTCAAAACATTATGTTTCATCCCAAAATCTTTAAACTTTTATTATTTTTCGTTTATAACCCATAAGCTTTTTTTATCACTAAACGATCTTCGCTATATAATCTCGTTGCTATGCATGGGTACTCGTCTAGTCACGTAAATGTATTAATCTCTCCGGTCAAGATTTAATTAAAGTTACATGTTGAAATTTAAAAACAGTCAAGATTTTATTGTGTACAAATGCAATTGTGTACTCAGACTTTAATAACCTTTCTATACATTTTTCATGAAAACAAAAGTTATGAGAGATACACTTTCCGTATTCATACAATTGTAGTTAGCAATGACAAATCTTAGAGCATGGGGTATCGCATTCGCCGTTTGATTTCGTTTCCAACGTGGCATCTCACCATTTTGTTTTGCTCCTTGCCACCACACCAAGGTAGCTCGCCACTTCAATTCTCGCCACTTCCACGATATGAATACGACAAATGCAAAAGCAATTCACCACTTTGTTTTGCTCCTTGCCACACACACAAGGCCCTCACCACTTCTCACCACTTCATGCATTTGTTTAAAAAAAATAAAAATAATGGTGGGTGGGGCCCAAACGTAGGTGGAAGTAGTTTGTGATTGGAGGGTATTTTTTAGTTAATGTGTGTTGAGGTGATGCTAGACACGGGGCCCAAATGAAGAAGGTTTTATCTCATGATACCCCATGCTCTTATAATTGATTTAAGCAAAACACTACATGGACAAATAGTCACTTTTTATGATTTACATAGGTTACACATACGGATTTAATTTATCAATACTAACAAATATATTGAACCTACAAAAGTTTTAACTATCGATATTCTCAGTAATGAGCTTTCACTTACTAATAAAGGCATATTGTAAAATTCTTTGATATTATATACTAAGTGGTACTGATTCTCCTCAAGTCCCATTTACAATATGTATTACTGTATTAATTTGATCGTTCTCTAGGATTTATCATACATTGAGGGATGCATAGCTTCAGCCAAATACTCGAACTTTGAACAAAAACTAAAAGGACAAAAATTAACTTGTTTCAGCAGGGTTGCCAAATTACTTCGCCAAATCTTTACAATTTCTATCATCTCCAAATCTTTACAATTTCTGACCACAGACTCCTTATATTTGGATAATGTTATAACTTGCCATTTCTGCTTTTGTCCCCAAACAAAAGTATAAAGACAATTGTATCCCTATGTCATGAAAGAACCACCAAACTAGAAGACAGTCACAGACTCAAGCTAACTAGTGAAACAAAAAATAAGTTGAAAGACCAAGAAGCATGAAGATCGATCTAACCAAAACTCCAAGGGGCGGGCACAACATTCGGTCATTAAGAGGTTTCAAAGACATTGGAAAGTTCTAAACAAGATCCTAACCTATTTCATACATAAGTTTAATAGCAATTTCAAATGCTTTACTCAATAAAAGACACCTAATCATTCATCTTCACCTCCAAAAACCATTGTCTATCAATCAAAATTTTCAAGGTGCTTAGATGTTGCGACGTTTCAAAGTTCAAAATATTTGATATCATCTTCACTTTTTCTGTATCTCAACGAGTATGTTCCCTGTTGCAACACCATATTGACTTTGGATTAAAACTTGGAGAGCCGCTAGAGTAGTCACTTCCGACATAGGTATAGATAGCTCTTTATTAGTAGATGGATTGGAAACATTCAGCACTTTGTAAGTCGGGGTCTTGGATCTGGATTTTCTATTTTTAAAGCTACTCCTTGATGCTACAACTTTTTCCGCCCATTTCACATCCAAAAGTTGACAAGCAAAACCAAGCATCTCCTTGGGATCTATTAGACGCAAAACACTCAATCGACTGAATACAATGTCTCAGATAAGCTATGACAAAGGTAAAGGTTTTGCTTGTCAACTTTTGGATGTGAAATGGCCGGAAAAAGTTGTTGCATCAAGGAGCAGCTCTAAAAAAAGAAAATCCAGATCCAGGACCCTGACTTATAAAGTGCTGAATGTTTCCAATCCATCTACTGATAAAGAGCTATCTATACCCATGTCGGAAGTGACTACTCTAGTTGCTCTCCAAGTTTTAATCCAAAGTCAATATGGTGTTGCAACAGGGAACATACTCGTTGAGATACAGAAAAAGTGAAGATGATATCAAATATTTTGAACTTTGAAACGTCGCAACATCTAAGCACCTTGAAAATTTTGATTGATAGACAATGGTTTTTGGAGGTGAAGATGAATGATTAGGTGTCTTTTATTGAGTAAAGCATTTGAAATTGCTATTAAACTTATGTATGAAATAGGTTAGGATCTTGTTTAGAACTTTCCAATGTCTTTGAAACCTCTTAATGACCGAATGTTGTGCCCGCCCTTGGAGTTTTGGTTAGATCTTCATGCTTCTTGGTCTTCCAGCCCTCTGTGGTCCCTGAGAAAGAGCAATAAGTCACGGGACATCTTAAGTCTTTGAGCTTCGCCCCTTTCAACATTATGGTTACGAATCCTATCCTGTAACAAACAAAACAAGTCAACCACAAAGCCCAATATACATTTATGAAACTATAAGGGCGTGTTTGGTTAGGAGAATTGAAGGTAAAGAAATGGAAATGCTCTTATTTCCCATGTTTGGTACATTTGAGAAAAGAGAAGGCGGAGAAATTATAATTCTCGAGAATTTCATTTACGTGTAAACTCATTTCCATCCCATTTTTAGTGGAAATGGTGGGTCTCAAACATTTCTCCGTGTTTTTCAAATTAAAAACTAAAATAATGGGAGGTATAAGTCCATAGATCACGTGCTCCTCACATTTTATTCAACATATCTTAAACCAAGTGAAACCAAAGCTCCCCACCATCAGTCACTTCAGGCCGGATTTCCATTCTCTTCACCGGATCGTTGGTCTGATCGTCCTCGTAATCTGTTCCTTGTTGTTTGTTGATGTATTAAAATGTTTGAAGATCAATCTCAGTGAACCAGCTAGTCTGGGTCCCCTTCTTTGGGTCTTGGCAATTCAAAGATCTGGATTTGCATCTTTGTTAGTCAAAGATATGCTTCATTATTGATTTCCATTCGAAGATCTGGATATGCAATTAGAAGATATGCAATTAAAAGTATCAAATCTGTATATATGGATCATTGGTTTTTGTTGAATTATTGTAAGGATCTTGCATATTCTTATGTTATGTACTGTAACATGTATTGTTTTGACGTATTTAATAATAAATAAAATAATTATAATAATAAATAAAATAATTATTTTTTATTTCTCGGGTTAAGTCTCTGTTGTTACCAAACAATAGAATTCATCAGAATTCTCTACTAATTTCTATTCTCTGAATTTCTAATCTCTGGCTCATTTCATTTCTCTGAATTTCTCTCTACCAAACGTGCCCTAAAATCAACAGTTATGAAACATAAACCACAAAGCCTGTGCCGAAACAAACAGCCTCTTAGCCAAAAACTTGATTTGGGCTGATAAGATGAACCCAAACACCCCATAGCAAAACCCGAAAGCAAAATACAATAACTTAATACACATTGCACCAAAGAAAATAAATTTAAGAAAACACTTACATAGAAGCATGTCCTTAAACTCATCGAATGTGATGGTATTATCTTCAGGTAAGGGCTCCTCATCGGTGGGATCATCACCCAGAACCAGCCGGAGAGCATCACGATTGATAGGATTTAAGCCTGCAAAATCAAATGAATAAATGACGATCGAAGATAAAACTATTACCAAATTAATTATACTAACTGTGCCAACGTTTGTGTTTTCCGGCAAGACGCGACCGGGCAACGCGAGCTCCACACCGTGGCTTGTGTTTTCGTGTCCTGAGCCGTCTCGACCAGCTCAAATGCTCCCGGAAAACGTGACGTGACGGCTCAAGCAAGATACCGAGGCTCGCGTTTTCCCTTTTTCTTTTGCTGTTATCCCCTTTTTTTTCCAGTTTGTATGAATTCGTTTGTTGTGGTTTTGTATGGATTTAATGAAGAATGAGATAAAAGAAAATGGATGAATTTATTGTTGCTGCGATGATAAATAATGAAGAGTAGATTAAATGGATGAAGGTGAGATGAAGAGTACAGTGTACATTGATAGTGATGATAGGTTGGTGGATGAAATAATGAAGGTGAGATGAAGCGTACAGTGTACATTGATTAATGGTGATGATAGGCAGGTAGATGATAGGGTATATATATATTTTTAGAGCAAATCTCTAAACTAGGCTAAAAAATCAATCCTTGTCTTTTTTTTTGTTCACTTTCAATTGCTTTTTCCTATTTTGATCCTGCTCGATTTCGCAACCCCACTATATGTACGCCACGTGTCCATCCACTTGTATCTTTTATTAACATTTCGTGGCCCACCAAATATTCCTCAAATCTAAGTTACTGTACATCTCTTTTGTCTTTTAATATAACTCAGTGCTCGACTGACGACGCTTTCGACTTACTACCGCCAACTTCAAGACTATTTGCGTTGAAAATGTAAAAAGGAGCATAGGAAAGTACACACAATCTTTTGCTTAGATTGTGTGTACTTTAATTTAAAAATTGAATTTTTACTTTTCTTATTTCAAAAAAATCAACTAAAAACACACAGAAACACACACTAACACACATAGATGATCATATCGCCTCCTTGATTGTGTGTTCTTCATGATCGTCGCTTGTTCTAACACTGCCGAGTGTTGATAACTTCTTGATCATCGCTTCCCGCCAGATATGGTGAGTTTTTATTAAATAGCTTAACTGGGTATTTTATGTAAGTAAGTTGTTAATTCTTAAGTGCTTAAATGAATATGTAAGTTATTTTTCCTTATCTTTTGCATGTTAATTTATAGGGGTTTTCATGGTTTCTTAGTTTTTAATCATAATAAGTGCGTTTATATTTTCTTTTTAGGGTTTTTCAGCTTATTAGGTAAATTTTTTTTAGACTTTACTTTAATTGCGATTTAGGGTTTTCAAGGGTATTTGTACGTTAATTTATAGGGGTTTTTATGGTTTCTAATAAAAATATGTGCATGTATGTTTTGTTTGTATGTTCATTAGGTTTCTTGAAGTTATTTAACTGTTTTTAGGGTTTTTTTTTGTGTTACTATGGATTATGTAATTGCGATTTAAGGGTTTCAAGGGTATTTGTACGTTAATTTATAGGGGTTTTCATGTTTTGTTTGTATGTTCATTAGGTTTCTTTACTTTTTTTTTTAGGCTTTTTTTTGTGTTACTATCGATTATGTAATTGGTGAGTTGTTATTGTTAAGTGATTATTATGGGTGTTACTGCTTATATGCCTATGTATAACTAATAAATATAAGTGTGTAAGAAATGTTGGTGTGTGATCTTAAGTCTAAATGTTATATGGTTCACAAGTCGCATCAATTGTTAATTTTTTTTCATTCTTTTATTACTTCTTCTTTGCAGGACTATGATGCGAAAGTTATTGTAAGAAGTAAACTGAATTATTTGTTACTTCTGAAAGATAGATTAGACCAACCGCGTCTTACAATGTTCAAGGCCTCATGTTTCGGACCTTGGCTGGATCTGACTTATCCAGATAATGAGGAAGAGCAGTGCTTTTATGCTCTCGAAACAAGTCACCAATACGATGATTGCTATGATCTTCCATTGGTTTCTGGTGAATGGACATACTTTTGCCTTTTGGTGGCGTGAATTCTGTCTGGTAATTGGGTTCACATTTGGTATTCTAAGCTTTAGGAAATGGAGAAGTGGTGATATCCCTTTCCGTGATCGTGTTTTTCCAGATAAGAGAGGGCAGTATGCTAAAAACATTAATCTTCTATCGGTTATTGAGGATGAAGATATTTTCTTAAATCTGTCGGATGAAGACGCTTTACGGGTTTGTCTGCTGCTAACATTGGAGGTTATTTTCATGGGTAAAGAGTTGTCTGTTGTCATTGATGATATGTTGCTTAGGATAGTTGAGGATCTAGATGAATTCAATGCATTTCCATGGGGAGAGCATGTTTGGAGGGCAGTTGTATGCGCGTCAATCGTAAATGTCGTCGAGCATCGACCGGGTTACAGTGGTGGAACAAAATCCAAGCATGTTCCTACATTCTGCTTGTCAGGATTCATTTGTGCTTTCAAGGTTAGTACTAACACAATTTCCTGATGTTTATTTAAATGCTTATTTATTATCTTCCTGGACCTTGTAACTAAGGATTTCGTTTTTCTCTTTTCAAGACATGGATTATAGAGCTTTCGGATAAAAGTAATCAGTGGTGGAACAAGGATCCAGAGGTTATCCCAAGAGCACTTGCATGGTCTAAACACAAATCATTTGGTAAATCTGATAATTTCGACCAGCTTTTTGCTAAGGTAAAAACTAATGTTCAAGTGTTTATTTATTATATCTCTGGTCCTTGCAAAAACTAATACCTATATTATATTTTAGGGCTCTACACCAAACTACACTGTCTTCCCAACTAGAGTTGAAGCGGAGTCGCGATGGTATACACAAAGTGAAGAATTTTTTAGGTGGTATACCCCTAGATCGCCGCCTGTTGTAAGGGGGGGAATTTATGAAGAGTATTTTCAGAAAGCAAAGGCTGCTGCTGCACGCACGCCTAAGCAAATAACCAGTGTAGAGGATTGTGAAGTGGAGGGTACTCGCGTAGAGGTAGATGTTGTTGCTCTTCAGGCTGTTCTTAAGTCTTTGGATGCTCGCACATCGAAACTTGAGAGTATAGTTGAGGTTAATGTTTTACCTTTGTGATTTTTGTCCAATATATTTTCTTTTTAAACAGTTATCATGGTATACACTAATAGGCTTGTTTTGTTCCAAATTATTTTCATTTGCAGATCATTTCAAAAAGAAAAGACCAAGTCAACAAAGATACCTATGAGAAGGTTAGTTATTCATTTTATAAATGTACTTGTAATTTAATTAATTTTTGTATAATAATATTTGGTAAATAAATTTTGTATGCAGTTTTACACTTGTAGAAGAGAACAGGAGGAGAAAGTCAACAGCCAGACTTATGAAAAGGTAATATGTGGTATATTCTTTGTGTATATCTTTTAGTTCTGTCTACTAATACGTGGTAAATTCTTTTGTGTGCAGTTGTATACTTATAAACCCGAACAACAAGACAAAGTTATCCCATCCGGTGTTGAAAAGGTAAATTTGCTTGTAGATTATATGTATTCTTGATAATGTGTCAACTTTTCAAATCGACACATTATATGTTTCATGCTAATGCAATTGTGGCATTTCATTGACAGGGCCTTGATCTTGTGATGAGTATTGCAAAGTGAAGTTAATGATTTTATGAAGTTGTTTGATTCTCCAACAGAAGATTTTGACAAATCACCACAGAAGGATGGTGTTTTTCATCCCATGGAAGAGCCTAGGGAAAAGAGGTTGAGAATGTCCCAATCTCACATGAAGTCATCTCACATGAAAATTGCTCTAGAGCGTTGTGGAACAAAGAAGAGGAAGTTTGAAGATGTTATTAGGTCACCTTTTGTGCAAGCCCCAAAAACTAGAACAGTTCCTAGTGTTGATGAATTGAGAAATCGAATGAATCTTCTTGATCCTATTATGGTTGAAAGGTTAAAATTAGTCAAACCTTGGATCGAGGTACAATGTTTTTAAATCTGCCAGTTTGTTTATATAATTGTAATCATTTTATAATGGTCACTTATGTTTATTTTGTTTTGTCTATAGGTTCTTGATCGACCATATCAAAACACCGATAGAATTTTCCTTGGATACTAAATTGAGTTTTCTGTATGGATGGGTGGCTGAATTGTAAGTTTCTTGGTGTGATGAAATAACCGTGGATCGTTATTTTGGGATGCTATAATTGGCCTTGACGATAAGCTAAAGGATGGTCGTTGATGAGGTAAAGTAAATATATCTTTATTTACTTTACTCGAATTGTATAATATTTTGGTTTTCATTGTCTCAGAGTGATAATCCGATATCAAGTAAATTTTGTACTAGAAAAACTGCATATTGTTAAATAGAAACACCTGATCCTTTCTCAATTATCATGCTCGGGTGTATCTAATTATGTAGATGGGTTCCATTGCATAATTTGAACCCCGTCCCTAGTACAATTGGTGTGCTTGATCTTTATCACAAGTTTTGGCTCTTTCAATAACGGAAGCTCGTTGTCTAGAAAATATTATATAAACTCGACAACCATCTTCCGTTCTTGTAAGAGCCAAAACTTTTGATAAAGATCAAGCACACAGATGGTTGTATGGACGTGTTGTTGGTGATGAAACCCATCTAAATCCTTATATATATGGTATGATAATTGAGACGTGTTGTTTGCGATAATGATATAGTGTGTATTGTTCACGACAGGCCACACTACGTTATCCCATTCAACACAATTATATAAACTCTATATTTCTTGTATAAAACGCACTTGAAATCGATTTGTAGGTAGAGTAAATGAAAATCTCAATTTTATATAAATTACTGATTTTATTTGTATTTTTTTTTGTTATTGTTTTTACAACACATTGATCTGTGGATCAGTTACATGTGGCATACTAGACCATATGGTATGGATTGGTCAATGGTTAGTTGCTTTTTTTTGCCACTATTGATGCGAGGAGGATCATTGCCTGTGTTCTACGCCAACAAAGAAAAATACCTCTTGGTTCAATGATGTTGATCATGTTTTTATCCCAATAAATGAACCTCGAGGTTCATTGGTCTCTGTGTGTTTCACATCCGCATCGGTAACGTCACATTCTATGATAGTGGCGCTTGTGTTTACTAATGAATCACGTCCTTTTATCCGGATATGAGGAATGCTTTAGAGACAAGGCTGCCCGAAGTCCTAAAAGAAGTAGGGGTCTTTGAGCAGAAGGGAATCGATCCTAAGTCCTACAGGATTACGTTCAAGAACGCTGAAAATGTTCCCAAGCAGGGTGGTTTGTTTGATGATTGTGGTGTGTGGCTATGCATCTTCTTATTCAGGTTAGTCATTTAACATTGCCAATTAATAGCTTAAACTATATCAATTTGTTCGTCTGTATGATAACCATTTATTACAACAAACACCATCTTTAAATTACAAGTGGACAAACACAAACTAAGTCCTACACTATCTTTAAGTTGATTGGGATGTGCAAGTGTCACGAGTGACCGGTTGCCGATCGTGTCTGTACAATGGTTATAGTCACTATATGCAATCGGCCACCCGTGACACTTGCACATCCCAATCAACTTAAGCATAGCCCGTTCCAATGTTAGTCTCAAAACGGCACCTTACCCTTTAGCTTGTTGATAAACTCATCAATCTCAATACACCTATACTCTATCTCCTTTGCCAAAACCTCCAACTCCCTCGTTTTCATGTTATCCTTTGGTAACTTGCTTATTTTGATATGTATAAACTCTATTTTGTTCACAAGTGTCTTATTTTAGTAGAACTATTTTGATACAATATATTATGCGACATTTGTGTTCAAGAGGCTGTGATGATAAGTATCTTAATAAATCATGCTAATGATGTGATTTTCCCTATCTTGGCGTGGCAATTATATACTTTATACTATCAGTACCATGGCGATTATATCCCTGATGTGTTTGAAAATATTGATTTATACAGATCTAAGCCTCACTATTATGTACAAATAATTAGTCAAAATGTGTTTGATTGTGTCATTTGGTTGTTGGATACACTCTTATGGGAAAGGGCACATGAAAGTCACCACCATGTAAAGGACCATGCTTTAGTGAATTTTCTCCAACCTTTATTTGAAGCGTTATCGACTTAAGTAGGATATTATACAAATAACTATCTTTTAGAGAACAGACACGTTAGCACAACTGACGACACAAACCTATATTGGGCAAGATCCTAAACAATTACGGCCCTTTAGAAACAGATCCTTGCTGGTTTGGTACATCATTATTGGTAACACTTGCCTTTCTTGCAATGGTGTACCCTGGTGTTAACACTACCACGTGCTTTACTACCTTCTACTTGTTCAGTGTTGTAAACTTGTTGTCTTAGTTCTTCTAGAATTTTAGCGGGTAATTGGTCCCTTGGTTCAGAGTTGGCCATATCTCTGCTCAATTTCGTGAAATATGACCCTCTTAGTGCCTTGATTGACCATTCCCTATCATCAGCATTATGCTTGAATGTAACTTTTTTAGCATTTGACATATTTAGAATAAAGTGAAGTAGGGTTAATGCTGAAGTAAGTGTGTCCACTCTTAAATAGGAAAAAACACACATAGAAAAGGCAAATACATGCTAACATTCCACATTGTGTACCCTCTTTAGTAGATAAACACTAGTATTATTGGCAAAACTGTTTGGCACATGCTAACAGTCCACATTGTGTACCCTCTTTAGTAGATAAACCCTATATGACACTTGAAAATCTGACATCTGAGCCTATATTATTCCTGATCTACAATACCTAATTTGTAGATGTTATCATTTTAAATAGACTAAAAAAAGACTTTTGACTGGCAACAGTGATGTGATATGTAAGAGGCTGTGATGACGAACTATCTTATTTGATGACACAAATGATGCGATTTACCATATCTTGGCATGGCAATTTTATAGCATGATTTTGCAACCATGCGTGTGGTTACATCCTCGATGTTGTTTTACAATCTGAGCCTTGCTAATGCATATAACAATACTTACCTACAACCCATGGTCGCTACATGATCCAGAGAAAATTCCTTTACATGGTCACATTTATGTGTTATTATTTTGTGCCTTTTCCCATTTTGCTCATGCTCGACTGCTCAATCTTTTGCTTAGGTCGTACTTTAAAAGGTGTATTTGGTACATGCAAGAGGCTGTGATGATGATTATCTTATTTGATCAAGCAATTGATGTGATTAGCCGTCACCGGCATGGCAATTTTGTTACATTATTTTGCAGCCACTGGCTATTATATCCGATGTTTTGTGTTTATCAAACTTTTATAGATCCGAGCCTTGGTAATGCATGTAACAATACACCCTGATGGACTCACATAGATGATTAACATCTTCAGGTCAATCATGTTTCATTGTGGTTGGCATCCTATGGCAACACATGAATATATATTTTCTGTGAGAGTATATAATCATCTCCCTAGCAGACGCTCGTCCCAATGAACCATGATTGGCTCAAAGATTTGTATCATCTATGTGAGTATTATGCTATTGTTTATATATGTTAAGGAGTTATTTATGAAAGTTAAGGATCAATATGTTATACGTGTGGAATCTATAAAAGTGTTTTAATTAGAAGTTGGATGTAACAAGGTGCACACATTACATTGTGGATGAGTGGAATTTCAACATAGTTAACCCTTTCGCCCCATGTAGTGTCTTTTGTTTTTCAACAATCTAGCAAAAGGCAATCAGAGGGACTTAGAAGGGTTACTTTATGATCTTTAAAACATAATTAACCCTTTCGAGATCCCATAATTCCTTTGTTTTTCAACAATCTAGCAATTTGTTTGCGTGCAATTGCACAAAGGGAGTTGAAACGACAAAGGACCAAGTAGGGGATCTTAGAAAGGGTTAACTATGTTTCTTTTGATTAAAAAACTTTTACTTAACTTAAACCACCCATCTACAAAGTAATGTGTCCATACAACCGCTGCCATTGAACTTCACCTTGAAAACCACAATTATCAAGGCCAATCTTTCTAACGATGTAGATGGGTTCAGTTGCTTAGTTTTACCGAAGTTCCCTAACACCGCTTGTGTGTTTCAACTTTCTAATGAAAATTTGATCAATATCGTGCACACCAATGGTTTTAGGGATCTCGATGTGACTAAGAAATGGAACCCATATACATCGTTAGAAAGATGCGCCGTGATATTGAGGTGTGTGTTGATTGTATAATGATATAGTGTGTATTGTTCATGGCATGCCACACTCCTTCATTATCCCATTCAACACATACACTTTTGTAGAATCGATAATTATTTATTCGGCACACCTTGGTACTTTGAGCTTCCCCTCGAAAACCCATTCCTATGTCACTGTCATAGCAATAGGTTTGGTGCAAATCTTTGCAGCCATTTTGTAGACATGGCAATGGGATTTCGAGTGGACGCCAAATTACTAAGTCGCTCCACTTGCTTGCTTATAACATATTGACATTTAACTTTTTTTGACCATCTCCTTTACATGTATAAACTCTATTTTGTTCATAAGTGTCTTATTTGATAGAGGTCAGTGATGATATATCTTAATAAATCAATCAAATGATGTGATTTTCCATGTCTTGGCGTGGCAATTCTATATTGAATACTATTGCAGCCATGCCGGTTATATCCTCATGTTTTGAAACTTTTGATTTATACAGATCCATCCTCATTATTATGTGCAAAAAATTAGTCAAAATTTGTTTGATTGTATGAGGTAGATGGTTGCTCTGATATAGGCTTTTTGTCTTTTCATCGTTGTAAAATTATTTTATTTTTTGTTACATAGTTTTCCTTTGTTAACCTGTAGAATCGATAATTATTTATTCAAGACACCTTGTACTTTGAGCTTCCACGAAAACCCATTCCTATGTAACCTGCATAGGAATGGTTAAAAATTAGTCTTAATTTGTTTTATTGTATGGTAGATGGGTTGACTGTATAGGCTTTTTGTGTGATTTGTGATCGGTGTAAAATTATTTGATTTTTTGTTATATAGGTTTCCTTTGTTAACTTTTTGCATGCTACTGTGTTAGGACATCGTAGTCGTTGGATGTTGAAAATCCCATTCAAACCGCCTTAGCATATCGCAGAGGATGATCAAGTTTTATTTCAAGCATAAGATACATGTTGCTTGAATCTTGTGGGCGTGTTCCACAAAAATAATTCGTTGCCTAAACATTTGGTTGATTGTCTGTTGGTTGATTGTCTGGACAAAGTAAACATTTGTATGTGATCTTGGAAAACAATTTGTAAACAGTAATGGTGGATGGAATCACCTGGAAAACAGCTTTAGTAGCGGGTTATGTTTACCCAAAAATTTTGTATTTCCTCCCGGATAACCTTGGGTTTATGTATACCCACTTTGTAACCACTAATGGGGGATGGAATTGTCTGTTAAGTAGCATGTAGTTGCGGGTTATGTATACCCAAACATTTTGTATTTCCTCCTAGATAACTTTTGGGTTTATGTATACCCACTTTTATTTCTAGTGAATTCAGGTTCATATTTTCCTTTCTTGCCATGCTTTATTACAACAAAACATTTCATTCAGTAGCAAGGTAGCAGTCCGGATTCAAAACATACATAGTATTGTCACTACTTTTCATCAATTATGATTCATCCAAGTTGTATGGTTCCATGCTCCAATCCATTTCATCGTCATCAACTGTACCATCATTATCAGACAAATTATGTTCGTTTTCTATCACCAAACCGGATGATATTGAAACACCTTTGATGGTTGTCCGCTACTTGAGCTTCCCACGCATTCCTGTAAATTTAATTCAAAGTTAACAAGATTATAGATTTGGATAGTTAACTAGATTACACATTTGAATGCAAATATTATTCAATATATGACCTTTTTCTTAGGTAATGGTTCCATGCATGATCGTCGCGTGTCCAGAATGTGGCACCTTCCGCGATCTTGGCTGTGGCTTGCTTCCTCTCCTTGAGATTTTATATGATCTTTGTTTTTGGTCTTCCCATTGGTTCTTAAATGCTCTAGGTGGCTTGACTTTTGCAACCATGAGGTTTCTCCCAACTCGAGGGTTCCCCTATGGGATAAACCAACCCTTGGTATGTAGCTTTTAGCTTGGTTTTCTTAAACCAATCCCAAGCCAAATGATTACAATCCGACAATTTAAAAATCTAGCAACCGCTAACGCATAACCACACGGTAAAACCTAAAATTGCCATTTACAACAACTACATGTCCCATTGATTAGATTGACTATATGTAGTCTTCGACCATCCTCCACCTGATAAAGTTTTGCGCTCAATGCCTCTTACAATCCAAGTTATGCTTTTAACATTCTATCTTTACTTTCAGAGACCAATCACTAAGCTCATGGGTGCATCTAAAACGCCAATGCCTATATATTAAAAAATATATATATATATATATATATATATATATATATATATATATATATATATATATATATATATATATATATATATATATATATATATATATATATATATATATATATATATATATATATATATATATATATATATATATATATATATATATATAAATACTTACTAGAAATAATCTTTATCTTGATATTTTTCTCGTTTATCACAATACCACTTTTGTAAAAGCTCTCGATACCACTCCATTAGCATTGTAATTGGTACTTTTCTGACAACTCTTGTAAGTGAATTTACCGACTCTGACTCGCATTTGGACGCATATAGTTGTACCGCCTAGTAGGACAAGTATGCCCTAGACCATCTCTCAAGCCAGCCTTCCCAAGTTTCTTCTCAACACCTGGGTCTAAATGCATCAATAGCGTAAAAGTGCCGCATTAAAATCCTCCTTAGTGTAAGCTTTGCATGTCTTCCAATACAAACTCCCAGCTTTCTACTATTGTTTAAACCGCAATTCATCAGCGAGATGCCTACAACAATACCCATGAAATGAATTTGGGAAGACTATTTTACACGCAAGTCCAATTGCATAATGTCTATCAGATATGATAGCCAAACTCGAACTTCCCTATGCATTCTTTCAACTTCGACAAAAACCATGACCACGATTCCCCCGTCTCACCTTGAGAAACACCCGTAGCAATTGGCACAATTTGATTATTACCATCCATTCCAACGGCACGCAAATTTGTTCCAATGTACTTCCCTTTAAGATGTGCTCCATAAATTATTAGCAATGGTCGCAAGTGGTTTTTAAGAAACTTTGAATCTGTTTGATTTTACAAAATATTAGTTGTACATTAATAGAATACCACAAATATCTACAAAAACTGTGCTTTAACGCATAAACAATATACACATACTTACCGCAACACCAAAGGCGATAAAACACATCTTAAAGTGTCCTTTATTATCAGTGTCAATATGAGTCACCGCGTGACCGTCATTTGCCAACTTTAGATTATGACAATAATAAGGCAATTGGTGAAACGATTCCGTAGGATAACCACTGAGCATCTCCAATGCTCGGTTTTTTCCACCCCATGCTTTTTTAAACGAAATGTCTATTTTGAATTCTTGAGCAATATCTTCTTGTATGTCCTTTGGAGTGTAGATTCGACTCTTATCTCTCAATTTCGAAGCGAGAAAACGTCCCAAAAATTTTTTTGCATTAATCGATTAGGAAAAAATTGAGTTTTTGGACAAGTGTGGACACGTCAAACTTTGCCTAATTCCCATTTAACACTATTTTTCAACTTAGACGACACTATTTTCCATTCGCAATCTTTATTCTTACAAATTACATCATACCTTTTTTATCGATTTTCTAACCTTAAATTCATACCCATCTGTAAGAGCTTTTTAACCAATTGCATACATGCATAAGTCTTTGTTATCAAATTCCCAAATTTTATAAAGGATACAAGAGCTATTATTGTTGTATATTATGTTATTCAGGATCTTGATATTAGGCATCGGGGATCGTGGACAAGGCATATATACTTAATGTATTTGTTTCCCATTTATGTACGAATTGATCATTTGAAGGAAATGTAGGCCCAAAATTAACAAAAGGTTCATTTTTTGGTAGATTAGACGTATTGACAAATACATTTTATTGTATTTGATAATCAATATCAAAAGGTTCATTTTTGGGGTAGGATGTATTGAAAAATTCATTTTGTGGTATTTGAGCATTATTGTAAAAAGCATATGGTTCAAAATCCTCATGAAATAATGAATCATTAAGGTCGAAATCTAAATAGTTGGAAGAGCATGGATTTACCTTTACGTTTTTGACAACCATTTTAATTAAAAGTTTCGTATGGCAAAATGGCCTACACACTTCATTAACTAAAAAATGCTACATCGTCATCATCAACTATGTGGACCGCCTCGTGTGGCATTTTGTAAGAAAAACTTAAACGTATGCTTTTAAGTTTGAACTTTTTTCAACGAATGAGAATAACCCATCGTATGTAATATCTTTGCATAGTGAAACACCGAATGGATCTATCTTCAAAAACAAGATATACACGGAATTTATTATCAGAAATACTTATATTTATTGATTGACTATATATTCCAATGGAAATAAAAGGCAATTTATATATACAATATTAAGAATAAAAATTAACGCTCAACCGACGACGGGCCGATCTGCTTCGACCATCCAGACTTTTTGGCTTGGAAAAGAAAATAAATATGAAGTGGTAGTTAGAGTATTTAATTTGAAGTACATAACATTAAATATACACCATTAATACTCCCTACCCTAAATTAATTAACAATAAAATTCAACTGACCGACGGGCGCCGACCGTACGCTTACAAATTCGCCAATTGCATTATTTTTGTTTTGAAAAGTAAATAAATATGGTGTAGTTAGAGTATTTAATTTAAAGTACATCACATTAAATATACACCATTAATACTACCTACCCTAAATTAATTAACAATAAAAATTCAACGCCGACCGACGCCACAGCCGACTGCAAATGCCGACCACCGGTGCACTTTTTATTAGGAAAAGTAAATAATTATGTGTGTTTAATAAATGTCTTTAATAAATATGTATGGTAGTTAGAGTATTTAATTTGAAGTACATAACATTAGATATACACAATTAATACTACATACCCTAAATTAATTAACAACAAAAAATTCAATGTCTTTAAAAATGTGGAATGCGTTTTTTTTTTCGTTTTATTTATTTATTTATTTATTTTGTATTTTTTTATTTTTATTATTTTTTTTACATAATTATCTTGGTTATTTTTTACGCAAATGATAAACATTTAAAAAGATAAAATATTTACAAAGCGATAAGAAATTAAATGCGTACAAAATATATTACAAAGCGATAAAACATAATATTACAAAACGATAAAACATAACATTACAAAACGATAAAACATAATATTACAAAGCGAGAAAACATAATATTACTATATTAAACCCTACAAACTACTCGATCTGTAATTTTCTCAAATCATGATAAAGCTCGCGGAAGTAGTGCAGTTGATTGATATGTGTGGTTCACTGGATCATTCATCATTTCTATTGTTGCCTCCAATACTTTTATCTTATTAGTCAACAACTTGCAATTTGAGCATCCTCGCATTTTGGGATTTGGTTTTGAGGTTTCTAATATCTTCGTATGCGGAGGATCCCGTCATATAAGTTGAAGGCGATGAAAATACCGTGAGAACCGATAAGTAGACGGATACGCTCCTCTTCCATAAAAATTTTACATCCATGATCTTCTTCTCCGGTGCCGTTACATAATAGATTAAATTATTTCTACTACCATATACTTAATATATTACACAAATAACAAACACTTATAATTGTTCACCTTGGATAAAGGACATGCATAGTATAGTTGGCCAAGGCTGTGACTTCGATATGATTGTCGCAAAACTACATTTCCTTCTCCACAAGGACACGGAAAAGCTTCATATTCACCATCTTCATGATAATGGGGCTTTGTATGTTTGTTCTTTTGAATTTCGTTGTATATATTGTTATATAATAGAATGGAGAAATACATGTGTAAGTATATATAGTATATTATTTTGGTGGGAAATATTTGGCGGAAAAAGTTGGTGGGAAATAATTATGGAAAAAAATAGGTGGGAAATATTTATGGCGAAAAATTGGAAAAATTTACGTGAAGTTTTATGAAAAATATAATTTAATATTTATATAATACATGAATGAATGCACTCACATTAAAACCACCTACCCTATATTAATTCATATTTAAAAGTCAATGATCGACGAATCGAATTATGCCGACCTGTACGCTCAATTAATCGCATGGACTTTTGCATTGGAAAAGTAAATAATTAAGTGTGTCTAATAAATGTCTTTAATAAATACGTGGTTTAGTTAGAGTATTTAATTTGAAGTACATCACATTAAATATACACCATTAATACTACCTACCCTAAATTAATTAACAATAAAATATTCAACGCCGCTGACCGACTCGGCCGGGTCTGCTAACTCATCGCACTTTTCATTGGAAAAGTAAATAATTAAGTGTGTCTAATAAATATCTTTAATAAATATGAAGTGTAGAAGTTAGAGTATTTAATTTGAAGTACATCACATTAAATATACACCATTAATACTACCTACCCTAAATTAATTAACAATAAAATATTCAACGCCGACCGACGGCGCTACCGAGAGGTCGCCGACCACTCGGTATTTTGATTGAAAAGTAAATAATTAAGTGTGTCTAATAAATGTCTTTAATAAATATAAAGTGGTAGTTAGAGTATTTAATTTGAAGTACATCACATTAAATATACACTAATAATACTACCTACCCTAAATTAATTAACAATACGCTCGACTGGGGGCTGCTCGACCACTTGTACTTTTTGCGTTGGAAAAGTAAATAATTAAGTGTGTTTAATAAGGTAGATTAATAATTATGAAATGGTAGTTAGAGTATTTAATTAGGAGTAAATGTAGTTAGGTGTGTTTAGTTAAAATTTAAAATACAACATTAATTCACATTTAAAAAACATTAAAACATTAAATCGTACGAATTACATTAGGAAATCGATAAAAGATAGAACATTAAAACAAGTACACAAGAAAATTGAAATAAATAAACCACTAACACCATCGCTAAACAAAAGATGAACTTCCGAACACCAAAGACCAATCGCTATCTTCAAGAAGTGTATCTTTGGGGAAAACCTTAACCAAATTTTTATTGTGATGTTAAGATAATGGCTAGATTCATTGGGAGAAAATAATAAACAAACATTTTTAGTATCAAAACAAATTTCAACAAGAATCGCCTTTACAAGCTTCTCATCCAGAAGACTTTGTGATGAATCAACCCGAGATTAAACCTGAAACGTCTTTCAATGTTACTGTTAGATCACCCAACACATTCGGAGTACATGACTTAATTATCCTAACAACCTTCTCAACTTTCCCTTTTTGCAAAATTTTTTTATATCAGCAAAACAACCAACCAATATCCCACCAAGAACTTGCATAAACTCAACCGCATGAACCCATGGCCCACTTTTAAAATCATAATCCTCGCCCTCATCATAAACAACTTTCCTAATATACTCCTGTGTCATCATCAAACCATCATCCACACCCCCCCCCCCGAATATCAGCAATTTTAGGACCAGGTATTTTCCTAACAAACTTATCAACAATAGGGCTTCCATATGAGACCATGTTTTGAGTCGTAGCGGAAATTCAGAGATCAGAGTCATCTATATCAAGTAGTTGTTCCCATTCATCATTTGGTGGCGAATCCATTTGGTGGTGGCGAAAAGTTTGAGAGAATTTTGGATGAGAATTCCCTATGCTATGGGGTCATGTTTATATGTGATTATCATCTACCCTATCACATTAAATATAGCATCTGCCCAACTACTAGTCGAGTGGTCGAAGCGATTTAATTTACTAGTCGACAGATACAAGATCTTATTCCCTAGTTTCAACATTCAAAAATTAACCATTGCAGTTAAAAGTTTTGAACTTGATAAAGATCTACCCAAAACACGTAATCTTGATCTTGTTCAATGTTTTATAAATGAGTAAAAGCCACACGAAATGTATCGAAATAAGAAGAAAAAAATAAAGTTTTCAACACATTTGTTGAACCATTACACATGCGTAATAGAAATGTTTAGAGTTTAACCAGTTACACAATTGTTGAACCATAATCTACAAGATACATGGGAAATGAGATGTTTCACCAATGCCTACAAGATACAGAATGTTTTAAGTTTAACCAGTTACACAAATGCACAAATGCCATAGCCAAATGTTTTAAGTTTTCACCAGAAAGCCACACAAATTAAAATGTTTAGCGTGCCATTCATTTAGGATTTTGGAACTGAATCTTGTATTTCCGAAAAATTCGGACAGATGCTCACGATATGCCAGTGCAGCTTGAACTGTGTCTTTGAAGTGGAGTGGAATGTAATAGGCCAACCTGTATAGAAATATAATGACCCAAACACCACAATCCCCATACCTCCCACGTTGTATAGGGACATTTTCTCAAGATACCGAAAAGGAAACGGAGTAGGAATTGGGATCTATATTCTTCCTCGCCATCACCTCACTCTCTTCCAGATAAATCAGTAGTTGAGCTTGAAAACGTCGCCTCATATTTAGCCACCATGGACGGTCTTCAACCTGCCTGCTCCCAAGGCTATCATAAAGCGTTATAACACCAAGCTAATACATGAATTCACCTGGCACCAGGTGTACATCAGTTGACAAATGGGGAAAACCTACAAAAGTAGTAACGATAACCAATCAGAAAAGCTTTTTACCAATTGACATCGTACCTTTTTTACAAAATCTCTAAGTCTTAATTCTTAATGCCTAAATTCTACAAAAATCCGAGAACTAAAATACACACCTTTTCAACACCTTCACGAAACCACAGGATACCATCGGTCACCCCGTCAAGATAGACACAAAAGCATTCGCCTGCCAATGATCTGTGGAGCAAAAGAATGGGCTAACCATGACCCCATCAACATTTGCAGGTCTAAAATGCATCATCAAGTCAACCCATAATCCAATATGCTGTAATTTAAAAATAGAAAAAAAGCAACATTAGCTATGATCAACCTGATATCACATATATTATTGGCTTGTAATAGTTACATATATTATTGGCTTGTAATAGTTACATACCGAATCACATAGCCAACCGGGCTTTGGCGCCCCTCGCCCAATAATCCTAGCCGAATTGTAGATTGGCAGTCGTATCCTCACGCCCCATGGGAAGCGTTTAAATAACTGCTGGTCCTCTCTTTCTTAATCTTCTTTTGACTGTCAATCCACAACTGAATGATTGGGTGGACCCAGGCTCTATACTTTGTCGAGTTATCATTACGTTTGAGACTCTGCAATATCATAAATTTAAATCAAATAACCTAAATAATTGCAATTAACATTAAGAACAAAAATATGATATCAATACCTCTTTCCAAGGTCGGAGTGATATTTCTTTCCCATTAGGTCCAATGACCTTGGGAATATCAGGTTTAACATGTCTCTTTTAACGCTTTCTTAAAACTCTTAGTAGTTTCGGTCTCAGCCGCATATATGGGTCATGGAACACCTTGCTCAACTTCTTTTCCCGTTGAAAAGGGACTCTATTACAGTTGTGACCTTATTTTCAAGAGGGTTGAAATTCTTAAAACCAAAGACATTAGTGGTATGGTAATTAACTCAAAAAGAATAAAAGTCGAATTGCATGAATGTCCATGACAGTTAAAATTTAATTAGATAACATGTTTAGCATGTATTTACCGGATGATAGCGACTCTAACTTTTGCTCACTCTTTATCTCCTTCATCCCAACATCTTCATCGTGGTTGCCCCTCCTCATCATTCATCACTACACATGTTGCTCATCATCAAAAGACATCAAGTCTTGAAAAAAGAGTTAAACTTGATTGAATGTCCGTATTGGTTTATAAAATGATACAATTACACCTGCTCGACTATATTTACCTCAATCGATAGACTCTAACTTTTTCACTCTAGCTCCTTCATCCCAACATCTTGATCGTGGTCTCGTACCTTCATCGGAACATCTTGATCAAGGTCTCGTGCCTCCTCATCATTCATCACGGGCACATGTCGCTCATCATCAAAAGACAACAAGTCCTGAAAAAAGAGTTAAACTTGATTGAATGTGCGTATTGGTTTATAAAATGATAAAATTACACCTGTTCAACTATATTTACCGCATTAAAAGGAGACTCTGGGTATTGTTGATCATTTATCACTTCTTCCTTCATTGGAACATGTTGATCATCATTCATTACATGAAGATCCTGAAACAGCTTAACATTGCGTGACAAGTGACTTGGTTAAAATTACAATTGATTAATCTCTTCAACGTATATTTACCTTCATCGGGACATGTTGCTCATCCTTTCTAACCTCAAATTGTTTATCGTGATGATAAAATGAGCGTGTAAAAAAGGGCAAATCTTAGGCATGCATTTACTAATAAAATAAACAAAATAACATGTTATATACTACCGCCAATGGTCGGAGGTGAGCCAAAGAGGTTGCCTAATACTTCTTGAACATCTTGTGGACAAATCTCCACCGATCGGTAAAATTCATGCCAGCTTGACTACAAAAAAGAAAAAATAGATATTACTATTCTTGAAAGCAATCAACATACGTAAACCATATATTATATGATACAAATACTATTGTAAACAACAAACCTTTGAATCACGATGCACATCCATATTCTCTTCATTTTTAGATGGTGTCTCAGAAAATACAAGAATGTTAAATAATTGGTTTACTAATTAAGGTGACTAAATAAAGAAAAAAAAAACAAAAAAAAAATAAACAAAAACAAAAACACACAAAGAAAAAAAGCACAAAAGTTAAATTAGATCTATTATACATAACACTTTCGTAAACATACAAACAACACAGCCTTACAAACAACTATCTTAACACGTAACAACTATCTAACAACAATACTAAAGTCTATCTCGATATACTAATATACCGAACAACTGATAAGTAAGAAGAAGAAGAAGTGATTCGTTGAAGGAGATCATGAATAAGGACCCCGATCCGCTTCGACACCAAGATTAATAAGTTCTTGTGACCAAACTTGGAAGACTTCAAGTGTGTGATCCATTTGATAGGGCTTATCACTTCAAAACCGGATATCCGCTATTCGTAAATCCAATTAATTTCAATAACTGGGAGTAAAATGTTAAATAGTGTTTTAACGGATTGTAGTTCGTTAAAAGGACCCAACGTTAGCTCCATATACGAACGGTGCCACTCATCCCCTATCATGTTCCCAAAAATAACAAGAGACTCTCTTAGCTTTGAAATATAGAAAGGTACGGGAAGCCGAGTTGTAAGCGTCAGTATATCTATGATGAAAAATTTATACTTAACCAAATCAAAGGACACAATCATATAACGTTTATGAGAAGTAACACCATCAACACCAAAAATCCTTCGTAAGCCCAATATATAAAATTACCAATAACCACCGACTTGACCGCTTAAGTCGGATTGATTGACGAGGAAGATGTTCGTTTTCTAATTTTGTCCATCACTGGGAGCTCAATGTAAATACTAAAACATTTAACGGTCCATGTTCATGAACCGAATAGGAAATCCTTAGAATGGTGGGGTTAAAAGTGTCGATTCACACCAAAACCCACCGCAACTTTATGAGACTCATATTGACTTGACCAAAGAGGAGTACTATAGCAATCGATTTTCTTATTGATGGGTTCCAAAGAACAACCATCTTAAAAGCATCAGAAAAACATATCAATCCGTGAGAGTTGCCAATCGGGATAAGATTCAAATATATTAGATTTGTACGGCGAATTACTTGAGGAAGAGTTGGGAGAAAGCTACGTTGTTGGGACAAATTGCCATTTTGGTCAATAAAACATATAAATTTTGTCTCAAGAAAATCCTTCTTATAAGGAATGAACACGGCTGACTAGGGCGAACACCGAAACTGACAATGAAGTTGGTGCTATCAATAACAGACTTCCATGTCTTTGAAATGGTTCTAAACTGAAGTAAAGATTTGACAGAAAGTTTGTTAATGATTTGCATTTGAATTTCAAAAGGTATGTTGTCAGACATTTGCTAATGTGTTTAGAACTTAAGTGGGGAGGTGGAAATGAGTTGAGTAACAAGTAGTGTGATAAAGAAGTCTTTAAATACTACACTAGTGTCATAAATGCTAGTGTACTAATGACATAAATACCTATCCTAATGTGTTACTCACAAGTCAACCACCAACAATTTTATATAAAACATATAAAAAAAGAAATAAATGTGTCAAAGGGTTAAAAAGTAATAAAACCTCTTTCAACGGACGTCAAGAAAGTCGGATGGCTCACCAATCGCCGCTAACACCATCAGTCTTGAAATCGAATTAACTTTTTCAGTTGTAAAATCTGCTTTTGCATACTAGCCATCCGAGACACCAGGGTTGATCTAGGAGGCATGTCACCATATTCTCAATTCACTCACAAACATCGGCTTCAATTGTTTGAGCATTTCATGAAGTCCATGAATCGCGTTGCATACTATACACTTGACCGCCAAGGCTTACGCTAGATGGCATCTGTTCATCAATATGAGGCATGACTTCATCCACATACCTACGCACCTCTGTACGGATATGTGTCGATCGATGAACTTCAGACGCAACAGAAGATCTTTTATGCACGTCATTCACCCGCTCGATGATGTACTATATCTGTTGTGGTATTGTGGGCTGGAGTATGTGGTGTATCGTGGGATGGACTATGTGGTTTATCATTCAAAGACCCCGTGCTTGAAACTTCTGATGTAGTCTATACTTGAAATCCACCAAAGCTTATTTTTCTCAACATCTGTGAATAAAAATTATTATCCAACAACCCATGCTATAGGATACAATATAATAATCCTATTGAATTCTTGTAAAAGCGTATATTATCACCGTCAGGTAGGAGGCGAACAATCTGATTACCAGAGAAAAGAAAATCATAATCTGTCTTATCAAACTTCTACCCATCATCCCATGCAAGTGCTCTAGGGATCACACTATCATCTTTAAACCACCAGTTTGTAGAATTGGGGAGGGTTTCCAAAAGCCAAATCTGCAAAAAATTATACAATACAAAGTTATAAACATCGACTTATTAGTGCTAAACTATTTAAATACTCATTATCATAATTGTATACTAACCTTGAGAGCAAACACAAATCCACAAAGAGTATATGTATGTATGTATTCTTTTCCCTTTGTAGCAATTTCAGACAAGTGTCTGTCTCTAACCTTCAAAACGACATTGTATACCCTATGGTGAAACTCAACCCAAATATACTTGCCCCATGGAAATGAATTCCAAGCATACAAGTCATCCACTAAACACAGATCTCGCGGGAATGATGGCAGTTCTTTCCTGTTTGCCCATGAAAATGTTCTCTAAAATTATCAAAAGGCAAATGCGTAAAGATCATCATTCAAAATCTCACAAAACTTGAGAGGATCATTGAGAATCAGAAAAGTTCGGTCTTTATGCAAGTTATTTTGACATGTCGCCTTTCTTTAAGAAAAAGTAACATGCGCTTAGCAAAAGCAGATTCACACCCCTTTAAATGACCCATGGAAATGTCACCAAATTGAAATCCTGATATCAAGCACATTTTCTGCCGACCAAATTGTAAAACTTTTTGCCCAATATCGAAATACAGTGGAGTATTTATATCATGATTTTCCACTTGTCGTTGATGTTGCAGTAAATAATGCAGCAAGTGATTTTTACATGGTCATAGGATTTTAAGTTTAACCATTGGCCAAAAATCGTGCTCTTAAAAGGTTAAGACGCTCAACATAATCTGGGTTCGAGCTCAACTTTTGCTTTATTGATTTCAGGAAATGCAACTTCGTTCTCGTACTAACCTTGGCTGAATACACCTATAAAAATTGAAAGGGGAATTTATATTTACAATTAAGACATTAACACATTACAAATAAGCATATTACAAAGGGCAAAAGCAAACACCCAAAAACATGATCTTTTTGAGGGAAATTCATACCAATGTAAAAAATATATGATCTTTTTGATTATGCTTGTAGCAAAAGATTAGTTTTCCTTAAAAAGAAGTTCTAAAACTTAGTCAAGACTAAACCTTAAAAAATACCCTAACAAACAAAATAAAAACCATAATAAGCACAAACGAAATAAGCAGTAGTGAGCTAAAAACCTTAATAATCTTTGCTCAAACATTCACCCACAATATACTTTTAGCAAATTACCAAATAAGTAGTAGTGACCATAAACTAGCAATTTAAAACCAAATCAAACCCGTAATAAGCAAACCCTAGAATAAGCAAACCCTAAACACAAAATATTCAAAATAATAAATGAAAACATAAAACAAAAACACTTACTTGTCTAGCAGCCATGATCGAGAACGGATCGAGCACTTCGTGTGTGTTTCTGGGTTGTGTTTGATCTAGCACTCAAGTTGAAACGACGATCATCGACCACATATTTGGGTTGTGTTTGATCGATCTTTCAAGTGTGATTTTGATTGTGTGTGTGTTTCGTGTGTGTTTTTTTTTCAAAAGTTTTTATCAAAACAAAATTAAAAAATGAAAAACAAAAGTAAAAATTATTTTAAAATTAAAGTACACACAATCTAAGCAAAAGATTGTGTGTCCTTTCCCATGCTCCTTTTTACATTTCCAACGCAATAGATCGAGTTGAGTTTGAAGCACCAAGAATCGAGCGCCGTCAATGAAAGTCGAAATCGAGTTATATTAAAAGAAAAGGGATGTCAAGAACTTAGATTTGGGGAATATTTGGTGGGCCACGAAATATTAATAAAAGGTACAAGTGGGTGGACACGTGGCATACATATATGGGTTGAGCAAAGAATGAAAGAAATGGTGAATGACCAAAATTGAAAAATTGAAAGTGACCAAAAAGGGTTTTAAGGGTTGACTTTTTGGCCTAGTTTGGGAATTTGCTCATATTTTTATTAGATTTAAGATTATTTGAGAAAAAAAAATTATTTACGTGATCCATCTTCGCAATTTATTTTTATTTGATCTAATAAATGAGATTAATCCCAATAATTAAAAAAAAACAATTTTCATCCTCTTTTTTCAAATATTAATAATCCAGTCAAACCGCTAATCGCGTTTCGAAAAAAATATATCATTGCGACGAGCATTTAATTATCTTTCTATAGATAGGCACTTTGATATACTTTCGACAAAAAAAATCGTATTTTTCATGTTTGTTTTTAAGTTTTTTCGTTTTTTTACGTTAGTGAAATTTGCATTAAAATATCATATATGATTAAACACTAATTTGAATATTACATGTGATATTAGTGTTATATCATATATGATATGTAAGATCATTTGTGATAATGTAATATCACATATGATATACATATCATATCACATGTGATATCACATATCATATATGATTTTACACTAATATCACCAAATTAGTGTTTAATCCTATATGATTTTTTTTCATGCAAATTTCAAGTAACGTAAAAAAAGATGAAAAAACGTGAAAAAACAATTTTTTTTTCTTTTTTCGAAAGTATATCAAAGTGCCCGTTTATAGAAAGATAATTAAATGCTCTTCGCGACGGTGTAAATATTTTCACTTAACGATTAACGGTTTAAGAGATATTTAAATTATAAAAAATAGGTGAAATAATAAAATGTTTTTAATCTCAGCCATTGATTTCTTTTTAGATGGATGATAGAGATGAGTCCCTTAGTATGTAAGAAAAATTGGTATATAAAATAACTCTACTTTTTTTTATTAAGAGTAGATGATAGGTGTAAGAGTAGATTAAATTATGTAGGTAGATGATAGGGTATATATATTTTTATTAATGCTTTTAATAGTTATGTAGTGTATTAAATAAAGTTTTGTGGTAATAAATTAGTTTGTATGTGTAAGATTAAATATGAATGTTGAACGGTCGAAATTAATAAAAACCCCTCATCAGATTTTTTTTACCCAATCAATCAATTTTTACACACACTTTCATCTTATCTTCTATCTCTATACTTCTCTATCTTTTCTTATTTAACTTACAAAAATGAATCCCAATCAATGGATCAACAATATGCTCAACGATCCAAGAAAATCAAATACCGTCTCTTCAAATGCCAAATTCCTCATCTTCCTCTAACCCAAACACACCATCATCCGCATATTCCATAACCTCAAACACCCACCAACTTCCTTCATTCCCAAACCAATTCGTCACTTTTAATAACCCATTCGCCAGCTTTATACCCGACCCGAATTTCGTCTTATGGCAACAATTGCAACTTCAAGAAAAACTATCCCAAACCCAAATTTCCCAACAACAATCTCAATAACAAACACTATACCGAGCCTTATTTACACAACCCCAATTTTCCCAATAACAATCTGAATCCGAACAACCCGAATTTACCCAACAATCCCCACAACCTCAACAATCCGACGAGGGCCCATCGGATCCAAAACCGAAGCGAGGTCGTTGCAAGACCCAAGCCAAGAAACCCCGAGAAAAGAAAACAGACCGTTCGCTTTGGACCCAAGACGAGGAGTTAATTTTGGCAGAAAGTTACATACAAATATCCGAGGATCCGATTGTCGGGAACAACCAACAAAATGACACGTTTTGGTACAAAGTTCTCGACGAATACAATGAGCAAGCCAAGCGTAAAGGTTTGAAAGAGCGTAACAAGAACATGTTGACGGGAAAGTGGACTCCGATGAACCGAGAAGTTGGGAAGTTTAACTCGGTTTTCAAACAAACCGCGAGGCTTAGCGGCGAAAATGATGCAGATTTGATGACCCGGGTTCACATTTTGTATAAAGACGACGGCGGGAGAGATTTTGCTCACAAAAGCGCTTGGATTTTTTTGAGAGACAAACACAAATGGAGAAATCCTGATTCGACACAAGTAAGAAGAAACCAAGGCCGGCCAGCCGAAGAACCCGAGTTATTTGGAAGGAGAGAGTGGCAGATATACCTCTGTTGAAAGCTACATCACGAATTAATTACGTTGGTGCGGCGGCATGAAGGAGAGAGTGGCAGATATAAAAAAAATTCTTTTGTCCTAAGCCGAATCTTTGTAAAACCTACAAGTCATTTATTAATAATTATTTTATACAAATATATAGTAGTATAAAATAAGAGAATGTCAAGGCGAAGCTCTTGCGTTTATAAGACGTGTCATAAAGCGGCACAAAATATGAAAATATATATAATTTATATCATATTTCATATATATCGAGTTTGCAAAAAGATGTGTTTCATAAGGCGTGGCTTTGTAGAATGACCAAGACTCACACCTTTGCGGAGCTTTTAGAACCATGATTCCACAAAATGTAATAAGAACCCGACAATTGCGGCCTATGTAGTAAAATTAGGTATTCCTATTGGCTAGTAAAATTAACCTCAATTTGATTACATTATTAAATTTTCGTCTAATCTTAACTAATTATAAACCATTAAGTTTCTTAATTTTTTTTCTATACCTAAACATCATTGAACTTGTTGTAAAAACACGGCATTTATGTTAATTAACTTATCGAAAAATATGTGTTCAAGTTACTCAGTTAACACTGAAATTATATAAGTGTGTGCTTCTTATAAGTTTAATAACCTAAATGACAATTTTGAAACTTTAATAACTTAGGCGAAACTTTTTTTTTTCTTTCAAACTTTAGTACTTTACTTGTATATTTGTCACACCCCCAAAATGTCGCAGCGGAAAAGTAACTGGGGGCGTGACTTCATAGCCCAAAGTCGCAATATATAAAGAACAACCTTTACATGAGTCGTCTAAAAAGCACATCATTTCATTCATTAAAACAACTTAAAGTTTTCAATACGTCAGGTTCTCAAGTTTCACAGCAATAAAGGTAGTTTTTGAAAACATAATCAATGATGTTAAATCCATGTAGAAAATCTTCATGAATGTAACCGCGAGTCGGCGGATCTAGTATGGACTCCATGCATGCCAAACCAAGCAACTTACGAAACTAAGAAATACATGCTAAAAATGTCAACATAACGTTGGTGAGCTCATAGGTTTACGTAAAAGTAGTGTGGACCACAAGATGTTAGCATTACTTTTAGTAATAGAAGTGATGATCGTTCTACGTTTAGGAACTATTTAACGTTAAGGGACAAAATGTAAGAGTCTAGTATCGGGCTATAGGTACTAAGCTAATATGATACTAGTCTTAGTCTAATAGTAATGTAATCTAGGCTAAGCCTACGAGAACTAAAGCCCAATATCACACCCTCAAATTGGGTCGCAGCAGAATAGTAATCCGGGGGCATGACATTCATGGATACAAAGTTACAGTTATATTGAATGACCTACATGAGTCGTTTAGAAAAATACATCATTTGATTAAATAAGTCAACACAAGATTCAAAAACATAAGTTGTCAAGTTACGAAGTGGAATAGTAAAAGTAGTTTTGAAATAACAATAAAGTCAAATGATGTAATTGTTGATGCAAAGAAATCCTTGTGAATGAAGTCGCCAATGACGACTAGGGAAAATGGACTCCATGCAGTGCACACCAAGCATAGCTAATTACCTTAGAAATACATGCTAAAAGGTCAACATATTGTTGGTGAGTCCATAGGTTTAAGTAAATAGTAATCAAGTACGGAACACAAGATTCAGTACTTATGACAATTAAGTATAATGTCATGAAAAATAAATGAATACAATGCCCTAAGCTCATGGCCCTGAAGCTCAACGTAATAGTATGCAATCAAGCATGTATTAATAATTGTGCCCCATGTAAGTGTTTGTCAAACACTCAATAATAATTCGTATGGTATGCGTTCGTTTGGCCGGTACTATGGTCCAGTTGGTGCGACCAACCCGAACAGGGATGTTAACCCAATAGATCTATTCACAACATCCGAGCTTACAATTAATTAATGGTTCATGATTGTAGGGGACTTAAGTGGCGTACTAGGTAACGTAGGCATTGAACAGTCTTTTAGTACTAGTGTCCGCATAAAAACAAGCAGTGTATGCTCACCCGAGAGTTTAGAAAAACAATGTAAACAAGTAAAAGTGAAGCTATGGAAACTCACCTCAAGTAAGATAGTAATCTGATAACGAATAAGTCAAGCAACGAACGACAACGACTCTGAAAGGCGACCTAGTTAAATGTGGGTTTAACTTAGTACGATATTCTATGAAATGTGAGAATGCAAATGAGTGTTTTTAAAGACTCTGTATCACCACGACACGTTGTGCTTGTGTTTTATAAGTTAAAAGGAAACATTTTGTCTTTTTGTCGGTTTTTGTCTTTTACTCAGGTTTTCGTCTTTTAGTCGGGTTTTCCAAGTAATTATTATTTATTAGTCTTTAAAAGTATATTCTAACCATTTTCACATCCTTAGGAAAAATACACATTTATCCTTAAGTATAACTATTATTACGAAAATAGTTTAAGTGCAAATTTTCCAGTGAAAATTCGGCATGACCCGTTTGTAAATCTTGATTTTCCCATTTTTAACTATCCGAATCTAATGATTTTGAAGGCTTCTTATAGTTTACAAAAACTTAGTTTCACTATTAGTGTAGTTTTTATGAAAAATATAGTTTGCGCCGCAATCTTCAAAATAGCATAACTTTCTCGTTTTAAACCCGTTTTTAGTAATTCAAGCGACCACGTTTTCATTATAAAGTCTATTTTCTATTTTTCCATCCTATTGTTGAAAAATATGAGCTCATTTCTCCAGATTTTCGGTTTTGGGACAGCTATGTCCAAACAATGCATTTTATAACTTTTAAGCTATGTATTTAGCCACAAATACAACACCAAACTTGTCCTAAATCTCTTCCACCAATATTTATCAATTCCTAAACAACCAACAACTTCATACTAACCTAGTTTATCTCATCCACCAACTTATATCAAAATATAGCAATAAACCCGAATTAAGTCGCAAATCTTACATAAGTTAACTATGTTCATAAACTTTTTTTTTGAACATATGTACATAAACTTAAGGACAACAAGACAAGCATAACATGGTGATACACATTTTGAAAAAAAAGAGTATGTGTGTTGTGTATATGTATGCATATGTATTGTAACACCCCCAAAATACCGCAGTGGAAGATTATGTCATTGGGGGTGCTACTTCATAATAGAAAATACAAGTTATAGAAAACGACCTCTAAATGAGACGTTTTGAAAAGTTACCATTCGATTAATGAAATCAGAGTTACAAACATGAGTTCCAATGTGTTTTTACAGTGTATTGAATAGTAAAGATATAAGTATAAGTCTTCAAAACATGTCGTGCGACTCTATGCTCCAAGCTAATGCTAATTCCTTAAGATCCTTAGATAAACATGCTAAAGTGTCAACACAAAGGTTGGTGAGTTAATAGAGTTTGTTTAACATGAAAAGCCTATAAAGAATGTTCACATAGCAAAGGCATTGTAAATCCACTCAGCAGCAACTCCCGCCCATATAAAACTTGCAACCTGTGTGTTCAAAACCCACTGCTAAAAGATAGTACATATTATAGTGAAACACATATACAATCATAATAGTTCTCATAATTTCACTTAGTGTTGCTCCGTCAACAAAGGAGACTAAGTGTTGTTCAGATAAACATGTATACAAAGCAAAGGCATTGTAAATCCACGCAGTTGCAAGTCTCGTCCATACAAAACTTGTAACCTGTGTTTTCACAACCCATTGCACATAATATAGTTCATAATAAAAGCACCACGTATATAATAATTCAAGAATGCTCCGACAACAAGGGAGACTTAGCACGCTTCAACAAGGGAGACTCCTTTGTCACTCCACCACCTAGGCGAGATTTATTAAGAACACTCCACCGATATGGCGAGAATTTTCACGCTCCACCCATAAGGCGAGACTTGAGAAAACTCCACCGATAAGGCGATACTTTGCACGCTCCACCAAAAATGGTGGGACTTTAGGGTTATGAACGCTCCACCAAAAATGGCGAGACTTTAGGTCATAGTACGTATGGTATATTAAGTCCAAGACAAATCATAAGTTCGTAATTTATTTCCAGAGTTTGATTCAAGTTCAAAAGTTCAAGTAAAAAGAGTTCATAAAATAGTAATCAATTTAGTGCAAGTATAATCATGCATCCAATAAAGCGAGTAAAGTGTTTTGATAATCAAGTAAAATGTGTAACTAAAACGAGCATGTATCTTCCACTAAGAGTTAAAACAAGTATCAAAAAGAGTAGAGGCTATGACTCACCTGATAATAACTGATAAATGATACTAGCAAATTGGGTAGTGCTTCCGCATATATATTCAAAAATCTATTTCCTAAACCCATAAAACCTCTAAATTACCTCAAATCAACTCCAAAACTATCCTAATAGCTCCCATAATAAAAACCCATCCTTAGAATTAGCCGATCTATCCTTGCCAAAGTTTCAAGAAATTTCTGAAAACCACGACTCCTATCCACCATTGTGTAGCTCGTAATCCAACCGCGGAAACACAAAATAAACTAATTTTTTTTACGTACAGAATACTTATACCAACAACTTATCTGTATAACTCGGAGCTTGAAAATCAAGTATGGAGGAGGTACGGAGGGGGAAAGGTGGCGCACCGCGGAGGAGGAGGAGAGAAACGGCATCCGTAAAACACCAAAAAAGGCAAAACCCGAACATCTCTTCTTCTCATCTTCATATGGCCGAAATTTAGGGGGAAGGAAATGTGTATATTTTTCTGTGTAAATAATGAACTAGTTTTCATTCTATTTATAGGAAAATAATTAGGGAAAATGGTATTTTTGTAAATACATAGAATGACATTTTGGTAATTAAAGGACATTGGTAAAATGGTAATTTCAATATATTTTAAAAAATATCTAGATATTTTTCAAAAAATATATAGATATTTAGGTTAGATATTTATTAGGGTATTGAGTACATTGTTCATGCATAAAAATCGTGTAAAAGTATTTTTCGGATAACGTAAAAATCCAAAACTTGTGAAAATATTGTACGATGTGAAAAATACATATGTCTCTTGTTTGTAATATTGCTGGGATATATCGGGATGCATAAATTTCATTTAAACCTAAACGTAAAATTAAGACACGGTTACGTGAAACTTGCAAAAATGATCCGACGAATGGCAAACTCTCGGGATATCATGAAAATAGGTTAACTTACGAGAATATTAAATAAAATTTTCGGGAGTGAATAGTAAAAGTGAATAGTAATTTTCAAGAAAAAGTTGGAGTTTCAATACTGACCCGAAATATGATGAATAGCAAAAATGAATTGTGAAAATGAATAGTGAAATCCCGAGGATGAATAGTAACTTTTCAGGAATGAATAGTAACCAAAAAATGCGAATTGTTACAGTACCTACCCCTTAAAAGGAACTTCGTCCCGAAGTTCTGTTGATGTTAACTACTTAAGTGTGTGTCTAAGAAAATGCGTCAAAGATTATGTATTTGGGTTCCTTATCCAAAAATTTACCATTCTCGAGCATAACCCTCAAAATACCTTTAGGTAACCGATTTTTACTTAATCCCTCAAATCATCAGACAAGAACTGTCATGCGATTAGGCTAAATCGGTTTGAGTAACGACTTGACTCTTAGCTTGATTTTCGCAACTCATCAGACAAGAACTATCACTAGAATCAAGCTAGGAGTCAATATGTCAGAAAGGTAGGATTCAACATCCTTGAAAAAGGTCTTTTGAAAATTTGGCTCGGTTATGGAATTGTTTACACATATGAGACTATACTCCCTTCATTGCACGATTCTTCATGAGTTAGACATAGGTGATCAGGCTATGTATAATTTAGGAGTAACAGTACAATGCTTGGACTAATCGACTCATATGATGTTCAGTGTTTCAGTCAGTTCATAGAAATCTCCCTTAGGTGCTAAAATTACGAAAAAGTATAAAGTGTGCAACGCGGTAGAGAGGAAAGTCACAACATATAAAGGAGTTATAGTCTAGGATCTTAAATGCAACCTAGTTCTCTATAACCAATGCTCTGATACCAATCTGTAACACCACCAAAATACCTCAACGGAAGATTATGTCATTGGGGTGATACTTCATAATACAAAGTACAAGTTATAGAAAACGACCTATAAATGAGACGACCATTCGATTAATGAAATCAGAGTTACAAACATGTGTTCCAAAGTGTTTTTACAGTGTATCGAATAGTAAAGATATAAGTATAAGTTTTCAAAACATGTCGTACGACTCTATGCTCCAAGCCAATGCTAATTCCTTAAGATCCTGAGATAAACATGCTAAAGTGTCAACACAAAGGTTGGTGAGTTCATAGAGTTTATTTAACGCGAAAAGCCTATAAAGAATGGTCACACAACAAAGGCATTGTAAATCCACTCAGTTGCAAATCCCGCCCATACAAAACTTGCAACTTGTGTGTTCACAACCCACTACTAAAAGATAGTACATATTATAGTCAAACACATATATAGTCATAATAGTTCTTATAATTTCACTTAGTGTTGCTCCGTCAACAAGGGAGACTTAGTGTTGTTCAGATAAACATGTACACAAAGCAAAGGCATTGTAAATCCACTCAGTTGCAAGTCCCGCCCATACAAAACTTGTAACATGTGTGTTCACAACCCAATGCATATATTATAGTTCATAATAAAAGCACCATGTATATAATAATTCAAGAACGCTCCGACAACAAGGGAGACTTAGCACGCTCCAACAAGGGAGACTCCTTTGTCACTCCACCACCTAGGTGAGATTTATTGAGAACGATCCACCAATATGGCGAGAATTTGCACGCTCCACCCATAAGGCGAGACTTGAGAACACTACACCGATAAGGCGGGACTTTGCACGCTCCACCAAAAATGGTGAGACTTTAGGTCATAGTACGTACGGTATATTAAGTCCAAGACAAATCATAAGTTCGCAATTTATTTCCAGAGTTTGATTCAAGTTCAAAAGTTCAAGTCAAAAGAGTTCGTAAAATAGTAATCAATTTAGTTCAAGTATAATCATGCATCCAATAAAGCGAGTAAAGTGTTTTGATAATCAAGTAAAATGTGTAAGTAAAACGGGCATGTATCTTCCCTAAAGAGTTAAAACAAGTATTAAAAAGAGTAGGGGCTATGACTCACCTGATAATAACTGATAAATGATACTAGCAAATTAGGCAACGCCTTCCGCATATATATTCAAAAATCCATTTCCTAAACCCACAAAACCTCTAAATCACCTCAAATCAACTCCAAAACTATCCTAATCGTTCCCATAATAAAAACCCAATCCTTAGAATTAGTCGATCTATCCTTGCCAAAGTTTCAAGAAATTTTTGAGAACCACGACTCCTATCCACGATTGTGTAGCTCTTAATCCAACCGCGGAAACACAAAATAAACTA
This sequence comes from Chrysanthemum makinoi, assembly GCA_910596185.1. Taxonomy (NCBI): domain Eukaryota; kingdom Viridiplantae; phylum Streptophyta; class Magnoliopsida; order Asterales; family Asteraceae; genus Chrysanthemum; species Chrysanthemum makinoi. Next base: position 76,729,028 of record OU343220.1, read on the forward strand.
AATTTTTACGTACGAATACTTATGCCAACAACTTATTTGTATAACTCGGAGCTTGAAAATCAAGTATGGAGGAGGTACGGAGGGGGAAAGGTGGCGTACCGTTGAGGAGGGGGAGGGAAACGGCATCCGTAAAACACCAAAAAAATCAAAACCTGAACATCTCTTCTACTCATCTTCATCTGGCCGAAATTTAGGGGGAGGGGAATGTGTGTATTTTTCTGTGTAAATAATGAATTAGTTTTCTTTCTATTTATAGGAAAAAAATTACGGCAAATGGCATTTTTGTAAATACATAGAATGACATTTTGGTAAATAAAGGACAAGTGTGAAATGGTAATTTCAATAGATTTTAAAAACTATCTAGATATTTTGAGAAAATATATATATATATTTAGGTTAGATATTTATTAGGAGTATTGGGTACATTGTTCATGCATAAAGATCGTGTAAAAGCGTTTTTCAGATAACGTAGGGACATATCGGGATGCATAAATGTAGGGACATATCGGGATGCATAAATGTCATTTAAACCTAAACGTAAAATTAAGATATGGTTTCGTGAAACTTGCAAAAATGATCCGACGAATAACAAATTCTCGGGTTATCATGAAAATAGGTTAACTTACGAGAATATTAAATAAAAATTTCGGGAGTGAATAGTAAAAGTGAATTTTAATTTTCGAGAAAAAGTTTGAGCTTCAATACTGACCCAAAATAGGATGAATAGTAAAAATGAATAGTGAAAACTAATAGTGAAATCCCGAGAATGAATAGTAACATTTTCGGGAATGAATAGTAACCAGAAAATGCGAATTGTTACAGTACCTACCCCTTAAAGGGAACTTCGTCCTAAAGTTCTATTGATGTTAACTACTTAAGTGTGTGTCTAAGAAAATGCGTCAAAGATTATGTATTTGGGTTCCTTATCCAAAACTTTCCCATTCTCGAGCATAACCCTCAAAATACCTTTAGGTAACCGATTTTTACTTAATCCCTCAACTCATCAGACAAGAACTGTCATGCGATTAGGCTAAATCGGTTTGAGGAACGACTTGACTCTTAGCTTGATTTTCGCAACTCATCAGATAAAAGCTGTCACTAGAATCAAGCTAGGAGTCAATATGTCAGAAAGGTAGGATTCAACATCCTTAAAAAAGGTCTTTTGAAAATTTGGCTCGATTATGGAATTGCTTACACATATGAGACTATACCCCTTCATTGTACGATTCTTCCTGAATTGGACGTAGGTGATCAAGTATGTATAATTTAGGAGTAACAGTGCGATGCTTGGACTAATCGACTCATATAATGTTCGGTGTTTCAGTCCGTTCATAGAAATCTATCTTAGGTGCTAAAATTATGAAAAAGTCTAAAGTGTGCAATGCGATAGAGAGGAAAGTCACAACGTATAAAGCAGTTATAGTCTAGACTCTTAAGTGCAACCTAGTTCTCTATAACCAATGCTCTGATATCAATATGTAACACCCTCAAAATACCGTAGCGGAAGATTGTGTCATTGGGGTGCTACTTCATAATACAAAGTACAAGTTATAGAAAACGACCTCTAACTGAGACGTTTTGAAAATTTACCATTCGATTAATGAAATCAGAGTTACAAACATGAGTTCCAAAGTGTTTTTACAGTGTATCGAATAGTAAAGATATAAGTATAAGTCTTCAAAACATGTCGTGCGACTCTATGCTCCAAGCCAATTCTAATTCCTTAAGATCCTGAGATAAACATGCTAAAGTATCAACACAAAGGTTGGTAAGTTCATAGAGTTTGTTTAATGCGAAAATCCTATAGAACTTGTTCACACAACAAAGGCATTGTAAATCCACTCAGTTGCATATCCCGCCCATACAAAACTTGCAACATGTGTGTTCACAACCCACTACTAAAAGATAGTACATATTATAGTCAAACACACATATAGTGATAATAGTTCTCATAATTTCACTTAGTGTTGCTCCGTCAATAACTTATTTGAATGAATGTTGCATTTGCTAAATCATAGATGGGCCAAGTTGCCTGATTGACACCTTTATTCCAAAACCTTGACAGCCGACACATTTCATTGAAGTGCCTGACTTTGACCCGTTACTGCAACATTTATAACTTTAGCTAGACAAAATAACATAATATATTATAAGTTAGACACCATGGACTCATTAATAACATATATTAAGACTCTAAATGTAACTACCCGTTTGCGATTATTCGTTACCACATAACCAACTTTATGATACAGTTTTGAACATTCGCATAGAGTTAGGAAATGATACCTGGTATTTAAAGGGCCGAGTCAATGTTATGAGGTCTGTTTGTAGCAACAATGACAATCGCATTAACTCTGTGGTTCAAACCTGAATCGGTACACATTCATCATGTTGCAATGTGGGTGATACATGGACTAAAAGGAAAATAAAATAAAATAAAAACTCATTAAAGCCGTGGAAGACAGGAACTACTAAGCTCTTGAAATACCTCTACTCACACTCTAACTAATGTGACTACATAATTTAAAATTTGGCTTAAAGGGTGGCGTGTGCAAAAATAATATATTGATAGTTAAGTATCAACACAAGAGGGAAAAAATGGTCCAACATCATATCGTTTGCAAACGTTCACAAATGTTCCTGCAAGTTTTCGTAGGTTTGATTGTCCCCCTTACGATATAAAGAAATCTTGCTTTCAATTCAAATTATAGTGAGCATTTCAATCCGACTTTATTGATTCAAACAAATAAAAGAGAATGTTTAGATGGTAGCAATAAGCTTCTAAAATTGTCAACTTGACTTTTTTTCTCAAGCTAAGATCACATGAAATCTTTATCCCCACCTAAACACTCCAAGTATCATATTGATTCTATTTAACCCTAAGCCTTTTGTTAAAAAGTGCACACACTTGTCATTTTAAAAATAACGGCTCTGCTAGAGTTAACTAACAATGGCAAACTTTTTAAGTGTAAATGGACATGATCCATACAACCTGATATGGTGACTATAAAAGAAATAAAAGATTGTGCTCGTATAAACACGTTAATTGACTTAATATCTTCTATACACGTTGCCTCAACATACACATACGGGTTAGCACGGCCAAAAACGTAATTTCCTAAGATAGGTGTAAAGATTTAAATAACGAATTTTTGATAATCTAACCGTATACATAATCAGGGAACAACTTATCAATCTAAAACACTTGATAGTTGTGAACAAAAACAATGATATTTCAAATCATATACGAAGTAACATTTACCTTTAAGAGAGGTATTGGGGGCAAATCTTCACTTTCCATATACTTTGTTATATGGTCATCAAGATGTCTCTTTCAGAGGTTGGTTTAATCTGGTATCATAGGAAAAGTAACATAAGCTATAAAAGAAGAATATAAGCTTTAAACATATATATATCGGGTCTAAAGAGTCAATAGTCATCCAAGTTGTCACTTTAAAATACATGGATTATTGTTGTGGTAACTAACATTATGTAATAATCATTCGGCCACCAGTAAATAAATGAGCTAGTACCTTCTTCCATGCTGAACAGATTCCCTTGTGAACGTGGCCTGATTGTGTTTGCTCATACACCAATGCAAAAGTTACATGAATTCTATTTGGCGCAAACCTGAATTATGAAATCCATATTAATTTCACATGTCCTTTAAAAAACTATTGATATTTTCCAAAGTAGTTGTTGCAAACCAAGACCAACTCAATGTACTTACTTTAAGGAAGAATAAATTGAATAGTATAGGCTGCAAGTGTGGGCAACAGATGTAAAAAAACCAAGAGTAGACTTAGCTAATATGATGGCTTCCATGACCTCAAGGAGACTTATCTCGCTTGCAACTATCCACTGAGCATATTCATCCTGAAAAACATTAATGTAAGAAATGAACATTAGTTTACATATCAATAAGATTAACATTGATTCAAGGTATGTTGAAGTTAAAGGTCAAATAGAAGTCACTGCAACACTTGTTTTAAACGAATTTAAAGTTAAATTATATCATGGGTGGGGTGCCTCATGGTCAATCCAGTTGACATAATGGCAACTCCTCCTCCCAATATGCAAATTACTTCAAAGTTTACCAAGATTTAAAATGTCTGACCCGATAGTTCACATTCTGGTAATCGGCATATGCTCTTCAGATCCAACCTTCCTAGTGAGTGGTGGGCCTGGTATGAGTGTAAGTATCCCGCCTCTTCACAACCCATTGGTCTAAGACACCGAGTCAGAGAAGAGTGCTAGGGACACACTACATAAAAGAAAAACTCACGTGTTAACTGACCTAGCACTACCGAATGACTGCATCTGTTATCACCATCCTGGAAAACTGTGAACTTTTCTGATCTTTTGTTAAAACGTGTAGCAACATATAAATAAAAATTAATCAAACGCAGTTGAAGTTCTATATTTTAATGTAGTTTTTCGATTTCCTTTTTTTTCGTTTCTTTAGTAATTATAAATAATTTTACCATTTCCTAAAAAGTAAAGATAAACATACATCTATTGCACCACCACCATCGACCACCGTGGAATTTCACATGGCCGTCCTCACAATCATGATTGCATCGTGTAAACTTCACTCAGCTTCCTTAATAAACTATCAAATAAAAGTAACATATTAAATTCAACTTCCAGTATTCTTGAATAAAAGTAATATATTATAACAGAGACTTTAGGATCATGAGATACGATGTCTTCATTTTGTAGATCATGATCGCATGTATTCTTGGAAAGGTTATGATCTATCGTTCAGTGATCAGTCTGCTATATTGCTCGATAAACAAACTATTAATAAGTTAGTATTGATTATATGATTTTACTATGATATAATACCTTAAAAGATACTCGGCACAACTGGCTCCCTTGTCTTTTAAGATCAGGTAATCAAGAAGCACATGATGATTATAATACAACTGCTAACAAAGAGATTATAACAACGCTTATACTTTGTAATTAAAAAAATTGATGTATAATAACAGTAAATATGCATCAGTTTCAATTACCTCTGAAAGAAATATATGAAATAAGTGTACAGGATCAAAGATATCCGACAGTAGGTAAACCATATCCTTTCGGACGACCGAAGATGTTAGATCTTGGCTAATCTACTAAATACTCAAAAATAAATAACACAAATACAAAATAATCATCTATAAAAATTGGACTAAACTATATTATTTAGTTGCTCACAGTTGCATATATGTCAACTACAAGAGGGCTTTAAATAGTATATCATCCTCATGCATATAAAACTGGATAAAAGACTTGGTGAAGCTCTCGCGCCTGTCATCATATAACTCTGATTTCACAAGTATATTTCTAGGAAGCTGTTTTCTCAGCCAGTCATAAAGCGATAGGAAAGAAGGTCGCGACATCATTCCCCACTCTTCTTCCCTTTTCTTAAAATCAATCTAAATTCAACATAAACAAAACATTTGAGTATTCATATGTATATATAGAAGCTTTCTTAATAGTACGTGGGTCGGGTTGAGAAGAATTGTTTGTACCTTTATTTAGTAGGGTTACCTCTTGTTATTCATCATCATCATCATCCGAGATGAAATTACTAACCTTATTTTGCACATCATTAAGTATAGAAAATGAACAATTTGCTCCAATGCAACCCTACAAGTTAGAACTAATATTATTTTATTTGTGTATTCATGTACTGACCGATTTTATAATATTGTTGTTGCATGGTTCCTGTAAGAGGCATCGATTGTACTTTCGATAGTGGTTTTTCTTTTCTTCTAGAATGAATCTTGTACTTCCAGTTACAGATCAAAGAGGATGTAGGGAGTTACGTTTCACAAAAGATTATATGGTTATTGCACTTATAAAACTCAAATGATCATAAAACAACAGTTAACAAACCATTTAAGAAAAAATAATACTCAATGGTATTTAAATAAGATGAATCAGTTACGATGTTTTCACCGACTAACACTTCAATACCTAGTACTCGGTTGAGATGCCCAGCCTGTGATCTTTACTTAAAAAGCCATATCAGTATGACTGAACAAACAATATTATAAAAATTTGTATTTATCACACACACATTACATCATTAGCTTATTTATCAAACAACAAAACTAATGAAATTGAGAAAAGTACCATGGCTAGATTCAAAAGAGTTGGAGCTTGTTTATGAATCGCATCCTCAATATGCCTCATTTTGAGGCCTTTTATTTATTCCTGTATTCCCATAGAAAAAAGCATATGTGTAAGATCGTGTAGCACAAGATCAGTTACAAAAATGAAGGTTTAAAAACTGCATGGAAAAGAAGCAAAGTCACATAAAAACACGAAGAAATTCATGCACACAAAATATTTATACATTCTTGTTCAGCTTGGGAAGTCGTCGCATTCAGTGGCAGATGTTCATTTGCACAAACCAATCAAATACTCCATATATCGGACAACCACTTTCAAAAGCCAAACTGCCGTGCTATGCTTCAGTACCTAGTACTCAATGGTATTTAAAGAAGATGAATGAGTCCTCACGAAGTACTGGTTCCACCAACACAAGCATGTACCTTCAAACCAAGGTAGTCACCAAGTGCTCGCATAACATTCTCAATTTGTTGTGCAAGCTCACGAGTAGGAGCCAAAACCCACGTTTAGCACTCCACAAAAGAAACTAAAAAATAAGACAAAAAATATATATATGAAACTTGCCATAAGCATAGATGCCTTTCAAAAGGTTGTCTTGTAGACCCATGATGCAGGTTTTACTGACCAGGTCTTAATATTTATAGTGTCTCGTTATACCTATGGTCTACCCTAGTACACTAACGGGCAGTGTACCCGGTCGTGTGTAGTGTAGTAATCGGTAAAGCTGAGGTCGTCCCAAGAGCTATGTGTGTTGGATAATTACTAAGTCTAGGTATCACAGATTAATAATGGTTTAGATGGGGATTTAATTAATTAAACTACTAATGCAGAATAAGGCAAATAAAAGCAAATAAAGGATAAAGGGAAATCAATAGAAGAGAGTGGTGCTAGCCTAATGAATCCTCCTAGCTAGTTATATCTACGTCTACGTACTTCCAATTACTTCAGGTGGGGTCAAAGTCGAGAGGACAACATTTGGTTAATTCGCCTAACCTCGTCAGAAAGATGCCACCACAGGAGAAGTCAGCGCAACGCCATAAGTCATGTTGTCCCCTAAGCCGAGTCATTAAGTACTGCTACATGCTAGATTTATAATAGTGAGTGCCCGACCGTTAGGAACTTAGACACTACACCCCTAATTCTTAAGTTCATCCAAACGATAGGTGATCAGTTGGTTAAATCACACAAGTAGAAAGGGTCGTCAGTTGGTCATATCTTACCCTTCCCGTCTCAGTCCGCTCACCTAGGGTCAGTTGGTCATATCTCCTAGGCAATTGGCCTCTATAGCCATTCAAAACTACCGAACCAAGGGTGGCTACCAATAAACTATGCATGCATACACTTAGAAATAATTGTACGAAGTAAAGTAAACGCAAACAAAACAATTAAGGAATCATAACTAGGCTAGCACCAAAAGGTGCTTAGCCGCTCATATTAATCATGCAAACCAATTCAATATTCAAAGGTACGAAATATATGAATTGAAAGTAAAAGAAATATAAAACGCTAATACTTATCGTAGGGGAGTGATTTCTCCTTGGAGGCAACTCCGATGCTCCTCTAGACCGCTTGAGCTTTTCCCCACGCTCGAGTGTGTGTGTGGAATGGAATGAATAGAAATGCTGAAATTCGGGTATTTATAGGCCAGTCTGGTTATCAGCAGAACCCGATAGGAGTTACGCCAGTAACCTTCTACTTCTTCATAATGCACTAGATCTCTGCTGGTTATGGCGTAACCAAAAGAGTGGTTACGCCGTAGTCTTCAATAAGCTCGGTTACGCCATAGTTGATGAGGTTACGGCGTAAGTATCAGCGGCGTGGAACCTCATTTGACCTAATGTAGTTATGTTGTAACCTTTGGGAAGAGTTACGCCGTAACCTAATGATAAGTTGGCTTTCTCGAGTCACGCATAGTTACGCGTATGTGAGAGACGAGTTACGCCGTAACTTCTTCAAAATAGCATACTGTGATAAATCTTTAGATAACTCTCCAGTTCCACGTCTCTTTAGCTCCAATGCTCGTAATTTACCTGAAAGTGGAAAGCAATGGAAAACAAGCGTAAATCCATATAAATGATATAAACTACAAGCAATTTCGGGGGAAATTGAAACTTAATATTCAGGACTATTTGATGTTATCAAATATCCCCCCACTTGAACTCTACTTGCCCTCAAGTAGACCAAAATTTTGATCTCAAGGCTAAACCGTCAAGTCTTAACAGACTTAAAACAGCTCAGACACAAATGCAAATGAAGATCAGAGAATACAATGAATTCCCGGGTCGTTATGTCCCACGGAGACTCAATGGTGTGTCAAAACTTATTCAGACGATAGAATGATCACTAATGATAGCGATCAGAAAGGATTTGGATGGATAATTACGCTACTGAAAAAGGATATACATAAAAGCGACTTAAATACAAATTAAGAAAGTTAAAAAGATAAAAGATATTAAATAAACGCTATCACTATATTTAAAGTGATGAACGTTTATGATTTAAAACGAAAAACTTACGTTTAAATAAAAATTACGTAAACGTACAAAATAAAACGTGAAAACTACACAATATAAATCCTAAAAATATGAAAAATACATTTTTACAATCCTAATGATAAAAGAAAATTTTAGGAAAAAGCCGGGTATTTTTTCGACTTTTAAATTATTATTTATGATTTAAAAACTATTTTAATCTAATTTAATTATAAAAAATACTAAATGTTTTTGAAAAACTAAAATTTCTCTAAAATACTTTAAGTAAAACTAATTTTAAGAAAAATAAAAAAGTTGGGTACTACTTTTGGAAATAAGCTAATAATAAGCTAAATAAGCTACTAAGGCTAAAGACTGTTTTGTGTACTTAAATAAAAGAAAGTGCAAGCTATGACTGATCAAAGACCCTAGGGCGCTTGGTTTGAGTGTGTGGTGTTGTGTGTTTGAAGAAGAGGCGTGCCGAATCCCACCCCTCGCACTTTTTGCAAAACCATTTTTTTTTTTCAAAATTTCTTTTGCAACTTTTATAACACCAAAATAAGACTTTTTTGTGAAAACAACTTTTATAAAAACTAGAATAAGCAGCTCAACTCGCTTATTTACAACAGCTTCAAATGTACATAAAACAAACACCCTTAAGGCTTTTCAAGCAAAATGAACCATGAATAAGTACAAGGAAATGGAAATAAGCACTCATACACTATGCTAAATCTAAAATAAGCTATAAGAGACTAGAAAGCAATCTAGAAATAGGGATAGAAGCAGGTTTATGGGACTCCCTAAGCTAAAAGAAATGAGCCTTCAAGGATATGACAAGCTACTCTAACTAGCTAAATAAGCATTAATAAGCAAGAGTTAAGCTAAAAAACTAACTAACCTAATCTATGGGACTAATAAGCACTAAAGAGTCCTAAATAAGCTAATGGGAAACATGAAATAAGCTAAAATGGGATCCATAAAGAATAAAGGGGTCGAGAACAAGTGGGTTTTGGACGTGTTTGAGATGCAATTTTAAGCTAAACTAAACTAATCTAAGTTCAAACAAGCTACTGCTATGTTGAGAGGGGTATGTGGAGATGTGAGAAAAACTATTTGGAAAATATTTTGACCACAAATAAGCTAGGAAAAGTGTGTTCAAACAAAGCCTATGTCAGCTGTTTGGACAAGAAGACGTAAAAGCGAAATGAGCTTTTTTGTTTATAGACCAAACTTGCAACACTTGTAATCTAAACTAAACACCACTTTAAAAACTTACTCAAACCTAGAACCACTTTGACTTTGAGAGTCAAAGTGGATAAAAAACAATTTTTTTTTTTGACCCAAAATAAGCTTAAACCAAACACCCCTTTAACAATTCCAACATGCATTAAAACTAAGAACCTTGATTAAAACTGATTAACACGTAATCAAATGAATCAAACAAACTTAAAACTACATTCATTAACACCTTACAATCAGGAATTCATCTTAAACAGATTTGACTTGTATGTTTGACTTTTATTGACTTTGGATCAAAAGTGCTTAAAACTTGAAGGTAAACTTATAAAAAGCTAAGATAAGCTTATACAAGCTTATTTGAGCTTAAAATAAGTCGCTATGGTTTTGAGCATATGAGTTTGAAAATCACAATTGCAAAAAGAAAACACAATAACCAAACTTTTAACCAAACTTGAAATTAGTTCTTAAAAACAGATTACAATGGAAAATTAACTTAAGTTTGAATACTAGAAACACAAGATTACAGATTCTAAACTAAGTTAAGCTACTAAATAAAAAAACGACATTGAGGAGAAAAACTAAAACTAGCTACTTTTTGAACCGCTCTCCTTCTCTTTATAACTCCACATGCTTCCACTTGCACTCTGAACAGTTCCCACTTGAATTTGTGGCCATTGGATCACTTAAATTAATCTTGGCCTTTAAATTGAGTTTTGGCGGGAAAGTGTTTTATCCAGTGGGGAGGGTTGAGTGAATTGAGTGAGGGATCAATAAATGTATCTTGAGTTGTGATGAGGGGGGGACAAGGAGGGTGATGTGGAGAGGGAGGGGATGGATTCTCTGCGAAAAGGATAGCAGTAGTTAAGGTGAGACTTAGGCCAAAAGGGTGTTTGACCACGCCAGTGGGACCTAATCGGATATTAATAACAAGGGGGGTCAAAATGTAGCTAGTGACAGGGGTCCAAAAGGCAAGGGAGTCCAAAATTAGTTTTAAGGTTTTAAAATTGGAGGGACTTAAGGTGTAAATTCTGAAACTTCAAGTACCTAGGCTGCCAATTCTGAAAAGTTTCTCCAAGGACTAAAACTAACAATCTCAGAAAGTACAGGGACCAAATCTGTTATTCTCCAATTTTCCAGGGGCCAATTCTGCCAATTTTCAAACTTGGAGGACCATTTTTGTAATTTTCTCAAACTTTTGACATTTTTCACCAAAGGACTAAATTTGACAATTTATGATTTTAAAAAGACCTTTGGTGACTTTTCTTTTGAAATTTTGGCTTAGGGACTATTTTTGACAATTTTATAAACTTGGGGGACTAAAACTGCAATTTTTGAAAATTTGATATGTTTTTCATCTGATTTTGATATTTTTGCATTTAAAACACATAAAACACTTGTTTGTGATATTTTGATCATTTTGATATGTTTTTGAGTGTTTTCATGATTTTCTAGTTTATATTTGTACAAAATGATGAGTATTTGACACTCATCAACCCCATTGACAGATATGCTAGTCCCTAGCAATGATTTGAACTTTAATGTATTTTAAAAACTCTTTACCAAAAGCCATCACTGAGTAGCCAAATGTTTCAGTTCAAGTAAGAACCTTGGTACACCGATAACCAAATGATTTTTGAGCAAATCATAAGTCAGTAAACGGATTTGATTAGTCTTTACCGTAAGCCGTACCTTTCTCGACTAGCCAACTCTTAGATAAATTATCATAATTATCTTTGGTGAGCTGATTACCAATTATGGATTTTCCACTTCCTTTACCACAAGCCATAATCTTGCGGGCTAGCCAACTCTTCACTTTTAGGATATGGTGAGTTGAGAACCATACAATTTTGGGCAAATTGCAAGCCATATAAACGGATTTGAGAAATCTTTACCAAGAGCCGCTTGCTCCTGGATTAGCCAATCCTTTAGTCTATCAAACATGGCGGATCGATAACAAGATGAGTAAGTGTAGAACACTTACTCCAAAAAATTTTGCCAAAACGGAATTGGTATAATTATATAATAAAATTCGGAGAATTCCCCCACACTTAGAAATGAATATTGCCCTCAATATTCAAAGTACCGGCCGTTATGCCGAAACAAAGAACGTAAAAGGGAAATACTACGGCCATTATTTTAAATTTTTGAAATATATATATATATATATATAACATGGGGCAAACCCCCACACTAGTGGTGGTAGAAGGGGTAAGAAGACGTAAATATGGGTGAAAACCCATATAGTGCGTATATCGTTTTTGATTTCGAAGTCGCTAGCTTGACTCGACCCTCAATTCATGGTTCATGGGGAAAGTTACGTGGACAACCAATCTCAATCGGACTTTCATTCAAGATGTTTGGACAAACATATGAAGCATGTGAAAGTTCCACACCGATGAGATAAAGAGAGATGCAGATGCACGGCTCCCTGAGATGATAAATGAAAATGCCGTGGTCAAAGATAGTGTCCTCACTCCGGGAGTGAAGAAGAGAGGAAGTCACCGAGTAGATGAAGAAAAGAAGGAAAATCATGATAACAATCATGATTAGATCTTCATCCTCGGGATTAAGTGCGCTTGCACTTATTTGGATTTTCTTGGTTGAGCTCTTTGGTTTGGAAGGCATCTCGGTGGGGAGGGTGGGAAGATTTGTCATAACTATGCAAATTGAGATTTTCTCCCCCCGATCATGATCTTTGCCATCCAAGCAATCATACTCCAATGGAAATATGATATGAGTGAGTTCACCGGCGAACTCCTCATGAAGTGTATACGGAGGTGGGACATGTGCGTACTGTGGGCTATAAATATGCACCGGCCCATTATAGTCTCCGTGTCGACTCATCACTATCAAAGATGGATTAATGAATTTAGAGTAAATTCAGTAATCAATTCAATAAGGGATTAGTGATAGTCGTATTAATTGTTGTGGAAACAACATGGTCAACATTCTCTTCTAAGTTGACGATCTCGGAATGTGGAAGTAATGCATCAATAAATTCTATGTCATTAGAATATAAAGAATCGGCATCACTATAATCATCGGTCAAAATCTGAGAAAGTCTCAACAAGATCATTTGTAAGAGGAGAAAACACATCACACTCATGGTCAAGAATTCCCTCGCACTCACTTGGGATCGGGATAACTCAACACTAGACGATTCCGCTGAATAGTTTGAGATGCTCATCCCCATGTTTAGAGAGTCTTTGGGATCAAAAACTTTCAAAGAAATAGGATCATCGACCTCTTCCAAAAGGAATTCACTTCTCTCAACCGCTGAGTGAAGGGAAGAGTCGGAAATGAAAGGCTCATAAACGGGAGTGGGATTGCCACTCGGAGCATCGACTTTATCGAAAACATATATAGCTCTTATGCTCTTCATATTCTCCTCTGCCAACAATTCTCCCATACTCTTTCCTTCTTCAACGGAGTGGGATTACACGAGTCATAGATTCCTCATTAAAATCATCATCGCCGCCGCCATCATAATGACACAGAGGTTTCCAATATTGGGAGCTTACTCTAGTCGCTTGTTCTTCAAAGATAATGTTTTCTCGACGGACTCTTCTTTAAGAAATTCTTTTAAATCTTTGAGTGTATCGAGACAATTTTGGAGAAGTTCTTGAGGAATTTGCGTGAGGTGGTGTTTGAATCGTTTGTACTGCGGGAGGTTGGATAAGAGTAGTCATAATTGTTACAAGGATTATGCTCATAGACAAGCATGTTCCCCGTTTGACACTCAAAACTCGGGTGAAGACCTCCACAATACTACAAAGCAGTTAGAAAAGTCGGCTGTGGTGGGTAGTTGAAAAGTTTGAGGGTCGTAAATGAGTTCGATTAGGATCATAATCAAATGAATTCCTCGAACCACAAAACAAACAACTCCCGTTAAAAATATCATTACCACAACCGTACACACGCATACCAAATGGCTGTGGTGAACCAAAAAGAGGCTCACCACAACCGACACAAGGAATAAACGATTCCATGAGAATAGAAGAAGGTAGAATCAAATGGATAGAGGGTAAAGGAATAAAGAATCAAAAGGGTAAGAGGGTAAAGAGGAATATTTTTGGCATTTTTGAAAAACATGCTATAAAAACAAAGAAGGAAAATATTTTTGATTTCTCGATAACTTTACAAAAAACTTTTACAAAAGATGGGGTATGTGCAAGAATGGGTCGAAAAAGGCTAACACACGCTAAAGCCCCCCGTAGCCAAGCAAAATTTTGATCTCGCTAAACCGCAAGTCTTAATGACTTAAAAACAGCTCTTAACAAATGCAAATGAAGATCGAGAATACAATGAATTCTCGTCGTTATGTCCCACGGAGACTCAATGGTGTGTCAAAACTTATTCAGACGATAGAATGATCACTAATGATAGCGATCAGAAAGGATTTGGATGGATAATTACGCCATCAAAAAAGGATATACATAAAAGCGACTTAAATACAAATTAAGAAAAGTAAAAAGATAAAAGATATTAAATAAACGCTATCACTATATTTAAAGTGATGAACGTTTATGATTTAAAACGAAAAACTTACGTTTAAATAAAAATTACGTAAACGTACAAAATAAAACGTGAAAACTACACAATATAAATCCTAAAAATATGAAAAATACATTTTTACAATCCTAATGATAAAAGAAAATTTTAGGAAAAAGCCGGGTATTTTTTCGACTTTTAAATTATTATTTATGATTTAAAAACTATTTTAATCTAATTTAATTATAAAAAATACTAAATGTTTTTGGAAAAATCTGAAAATTTCTCAGAAAATACTTTAAGTAAAACTGATTTTAAGAAAAATAAAAAAGTTGGGTACTACTTTTGGAAATAAGCTAATAATAAGCTAAATAAGCTACTAAGGCTAAAGACTGTTTTGTGTACTTAAATAAAAGAAAGTGCAAGCTATGACTGATCAAAGACCCTAGGGCAGTTGGTTTGAGTGTGTGGTGTTGTGTGTTTGAGCAAGAGGTCGTGGGTCGAATCCCCCGCACTTTTGCAAACCATTTTTTTCAAAATTTTTGCAACTTTTTTATAACACCAAAATAAGACTTTTTTGTGAAAACAACTTTTATAAAAACTAGGAATAAGCAGTTTCTCAACTGCTATTTACAAATGCTTCAACAGAAGCATAAAACAAACACCCTTAAGGCCAAGCAAAATGAACCATGAATAAGTACAAGGAAATGGAAATAAGCACTCATACACTATGCTAAATCTAAAATAAGCTATAAGAGACTAGAAAGCAATCTAGAAATAGGGATAGAAGCAGCTTTTATGGACTCCCCTGCTAAAAGAAATGAGCCTTCAAGGATATGACAAGCTACTCTAACTAGCTAAATAAGCATTAATAAGCAAGAGTTAAGCTAAAAAACTAACTAACCTAATCTATGGGACTAATAAGCACTAAAGAGTCCTAAATAAGCTAATGGGAAACATGAAATAAGCTAAAAATGGGACTGCACAAAGAATGAAGTACGGGGAGAACGTGGGTTTTGGACAGGTTTGAGATGCAATTTTAAGCTAAACTAAACTAATCTAAGTTCAAACAAGCTACTGCTATGTTGAGAGGGGTATGTGGAGATGTGAGAAAAACTATTTGGAAAAGATTTTGACCACAAATAAGCTGTGTGTTCAAACAAGTAGCCTATGGTCAGCTGTTTGGACAAGAAGACGAAAGTTTAAATGAGCTTTTTGTTTATAGACCAAACTTGCAACACTTGTAATCTAAACTAAACACCACTTTAAAAACTTACTCAAACCTAGAACCACTTTGACTTTGAGAGTCAAAGTGGGTGAAAACAGTTTTTTCGACCTCAAATAAGCTTAAACCAAACACTCCTTTAACAATTCCAACATGCATTAAAACTAAGAACCTTGATTAAAATCGATTAACACGAATCAAATGAATCAAACAAACTTAAAACTACATTCATTAACACCTTACAATCGAATTCATCTTAAATGATTTGACTTGTATGTTTGACTTTTATTGACTTTGGATCAAAAGTGCTTAAAACTTGAAGGTAAACTTATAAAAAGCTAAGATAAGCTTATACAAGCTTATTTGAGCTTAAAAATAAGCTGCTATGGTTTTGAGCATATGAGTTTGAAAATCACAATTGCAACAGTAAACACAATAACCAAACTTTTAACCAAACTTGAAATTAGTTCTTAAAAACAGATTACAATGGAAAATTAACTTAAGTTTGAATACTAGAAACACAAGATTACAGATTCTAAACTAAGTTAAGCTATTAAATAAAAAACGACATTGAGGAGAAAAACTAAAACTAGCTACTTTTTTGAAACTGCTTCTCTCCTTCTCTTTTATAACTCCACATGCTTCCACTTGCACTCTGAACAGTTCCCACTTGAATTTGTGGCCATTGGATCACTTAAATTAATCTTGGCCTTTAAATTGAGTTTTGAGGAAAGTGTTTTATCCAAAGGGGGAGGGTTGAGGAATTGAGTGAGGGATCAATAAATGTATCTTGGAGTTGTGATGGTGGGGGACAAGGAGGGTGATGTGTGAGAGGAGGGGATGGATTCTCGCGAAAGCAAAGTGATAGCAGTGAAGAAGTGAGACTTAGGCGCCAAAAGGGTGTTTGACCACGTGGGGTGTTGACTGACCAGATATTAATAACAAGGGGGGGTCAAAATGTAGCTAGTGACAGGGGTCCAAAAGGCAAGGGAGTCCAAAATTAGTTTTAAGGTTTTAAAATTGGAGGGACTTAAGGTGTAAATTCTGAAACTTCAAGTACCTAGGCTGCCAATTCTGAAAAGTTTCTCCAAGGACTAAAACTAACAATCTCAGAAAGTACAGGGACCAAATCTGTTATTCTCCAATTTTCCAGGGGCCAATTCTGCCAATTTTCAAACTTGGAGGACCAATTTTGTAATTTTCTCAAACTTTTGACATTTTTCACCAAAGGACTAAATTTGACAATTTATGATTTTAAAAAGACCTTTGGTGACTTTTCTTTTGAAATTTTGGCTTAGGGACTATTTTGACAATTTTATAAACTTGGGGACTAAACTGCAATTTTTGAAAATTTGATATGTTTTTCATCCGATTTTGATATTTTTGCATTTAAAACACATAAAACACTTGTTTGTGATATTTTGATCATTTTGATGCGTTTTTGAGTGTTTTCAGATGATTTTGCAGTTTATATTGTACAAAAATGATGAGTATTTAGACACTCATCATAGACCTTATTAGAAAGATTCCTAAAAAGATATCTCCCATAACCTAGAAAATATGAGTTTACAAATCCCTTATGCTAGAATAAAATAAAGCCGAACACCTCACGAAAGGGGAACAAAACACTCAAATCTCTCAACTATTCTAAGTGTCAATTTTGGAGTAATCACTCAATCGCATTACCATAGCAAGTATTCTATCATAAGCTTCTTACACACAAATCTCCACCACTAGAGTTAAGGGCTAAACAATTTCAAGGCAATATGGGTAGACACGACAAAGGTTAAGGGGTGACTCGTCATTACTAACATGTCATGGCGAAGTGGACAAAATCAATGATACATGACCAAATCCATGGCCAAGACACCAAAGATTGCTTACTGCATCACCTAGACACGCTTCATGACTAAAGGGTAGGATAAGACATGGGATATATAATTGGTGTAAAATAAAAACAAGTAGGTAGTCTAAATCTATAACCAAGTCATCCCCACTTACCGTCCGCCCAAAGTTCAAGCTTTGAAGTCAAGAAACCGGATCATGAAATGCAAGGTAGATGTGTCTTTAGAGGACGTCATGATGGGCACACTACCTTTTCTCCAACTGTTGGCATAACTACCAAATCCAATCTTCAAATGTGACCGAGGTGGCCTCCTCGATACTAAATCAATAAACCTCATACTACAGTGCTTATAACATTGCACTTTACATAATCATAACAACATTTTTTTTTTCTTTTTTTCTTTTTTTTAACATAACAATAAATACTAAACATAATATCCCCCCACTTGAGATGAACAATGGGAATTCGGGGGGTCTTCAATGATCTTCATAAATGTTTTCGATAAAAGCGTAATTTCCGAACCTTTCTACTCGAACCTTGAACTTAGGCAAATGATGATTTCCCAATCACAAATAAAGACTACAGGGTAGGCTAAGGTGTATAGGTGTAACAAAACAATATATCGGGTTAACAAAATGAAAGGAATGGCTCAGAAGGGTGTATCTAGGGGTATCTTGCACTAAAGATAAGTGCAACAAAAGGGTTTCACATAAAAGTCGAGGTGACTAATCGATAGACTCACAAAGGTAGGCTGTTTGGGTGATAATCCTATAATATTGCCTTCTAAAACTGAAAAGTCCAAACACATCGAGCTAACTC
The DNA here is from genome assembly GCA_910596185.1 of Chrysanthemum makinoi. Taxonomy (NCBI): domain Eukaryota; kingdom Viridiplantae; phylum Streptophyta; class Magnoliopsida; order Asterales; family Asteraceae; genus Chrysanthemum; species Chrysanthemum makinoi. The sequence continues at coordinate 76,747,248 of OU343220.1, forward strand.
AACATACCTCGTCTATGGTCTCGAAATGCTGCAAAGACCAAGTTCTAAAGTTTACAAGCTACCGGCACACTCATAATTTGGTGGATTTGGGGTAAAATATTGGAAACGGATAAGGCTAATCTCACCATATAATATCAAGGGTTGTATGTGCTCGGCTAAGGTCTAATCTATTTAGGTTAAGAAAAACAAGTTAAAATTTTAAAAATGGCATAATTTTTCAAAATAAACTAGAAAAATGAGGGCGAAATAAAGTTCAAGAGATAATTCTACTCCCGTCCCCCCGCTTGAATTGTACAAAGTCCCATTTGTACTAGGCATTAAATAAAGGTGAAGAGAAAGTTAGAATTAGAGCGAGAACTTCCCTGAAATTTGCTCCATAAAGAAGGAAGGCCCACGAAAAGAGACGGCCTTCGATAAGCATCATGAACAAACTTCAATCCCTGAAATCACACTACCAACAAGCATAATTCTAAAAAGACAAAATAAAAATGAAAAACAAACCTAACTCACTTTCGTAGGAATCATGGTTGCATTTAGCGAATGCAACAAGCCTTTTGAACCACTTGGTGTCCCAAGTGGACGAGTGAAGTGTCGAGAGTTTACAGGAACACACCTACAAAGTTCATTTAAAATACTAATACAAGGTTATTGTGTTTTAAAATGAAAGAATTAAAGCAGAGGAAAGTTGCGTCGTAACTCTTTTAGGAGTTACCAGAATCGGCAAAATCTCGTATAAGCCGCAGCGTTAGTAGTTACGGCGTAACCACCGAGATGGTATTACCGTAATTGGTATGCGCCAAGAATTCTGCTGCTAAAGGTTGGTTACAGCGTAATCACCAAGATGAGTTACGCCAACTTTGTTCAGACAAGAATCGCAGCACAATTAGTTCCTCGCTTCCTCCAAAAGTAGTTGAAAACACAAAACCCAACAGAAATAGAAACAAAATAAAAGAAAGGATACGGGTTGTCTCCTAAAGAGAACTTTTCTTTATTTACGAGTCTTTAAGTTAGACTCAGAGCCGTGGGCTACCAAAGGTTGTTGGTCATTTCGTGGATATGGAAATCTCATCCTGGATCCAACTTACCAAATTCTCATCCCGCTTTAGTTATTTCCCAATTCTAAATGTACCGAAAACTCTTGATTTTCCTGGTAAGGGTGCTCAATGCCTTTTCTTTGTCCTCCTCATCGATATCGAAAGCGTGGTTGAGCTTGGCTCAACTCCTCTTGGTCTAAATTTTAAAGTTTTGATCGTTTCGGCATTTTGAAAATAGTCTTATCATCGTTAATCTTCAACCAAACTAACCCTTCTTTTTCATTTTTATCTAAACCCGACATTTCCTCGAAAAGGTCTCCTAGAATTACGCCGTAAGTCCATCCTCCACAAATTCACTTACGTCGTCTAGAACCATAAAGTCCACCAGAAATGAATGAGTTCCAACGAAGACATGTATGTTAGTTGCAAAACCCAAGAAAGTTATTCCCCTTATATTCTAACTCTTTCTTCATAAATTGGTTGTAGCATTCTTTTGACATGATGTTGACTGGGGAAGTAGTATCAATAAATAGGTGGAAGTCGATGAACCCGATTTTGCATGAGATCTTGAGATAATAGGGTTTCTATGATGTATGCGGGTTCCTACCTCATGTAATCTAGGTTGATTGTTGGAGAAAGTCTTAACAGAGTTATCATGCCAATGGGTCATCTCGACGTCACTTGAGAGGTCTTCAACACTTAATCCTAAGTTATCCTCTTCCTCAAAATTGACTAAAACATCAAAATCTCTCCCCGAGTCAACCTCTCCGTGATCCGGGGGTCACTAAGAAATTTTTCTAAAGCTTCACCAAAAACTCCACAGGTCACATACCTTTCCTGGGTAGACAAATGTTCATTAGGTCTGAAAGTAGCAATTTCCCCATTAGCTTCAAGAGTCAACTTTCCATCAAAGACATCCACCTTAGTATGGGCAGTGGCAAGCATAGGCCTACCTAAAATGACTGGTATTCTGTTGTCTTCTGGAATGTCAAGAATCACAAAATCTACTGGAAAAAGGAATTTCTTAATCTTCACCAACACATTTTCAACGATGCCCAACGACGATTGCATAGATCGATCAGCCATTTCAATTTTCATCTTGGATGGCTTTAAGTTACCAATCCCCATACGTAAAAACATCGAACGAGGCATTATGCTAATACTTGCTCCAAGATCAGCTAGGGCATTACACATGTTTAGACTTCCGATAAAGCAAGGGAGAGTGAAACATCGTGGATCTTTTCCTATCGCGTAGCTCGCTCAAAACCGTGAACATCTTCGTTGAGGTGAATTGTCTCATCAATACTTAATTCCTGCGCAATATCATTATGATTAGTTTTAATAGAATTATTGATAGGTAAGTTTACCTTAAGTTTGGTCCGTAAGGACTGCTTTCCATGCCGATTGCTCTTAACTTTTTCCTAAAAAGGTCAAAGGTTCTTCAAGGATAGTTTCTACAAGGTGGAAAACTTCCTCCTCCCGAGCTGCTAGATACTCGAGATAGCTTCGAACATGAACTAACACTCTTCTCCAATCTCTTAACTTTCATCGAATTTTGAGAGAAGAGATCAGATATCTACGAATGTCCTCATCAATTTTTCAATCCTATCATCTCGTTCTCTTGATTCCATGATGTGGTCAAGAATTTTATCTCAAGATCGCTCTCCGGTTTTGGTCCCAAACACTCTTAACGCCTCAACCCCGCATGCTTCAGCTTCTCTTTCTAACCTTCGTTTTCTAACATTTCCCCATAATTGTATTCTTGCTATGTTATCGTCTTCATTACCTTATGATCGAAATTGTCTCTGGTCCGTACTCAGATCCATGTGCCACTTGTAACAATGTTCAAAATCCAATAAAAATCCGTGGCCTAGTCAGGAGTCATGCTAGGAATAGGTCTCGGTGAATCAAGAAGTTCTCGTGTCCGCGCATTAATCCCACGATAAAAGACGTAGACGATCTGGTGTTTGCTTAAATCATGGTTAAGGCATCGGTAGAGTAGCTCATTAAATCTTTCCCACGCTTGGTAAAGCGTTTCTTCTCCAACCTGAACGAATTGATATATTTTTCCAAGAAGCTTGGCCATTTTTGAAGGAGGGCAAAATTGCAGGATGAATTCTTTTCTAAGTTTATCCCAGGCTCTTTTACAATCGTTCAAGAGTTTGTTATACCATATTTTTGCTGTCCCAAAAAGAGTCATAGGGAAAATCCTTGCAGTGACTGAATAGCTTGGAGTACCTCTGACGTTGAAAAGAGAGGATAAGTGGAGAACTTCTTCTACGTGATCCTAAACGTCCTCATCTTCGCCTTAAAACTTAAGCTCATGTAACTCTCGAATAATATGATCCGAATAGAGTATTTTTCGAGAATCCGTGTGAAACTTCGTTGGCAGCTCATTTGGTCGCCCAAATACTACTCCATAGTTAGGTCATCGATATTATTTTCATTGATGACTTCCTGTTCTGCCGTGACCTGGTTCTGATTCTTAAAATGAGAAGATGTTGTGAATAGGAACCGAGAGTAAACTTTCCTTCTTCGAAATTGCTTCTCCGGATCGTCGAATGGAGCGGCAGAAAAGGCCTCGAGTCTGAGTCTTATATCCCGACATAATAAGAAAGAAAATTAAAAATAGACTTAATAACAAATCCTAAAATAGCTCCCCGGCAGTGGCGTCAAAAACTTGATGCAGGTTTTACTGACCAGGTCTTAATATTTATAGTGTCTCGTTATACCTATGGTCTACCCTAGTGCACTAATATGCAAAGGTACCCGGGTGTGTAGTGTAGTAACGGTAGTTTAGGTCGTCCCAAGACCTATGTGTGTTGGATAATTACTAAGTCTAGGGGTCATAGATTAATAATGGTTTAGATGGGGATTTAATTAATTAAACTACTAATGCAGAATAAGTCAAATAAAAGCAAATAAAGGATAAAGGGAAATCAATAGAGGAGAGTGGTGCTAACCTAATGAATCCTCCTAGCTAGTTATATCTACGTCTACTTACTTTCAATTACTTCAGGTGGGGTCAAAGTCGAGAGGACAACATTTGGTCAATTCGCCCTAACCTATCAGTAAAGATGCCACCACAGAGAAGAAGACCGTCATAAGTCCTGTGTTCCTGGTCCCCTAAGCCGAGTCATTAAGTACCGCTACATGCTAGATTTATAATAGTGAGTGCCCGGCCGTTAGGAACTTAGACACTCACCCCTAATTCTTAAGTTCATCCAAACGATAGGTGATCAGTTGGTCAATCGCACAAGTAGAAAGGGTCGTTAGTTGGTCATATCTTACCCTTCCCATCTCAGTCCGCTCACCTAGGGTCAGTTGGTCATATATCCTAGGCAATTAGCCTCTATCGCCATTCAAAACTACCGAACCAAGGGTATCTACCAATAAACTATGCATGCATACACTTAGAAATAATTGTACGGAAGTAAAGTAAACGCAAACAAAACAATTAAGGAATCATAACTAGGCTAGCACCAAAAGGTGCTTAGCCGCTCATATTAATTATGCAAACCAATTCAATATTCAAAGGTACCAAATACATGAATTGAAAGTAAAAGAAATATAAAACGCTAATGCTTATCGTAGGGGAGTGATTTCTCCCTTGGAGGCAGCTCCGTATGCTCCTCTAGACCTGCCTTGAGCTTTTTCCCACGTTCTCAAAGTGTTGTGTGCGGAATGGAATGAATAGAAATGCCGAATTGGGGTATTTATAGGCCAGTCCGGGTTACGGCGTAACCCGATAGGATACGTAACCTTCTACTTCTTCGAATAATGCACTAGATCTGCTGGTTACGGCGTAACCTAAAGAGTGGTTATGCCGTAGTCTTCAATAAGCCTCGCTTACGCCGTAGTTGATGCAAAGGGTTACTACAGTAGTATCCGCGGAACCTCATTTGACCTAATGTAGTTACGCCGTAACCTTTGGGAAGAGTTACGCCGTAACCTTATGATAAGTTGGCTTTCCGAGTCACGAATAGTTACGGCGTATGTGAGAGACGAGTTACGCCGTAACTTCTTCAAAATAGCATACTAGGATAAATCTTTAGATAATTCTCCAGTTCCGCGTCTCTTTAGCTCTAATGCTCGTAATTTACCTGAAAGTGGAAAACAATGGAAAACAAGCGTAAATCCATATAAATGATATAAACTACAAGCATTATCGGGGGAAATTGACACTTAATATTCAGGACTATTTGATGTTATCAACCCATAGCATCAAAACTATCATAAACCTCATCATAAGATGTAAAAAAGTTCTGCCCGTCAGTTGAGAGCCTGCAGCAAAGAACAAATGCATTGCTTCTTAAGTAAACATATACAAATATCTTAAGGTAGCCACTACGTGGTATATAATAACACGAGTAAATAATACTGTAACAAATAGCTTGAGGACTACATTGTTTGTAAATGACACTTACAACTCGTTCATTTTGGATTCAAACTAACGGGTATCAAACTGAGAACTTTATGGTGCGGCTGCCATATGACTGAAAAAAGCAATAGTAACAATTAATCCCAACATCTAGAAGACACAATAAAAACCAAAGTATAGCTTGTGCAGACCCGAGCAGTTAGATACTAAATTGTATAGTTAATCATTATACAAAGAAATACTGACCAAAAAACATAAATTTAAATTACATAGATATTCTAATAATTACGTTATTATATCACTTTTCAGTTGAATAAAAAGCTCCAAAGGTCGCACGCCTAAAGTTGTCTAGCATAATTACCAATTAAACTCGTGCTAACGAATTGCTTCCAAAAAGAAACGAATTTCTAAAAAAGTTACAATTGTATCTATGTATCTATCATACTACAAACATTTATATGAACATACATAAACATCCATTTATAAAAAGTACACAACTACACTCATAAAAGGCTGCAAGCCTGAAACATAAACAAAATTAAACACAAAAAAACAAATTAAAAATAACATTAGGGTTTTGAGAAAAAATATATTATGAATGATTTATTAATAATATTATGAATCAGTTGAGGTTTATTAATAAGATCCTGCAGTCCACCACCTAAACTTGATATATCCTTGTGCATCACTTCTGAACCTTTTATGCGCGAACGCTACATAAAGATTACCATGTTCGACTATCTTTCTCTTACAACTGTTGTTTAAAGATTCATAGAGATAGGAAATAAGATGGAAAAAAATACCTAAGCTCCTGTATCAAGAATGTAAAATAGAAAAATATTATAAAAAACATACCTTGGTGCTATAAAAAAAAAGGAAAAAACAAACATACAATTGAATAATACTTTTTGTGTATACATGAAGTTATTATAAACAACATACATGGATACATATAACCAACAAAGAAGACGGATAACCTGCACATCAAATCAGAAAAGAAAAAAACATCGTGTCTGTGTGTGATGAGATGAATGAGTGATATTAGGGTTTTGGGAAAAAAAATATATCGTATGATATGGTAAATAATTTATTGTAGGATTCTTATAATTATCTAATTAAATTGGTCAATAATTGGTTGCATAGGTTTATAGATTAGTACTTGCAAGATATAATCAAAAAAATGTGCTGGTCTTGTGATTATTATGTCAATTAATGTTACCAACACTCTAAGTTCGATCCTTGCAAGTGGCAAACTTTTTAAAAAATTTGTATCCGAAAATTTTAATAAAAAATTTGGGAAATTTTAAAAAAATGGTAAACAGTACACTGCTTATGTGGCATGTTTACTTAGGTGGCGTTGACTAGACAACATTGCAAATATGTGATGTTGACTGGGCAATACGTGGCATTGATGACGTCATATACATCCTGTTATATATATATATATATATATATATATATATATATATATATATATTAGTGTCAAAACCCGTCCGATGGACGGGTATGACTTGTGATTTTTATTTTTTGGATTTAGTAGAACAAATATATACAAAAAATTAATTAAAAGTTAAATGAAACGGTTAAGATCTATAATTGATGTTACCATAATCCGTAGAACGACTAAAAGCAGGTAAGTACTTTGATTTTTGGTTTTTATTTTTAGGATTTAGTAGAACAGATATATAGTAAAAAGTTACTAAAAGTTAAATGAAACGGTTAAGACCTATAATTGATGTTACCATAATTCATAAAACGGCTAAAAGCAGTTAAGTATTTTGATTTTTGGTTTTTATTTTTAGTGTTTAGTTGAACAATTACATACTAAAAAGTAATTAAAAGTTAAATGAAACGGTTGAGAACTATAATTGATGTTACCATAATCCATAAAATGGCTAAAAGCAGGTAAGTACTTTGATTACGAACATGTTTTTCTTTTTCTTAAAAGGAGGTAAGTACTTTCTAACATTTTGTTCTAAACAATATTAATCATGAACATCTTTTACATTTGATAATATTATTAACATTTATTATTATTATTTTGTTTTTCTTAATTATGTTTATTTAGTTATTGTATATAGGTGCTTCCAGCTATTATTTTACCAAATTTAGACATATGTAAAAACATATCTCACATTATCTGTCTCTTACATCATACACAAAAGTAAAAATAGATCTCAAATATAATCTTGGTTCATAGTTTGACATTGCATAGACCCAAATTTATTGTTGATGAATGTTTATCTTTCTGATGGAGTTGCTAATTAAGCGTCGCTAAGGGTTTGTAGGTGTTCATATTTGTTTTTTTTTGAAGACCCAACATGTTTTCTGATTTTCCTTCCAAAATTGTAAGTGTTTGCACTTTCCTTATTATTATTGATTAAAAAGAACTTGTATTTATGATTTCTTTTGTTTGTATTTTGGGGGGTTTTTGATTTAGCCATTGAAATTTAATTTTTGAGTGCTCTCTGATAACAGTTAAACTCATTTTGTGTTTATTTATTCATTTATTTATATTTTTTTTCACCTTGTAGTTGATTTGAAAAGTTTATTTAGAATAATTGGTGATGTCGTTGTTGTTGTTGATGTCGTCGTTGTTGTTGATAGTACTGTGGGTGTGAAAACATTTAACTTTTAATTATCGTTAGCATATTATTCTTTAGCAAAAGAAGGATGTTAAAACTTTTTATTGTTGTTTGTGAGTGAATGATACATTGACTCTTTCTCGTTTTACACCTTTAGAACATTTTTTCCCTTTGATATATTATTGTTACAAAAAAATAAATAAGCTTATTAGCTTTTCCAACACCCTAAAGGGGTTAGTTTTCTCGACCACAATATCTATAAATAGTTTGAAGGATTTAACATTTGTAGATATCATTTTGGAACCGGTGGCTCTCAAATTATAAAATTACTGTATCAATGACTATTATAATGCATAAAAAGAAACAAATAGGGTTAGTTTTTCAATATTCATGGTGGTGTTATGAATATTTTATTTCAAGGCCCGCCCTATAATTATAGTTGGAAGGCATTAGTTAACGAAAAATAATATATAAGGAAGGCGACCATGACTTATAAATTTCACCAATTTATAAATTTACTTGGCTTCTTAATCAATAATATAGATGTCGAATTAAAAAAAATGATTATAATTTTTTTTGTACGTCCAAATTCATGCCAATACCATTAATGACATTTCATGATGAAAATGCCGATTGACAAATTCAAGGATTACTTTCACCAACTGTGGATTGGACCTATGATCCAGACTTTTTGTACATCTGTATGCAAGCTAATATGACATCTAACTCTTCCCTAAAAAAAATTTACATGCTCACGTACATCTGGGTGTCCAGTTATGTTGCTATCAACAGTTCTTGTCGCATCATTACTTCTTCAAATGCAGAAAAGCAAGCAATCCCAAACACCCCCTTATTAACCAAACTCGTTCATAAACATACTAATGACTTATATCTTTACAAACAGAAATAAGAAATAATAGAAATTTACTTGTTTGCACCGTGTAACACTTAAATATTATAGGTAAAAATAATTGACACTTAAAAATACCGATTGACAATAAGCGGTATTAGCTTCGAATTGTATCAGTTTAACCTCTTTTTTCATATGTTTGACCCATTAGAGAGACAACATAAACCCATTTGGCTCATTCATACTTGATAACTCTTTGTTAGCATGATACCTATTTGAAGACAAAATCATCAACTCCATTTGATCATAGATAGGGGATACTGAATACTTCATTAACATCCAACAAAATGTCCACTTTATAGCACTTAAGGGGGTGTTTGGGATTGCTTAATTAAACTGCTTGTATACTACAAATATAAGCATGTTACTTCAAGTAAATATTTTCGTTAATAAAAGCAGTTTAGGCAAACACTCAAAACTAACTGGATGGGTCCACAAACCATGGGTCATATTTTGCAAATATCAGGACAATCCTAATATATACTGATATTCAATAAGAATCAATTTGACACTCAAAAGTCCAAAATTGGACTAAGAATGGTAAATATACAGCGTAAGCGTTAAAACACCCTATGAAGCAAGTAAAATGTATATCATATTGGCATATTGCATAACTATTTCTATTATGTTTATTAACCACTTATCTGATGATCAAAGTACACATGTAATTATATGAAGAATAGTAGAAAAAATTGTGAGTATAAAAGTAAAAAATATACACTCTATTGATAGAAGTGGTCATTGGTGTGGCTCGGTTCCACATTGAAGTGATTGGTCACAAGATAGATCATCTGGTCTTTGGTCCCAGCCATGCCTAGCCATTGGAACACAATTGCAGCCATGGACTTTGCGCAAGAGACTGTGCGTTTGTATAAAGTATAAACTAAGTATTCTAAAATATCGGATTTCTCATGCTCATTCATGTGTATAATATAACTTATCACTTATGTCTCCAAGAATTACACGATAATGTTCAGTTGGAGGAACCTGTTTCCAGAACTCTGGAGCAACTCAGCAACTTTAACATGTTCTGATATCAAAATAGTATTAGTCAAATTTAGTAGTAATAAATATTTAAATACCTATGTAGTGCTTTATCACTTTGTGATCTATAAAGTTCTTCAGCCAAGACGGTTAACGCCACATGGACATCCTAAAAGACCATCATTCGAGTAAGATGAATATTTACAATGAGAATACATAAATCCTAAGCTCCCAAAAAAGAATCTACAAACCTCAGGTGTTACCCTTGGTTACCTGCATTTTATACCAAAAACTTATTATAAATAAATTAATAATATCTTTGGTTTTTTTTCAAAGACATTGCTTATAAGTTTACAAAATAGATTAAATTTGTGTTAGTTGGTAAAATACCATCACGTTCTCCACCCATCCATGAAAAGAACCGAATAAGAGGGGCATTGTATATAACATATTCATTGATCCCAATGTTCTTAAGAGCCGTGTCAACACGACATAAGAATTTAGGAACACCCTTTGAGATTGTTTCATGGAAGTAGCTCATTCTCACTCTCATCTCATCTTGTGGAGCTGGAAGAGTTCTTCTCATCTCATTTGTACAGAAAATCAGCTTAAATCTACAAATTACATAACACCAATTAATAAAAATAATATATATAAAAAAGGGCTAATGTATTAAGGTTGCCCTCAATTACATAACAAATCACAAAAAGTATATGAGAAAAATATAGAGCGCATGTTTGAGTTTTAAAGAACGAAAAAAGATAACACGATAAAGACTTGATTGTTTGAACCCATAACAGATTACTAAAGATACATACATAGAAGAATGCATAACCTTGGACGAAAATTTACCACTTCGAGCGGGCATTGAACCTAATAGAACAAATAGAAAGAAAAATTATCAGGAAAAAAACTAAAATCTGGTCATATTTAATTAAAAACTGTACACGAAGTCATTGCTCATGGAGGAATAACTTCATGTACTGATGAGATCTCCAAGTTGACATGGGATAGAGGAAGAATCACATCTTTTGTTAATGTTAAAACCCATAACAGGTTACTAAATATACCAACATTAAAGAATGCATACCATTTCTGGATGGCTTTCGCTATATGCTATTGCAGAAAGTTTGGCAAGGTATCTAGAATGGTGTGAGTATTCTTCGGAAGCTCAAAGCTGAGGCCCACCAAGATCATTAAACCCTAGAACTTTAGTGAAGTTAAACCCATTTTGTGATTGAGCTGTTTTTTCCCATTGTTCATTGTGTCGAGCTCTACTTATTTATGCATAAGCCGATCGAGGCTCCGCAACCCTTGTCTAGTAGCTGCAAGCATGTTTGGGTTAGCTTGTGTAAAATTTCATCTCCATGCATCAACAGAGACCGGCATGGGTAAGATGGTCCAAAAATACACGAGATTGACGATTTTTGAAAGTTTAGAACATGAATTTGCAAAAAAAAAAGGTTTGTTACACATACTTGGAATTTGTGACAAGTAAGATACATTTTAAATACATTAGCCCCTATAAAAAGCATAATGGATTTGATAGTATAGATTTGGTTTTGGTCAGATCGTTATTACTTACTTCTCTGTGCAAAACCTCATTAAGTACCTGCTTATCATCAGTAGTGATGTCTTTGGCATATAGCTGAGCCAAACAGTCCCCGATCCTGAAAAAGACGTCAAACATAACATAAATGGTCAATTAGCTATGGCAGTTGCACGGGATGACTGTCCTCCGTGTGGCATTGCATTAACAAAGAAATAACTACTCAGTATGTAAGATTAAGAATATTGGAGGCCATGAACAACCAAAGTATCTTTGAAACATAAAGCACACCAAAAAGTTATTTATAAATTGAACACACTACCTGTAGTCGTAAGAAGTGAAAGTAGTCGGGTTTGGGCATCAACTGACGAAGATAATGGCTCAGGGATATGTGGTCCACCAACAGATGGGGTTCGATCGGAATGTTATTAACACTCGTTTCATTTACACGCAACATCCGAGTGGCCCGTTTGTTAGGTAACCCGTATCAATGGTACTATCTCGCTATGCTGCCTCTAGCAATAGCCAAATTGCATTATGATTCTTTCATTGCTGAGGAATCCGAATGCGTACCGCATATCTATCGAAAACGAATCTATTTTCGAAACTCTAGCAAGCCTCGGTCTAAGGTATCATAACACTGTACGCTGATTCAAACCGCTAATCTGCACCAATATGGATCTCACTTGGCTTAATTTTAATTCCTTCCAATCCTCTAATAACAAAATCCCCCTTTTTAACTTCTGATCCATACCAAACATTCTCTACAACCTTAAAGGAACCTAATGTAGCAACTAAATAAATAATTTCAAAATAGGATAATCTGTATGATTTTACATAATCTTTATCCAAAAACTTTTTAGACATACCAGTGAACTTCTCTAGAACATGCTAATCGATTGAGCAAAACACTGTACATTATTCAAGGATTCATTCCTGATACTCGGTCTCACACAATTTTCTAATTTAATAATGGTCCCCCTCAAATACCCTAAGCACAAACAAATAATTAAACTTAACAAATACTTAATCTTAAAACGATGGAAAATGATTAAACTATAACTACATGTTTTAACTAAAACTACTAATTCATTAATGAATTTTTAGGGTAATACCCGAATCGCTTGAAGTTGTGCACATGAGCATCTACTTGTTTGTAATCCATAATATCATGTCACCTGTTTAATAAAAAAAAGCGATAAGAAACTCGAGACTGCAATATACTTTATATCTAACGAAATAGAAACATAATGAATGGGTCAAGTGGACCAAACGGGTCAAAAGACACACAAAGTGTAGTAAAACTGCTTAAAAGGTAAGAAAGTCTTGACCATGCCTATTTCAATCGTACTAAAATTTGCCCATTTTACCACAACCTGTTACCCGACCCACCTTTATTCACCTCCAAAGAAACAAAATTCAAGAACCACAAGATTAAGATTAGAGCTCACATAGAAGTTTCTGAATGGTTGAGAAGCTTTTCATACTAAAGAGACACTCATTCAGCAACAAGGTCTAAATGTGACCATATAATTGATAAGAACAATAAGTGGAACATGGATTGCCTTGTGTAAGCAAACTTTAAACAACAATCATTGTTCTAAGTTACCTTGTTCCAATTACCCATCGGTTTGAGATCTGAGCTTTGACAGAGAGGATTTCTTGGAACCTCTAAAATATATTCACTTTGAGCTAAGAATGGGAGTAAACAATTGACCAACACGATACTTGCCTCGAAAGCCCAGACAAAACCATGTACAATTAATTTAGGAGCAAAGTGAATCTCCTTTAAAGAAAAACTTTGAAACAGTTTTCTTGCCCATTATACTAAGTACACCCATTCAAATTATTGGATATTAATGCAACCCCAGATCCATTAATGTCGCAACAACATAGGTATTCAACTTAATAAGAGCTTTAAACTTCAAACAACATATTTGTGGTTACTATAAATGACCTTTAAAGATCTTATGTGAACTGTCAGTGACATAAATTTTTTTGTTGAAGCAACTCTTCAACAATAAGAGACTTATATATCAATACCCATCTTTGTGGTTCATTTGGGCTTTCGGAAATCAGAGAAATAGCGAAAGGCAAAAAGAGTAAAAAAGAGACCATATATGTGGTACTCACACCAAAACTTGACTTTTAAATGCACTTTATGACATTAAGGACTTTCACTACTATACTCTCAAACCTGTACAAAGAAGATGAACACATAATGATCCTATAGATGAACACTAAATGAAGCAATAAGCACTTACTGATGACACTCACCAATTTGACATACACGCTCCATTGGTCCCCCTAAAATTATATGTCACAGATTAGCAAACAAAAATAAATGTCAGTAGCTATAACTTTCAGCTTTGATCTCATTCTTTCACACACTGATACACAAATATAAGCATATTTGAGCTGAGACTCAGCTCATAGCTTGCCAAGCTCAGAAAGCTCAATATAAGGCTCAGGCCAAAAGTCAAAACCTTTGAACTGCGGGCTTGTAATATATCATATGGGCTCAAACACATGAACATAGAACAAACCAGGGGGTTAAAAAAACTATAAACTATTCTAAGTGGTCGTACAAGAATTACTCATCTAAGTTCATAGAGCCGCCAAGCGCAAGTTAAACCATATTTTTTGCACTTGGCCTACCAATCATATATGTCCCGAGGCACAAAAGCAAAGTAAGAGCATCTAAAACAACTACTCAAAGTATGTACTAAACGTGCAATAATTATTAACTAATCAGCTTGCAGTATGAGTACCAACAGGAACGTTCTTTTGGCTTTTGCTCTTACTAATCTAGTGAACAATTTAATTGAACTAGAAACATAGAACATTAAAAGAAACTGATCCCATATTCGAAATTTCAAACGTACCAATTAAAGGAAATTGATCCCCGCCTTCATTAAGTTTTTCAATTAAAGGAGCCTCACGATCAGAAAAAAGGGTTGTTATTAAGACATTCCAATAATAAATTTCAAAAGACACCGCTTTAGCAA